>JPKZ01000633.1:65577-112176 GCA_000803305.1 Toxocara canis
GGAGGGAATAACTCACGAGCGCTGCTAAACTGAAACCATCTCGTCGCCCAGTTCTCGCATATCGATGAGATTACCCAAACGCGATCGCCACAAGTCACCAGGAATATGGCAAGACTGAATTCAGTATTTATTTCTATCATCACGATTATTTACATAAAGATCTTAAATCTTGTGCGTTACACAGTGTTGATTATACGAATTTAATGTTGATCAACAGCATGATAATTCTTCGACTTCAAAGACCTTTTGCAACGCTGATTGTTTGCAAACGCTCGAAATAAAGAACGTTAAAGAGTTAAATATTTGATGTTCACTTAAAACTGCACAATGGCGACGTTGCATTTTCGAGAATGCATGAGTGTATCTCTCTGTTTGTTTGACCATCTGATAATTCCAACTCAGAAACCACTAAAGCGAGTATTACTTTTATGGAACTCCTAAAATTGCTTTACATAAAAGAACATTTCCAATAAAAGTCAAGCTATTGCAATTTTTTTTAAAATGGAATCCAAACATGTCATAAAGAAAATGTGCTCTATAGAAGGAGAGAAAAGAATAGAAACCGGACAGGTGCTGACTCATGAAACAATAATGTAAACAATTTCTTTGGTGCGCGCACATGATCGCCCCACCAGAAGGTCACATTTAGAGTATGTTTTTGGGTGTGTTCGTTGCTGTTTAAACGTTAGCAACTGTCATTTGAGAAATCGAACGATGCGTACAATTCTTCTTAACTCAAGGTATGTTCGCTGTGGAATTGCGATGTTGACTTGAAATGTTTTGGTCTTCCAATTTCATTCACCTCTCACACTGTCCTTTATGAACGTTTTCTCGTTGCGACTCTGGTAAATATATGGTCTGTCGATTTTGTTCACTAAAAACTGTAGGTCAGTGATTGATTTGTGCGAATCTTATGAAAATAAGAGAATCATTTGAACGAGAGCAATTTTAAGCAGAAAAAATTGCTGAGGGAATTAGATTAGAAAAAGAAGAAAAGTCGAAATAAAAATAGGATAAAAATGGAAAAAAATGAAAAAAAATCGGATTGAATATCATTTAGGAAAATCAGATCTTTATTACGTAATTTCCTTCGACATCTCAAGAATGCATCATTTAACCGATAGTTGATTAGCTTACATAGACTTGCGAGCTAAACCGGCATCCATATTCGCACATTTCAAATGAGATCGTTCACTAGTTCGCAGCCGAATAGAATAATTGCACTCTGTTGTGTATGTAATAGAAATTTTTTCGGTTGGCCGCACAGGTACGTGAGATGGAGGGGGAGAAGGGGGGGATGGGAGGTGGAGGGAGGGTACAAACAGAATGCTCTTTAGATAAGCATATTGATATTGCTTACATAGAAAAGATGGTATAACTATTTTAGCTTAATTTCGGCGAAAATGGTTTATAGCAGCGAAATGTATGATACTGGCAAACACAGAATAACAGTTGCGATCAGAATTTGGATCAGAATTGCGATCAGAATTTACAGTTGCGATCAGAATTTATAACTGTCGCGCAACAACGACGACACATCATTTTTGACTCGATTCGATTAGCCTAAGAATTAATGGGTCTAAAGCGTTTGTTGAACTAATAGAGAAGGCATGGCTTATGATATCACCAAAAAAAGCCCCCGTATACTGTATTTTGGGTTTGTTCAACAGTTAAGTTATTGCTACTTACTGTTGGAGATTACAGGTAACGCTTGTTGGAGGTTACTTTGTCATACCACAATAATAGTTGTATCTCTCATTGCACGATAAACCAAAGTAATGAATATCATGAAATTATCAGCCGTCCAACGCGTGCGACTTATTCCCACCCACTACCGAGTGATCTTCCCAGTTTGCAATGTAACAATTTCATCGTTATAAAAGAAATTGGCTACACAACTACTCCTCATGGATTTACACTTATAGATCAGTGCAGTTTCAAAGCATCGCAGTCTGTACTCTTCACTAACTGACCAATTGATTTGCTTGTGCGAAATATCATATAGAAGCGTCCCTTCGTCTGAGTGATTTTAGCATAGCAACGTGCAGAGAATGATTTTTCTAGTACAGTAAAGGTCGGAGACAACAAATCTCGTCGGAAGTGAGGCTCGCCGATACCAAGCATTTAAGGAAAATTTGGAAAGCACGGTTTACAGGATCACTAAGAAGGCTTTTCGGTGTCCCTGTTGCTGCCCAGCAATTATTTTCATTTTTTTTTCACCAACTGAGATGGGATAAGGAATGCGAAAACTGCAGTGTGCAGTAGGCAATGTGTTTGTTCAACGGATTAAGCCGAGTGACAAAGAGCTTAACGGAGCAACCGGTTAGTTCAGACAGAATAAAGGCTAGGGAACCACCGTTCCTTACCAATTGCGTTATCTGCGGGAAACAAGATAATCAGTAAATGAAACATCATTGTTTCATGCAAGCGACACTCATGTGGTTGCAGTTGAAGCAGCATTAGATGCGTTATGAAACTGTGGTGGACACCAGCGGAGAGAATCGGAAAATGTTTTGTTTGGTCGATCGCCGGATGGCGTAACGTTTTTATGAATGAATAAATGCTAGCGATCAGCATATTAGGTTGATTTTCGTGCAGTCAATAGGCACCAGTGTATGCTGAAACTCTTGAGCAAAGTAAGGTTTAGTGACAGCCTACACCAAATTCAGTAAGTTCACATTCAAGAAAAGGAACATTGTAAGTTTTAAAAAAACACGACCAAGAGTTTTTGTGGTGAACGATGGTGCTTGCCTCATTCATATGAATGCACCAGTCGAGAGAATCGGAATGTGTTTCGTTCGATGGGATGCAGAAAGGCGTGATGGGTTTGATGCAATTGCGCCGCATAATGCGCCTTTGGAACGAAAAGCAGCGCAATGGTATACAAATGTTGAAGATGAAAACCTTTCAAATAGTGCACGACCTTGCACTTTTTGTTTTTCCACGTCATCGTTTCTTATAAACTTCAGTCAATGCCAACTGTATGCGTGGCGTGAAGCATTGAAAATTCGAGCGACTAGAAAAATAAAGAAAGTTTCATTCGCTTTGTTTGATGGAGTTTTTGTTTTTTGAATTCTTTGAAATCTCCACTACCGAAATCCAGAATCTGCGAATTTTCATGGATTCAGTCTTTCACGTTTCAGGAGATATCGCAAAATGAGAAACATCGCGTCTTAAACTTACCCAGAACTTGCGCAAAAATGAGCCAGCTGCAGCCACTAAAAAAAAAAAAATCAAGCTCTGCGATCTTACAGTGTATGGCTTAAATTTCCGTATGAAATCGAGGAAGCGTTTTTTTTTCGATCATCTTTAAACGTTTTTAAACAATCTGACATTTAATGGCATTCCTCTGTAACTACCATAAAAGCTGCACACAAAAAAAGCATCCACTCAGATTGAAAACAGCAATGGAAATATGTACGCATTCTTGCCGCGTAATTCATTTTACTTCCCGCACAAAGCAATTCATGAACAATCTAGCTTGCCACAAACCAGTTCGCCTACTTTATCGTTTACTTGCCTTAGCTGTTACACACTTAACAATGCATTCGTTTTCAACTAGACACAACACATAGCAAATGAACACCGATCTATGTGAGTTGCTGTGTCCCTCTAAAAATTTTTCCAAGTGTACAACCGATTTCAAATTTCATCAGTAGCTTTTTCGAGTTTATAAACATGGGGAAGAACGAACTTAACTGATAAAAAAGAAAGTATTCCAGAATTATATATGGTTTTGAGAATGTTCTACGGTTGTCTAAAATGCGTGGAACAAAGATGCTTTAAGAAGAAGCTTTACAGAAGCTTATTTTACATTTAAAATTTTAAGCTTGACTTCAGCCTCAATTTTCCATCAAACTATCGTCTAATTAGTGCATATAGATAGCTTCTTAGTCAGAAAGATATTACAACTAGCTAGCTAATTAAGTGTTGTAAGTGAACTAAATCCCATTATTATACGTGTACATCTGAGCAGAAAAAGTCGTCGAACTAGAGTTGTGTATCTGCGTGAGCAATGATGCTTTGTTCATTATTAGGAGATCCTTAAGAGCCTTATTAATATTCAGCTGCAATAATTCTTTACTATCATAAAGCAATGGTTTGTGTTACTGTTGTTGTCATTAAGGAAATCAGATCGCTATAATATTTTATTAAAGCAGTTGCTGTTTGCTGTGATTGTTAGTTTCAGTTTGTTTAAACTGTGCATCATACGTGCACATATTGCTTCGGTTTGCGAAAACAAAAAAAACACGTTCAGTTTGATTTTCACAGCTGTTTTCCTCTCAGCGGTAAACGAGTGGTCGATTGCCAAAAAAAAATTCGAATATCTGTCATGAGAGATGCCCAGCCAACTTGCAATTCGTATAATCTCTTTGCATTTCCGCTTTTGCCTTCCAACTGTTCTCTTTTGTTTTCTGCTCAGCCATCAAATCAAAATTATATAAACGCTAAAGAAATAGAAAAAGAAAGTGAGAAATAGAAATAGAAAAGTTGCGTAAAAAAAGAGGAAATAACAGTCGTTTTTTTTGCACTCAATCAGAACTGTAAAAATGCTCTTTTTCGTAATCGACCTCTATTTTGATTTATTTTTCACACTCTTCAATAAATAAAAAGTGCTGAACGCTGTGAATATAATATTTTTAGTATTTCATTTGTGTGTAACGTTGAAGCGAAACGTTTCATCAGATTCTCAAGTGCAATCTATCAAGTAACTCAAGCTTGCTTAATTGCCATTTATTTGACGCAATGGTATTTAGCATTCGAAAAACAACACTAAATGAGAGATCCATTCGATGTGGAAAAAATTAAATTTTTTTGCTTTCTTTTAAATCACTAACAGAACAACTAAACTTCTTGCATAGGAGCGAAACAGCCGAACCGAGTAGCTAAGCTGGACAGGTTCATTCAAACGCTGACTCATTCAAGGGAAGACTTGAAGAGACAGCTAAAATTATCAAACAAATAATTTTAGCTCATCGTACGGTGTCCATAAGTTTACGAATGTGGGTATGACCACTCGTTCATAAGTATGAGTAAACGAGGAGTTTCGCACAATTATAGCTCAATAAGAGTGTGTGCCCCATTTTGAAATTTTATTCACGATGTCGAAAAAGTATATTCGCAATATGCACTGGCCAAATGAGCATACTCGTCTAGAGAAAAGATTGACGTGCGTTCAGAAGGGAGTGATGCTGATCGATTTAGGTTCAGATCTCTTTTGTTGCTTTAAGAGTTAGTAGCATATCTCTCATTTCAAAACAATATTCATACAATGATTATAATTAAATTACTTATTTAGGGCATATAAGCTACTATTGAGTACGCAAAGTAATAAAACCTAAGCATCATCAATACTTTAATCCATTCTCTTATAATAAAGCAGCACACTACTATGACATCGTAGTCAATTAAGCGAGAAAAATATTAGTTTATGTGCCAAATGGCATTCTTTTCAAGAGCAAATATTTCGAATTTTCGACTTTGATCGCGTCTTTCCGCCTGTTTTTATATATTCTTTGCATAGCATTGACGTTTACGAAATGAATGCCAATCACTGATAAAAAATGAATGACAATCACTGATAAAAAATGAATGCCAATCACTGATTAAAAAATCCCCAGCGATTGAGTCACACAGTAAGTCAATCGCAGGGGATTTCAGCGGATTTCATCAAATGTTGCATTCATTAAAAACTTTAGATGAAATTGCATTTTCGTTGTTGAGCAATTCTTTTTCAAGTCTTTCTCTTCTTCTCTATCTTTTTTTTTTCGTTTGTCTCACTTCCTTTATGTTGAGTCGTAGAATTAATCAAGCAAAATCATATTCCCATTCGTCAGAATGCAAAATAAGTTTCATTTAGGAGTTGTAAAACGCTTTCCGAAATTTATGTTATTCAACGTCTTCCATAGATATTCCTCAGTGGCATAATGCCCAGCTATGAAGCTTTGGCGCTCAAGTTGGCATATATCTGGGCAATGAGAATCTTGGTTTATTGCGAGAACTTGTGTTATTGCAACTAAACACTTCAAGGTGAGGAACTTGATCGTCGGGCTGAGAAAAATGTCAATTGCGGCTTAATGTCACTGCGATAAGCCTGTTTAATAATGACTCTCCATAGGTGTGGAGCCTTTCCATTTACGAAATACCTATTTCTTAGATAAGACTGTATGATGCGTCATTCTCAAAACCTTCTGGTTATGGCAACTAGAAATAATTAATCTGAAATGATGTTCATCTTGAAACGGCTGCACAGAGAGATTCTACCTCATAATAAAATTTGTGTGGAAAATCATTTCTGCTTCATTCAGTAGCAAAAACTGTTGTTATATTCTAATGATGATCGCTTAACACAAACGGTCTTTGCGTTCTCGATTAACGAGTCTGAGATATGAATCAAATATTTCTCGTGAATCTGCCAGTCAATTAACAGTATCGCATCATAGGCATACAGTACATACATCACCACTGTATGATGGATGGCATTGTGTGGGCAATTGGGAAACATTCAAAGATGAACAATTGGTTTCCGCATTTTACATGAAGAAAACGAGAAGATCGGTGATGCTCGCTAGGTTTATTCCCAGTGAGAAACAACAGACGTCCTACCGAAAGCCAGTTGTTGGTTGCTCCGGCTCTAGACACCATCTGTACGGCGATAGTCTCGTTCGAGAAATCTGTGCAATCCTATAGTCTGTTCAACTATCTACTGACAGTCACTCGTCCGTTCAACCATGTCCGAAAAGTCTAGCAGGTTCTATTTATAAATTAATTCTTCAATTTATACCAACTAGGTAGACTGTGATTCTAACAATTTCTGCTTTTGTTTTACCAGTAAGAATTGGCTAATTAAATTGAAGTTGCATTGTGAAGTCCATTTCAATGTTCATTATCGGAATTGGACAGAATATTACACACCAGTCCATGAAAATAATTCGAATGACGCTGAATAAATTGGGCCCGATAGGAATCAATTTGAGTTTTCCTCCAAAAAAAGCTCTTGTGGAAAATAGTTTGCACCATCTGATGAAAACAATATCGCATGAAAATTTGACTTGAAAAAGGTCGAAAATATTAATATTAGAACCGAGAGAGTCGTCATGTGTTTTGAAAATTTATTAAATCAGTACATAGCCATAGAAAAACAAGATGAAAAAAGCGCTCCAATACAACCTTTTAGGCGCTTCTGCTTGGTCAGCTTTTACATAATTGATGGTCAAATAGATTTACATCCAGTGAGAAGCAATAAAAATACGAAATAAGGAGTGCTTTTTTCATTAGTATAGTTTTTCGTCCTTTCTACTTAGACATAAAAAAGTCTGAAGCTGAACAGAATTTGCTTTATTCCATTTATTTCTGCATGGCTGCATGGTTGTAATTGCTTTTTCGTCTTCCATTTGTATAAAAATGGCTGTACGTGAACAAGCGCTATGGGTGCTGATAGCACATTGTTGTATATCGCGCAGATTTGAGTTGAAACGATGCAGATTTATGAATTACAAAAACCATGATCGCTGTATTTTTTAGACGTATTTTCCATTAGCTCTTCCTTCTCCCAAATGGAACGTTTAGAACTAAAACGAATCTTCTACTTATATCTGTGCACTTCACCCTATCGCTGCGACAAATATAACCGAATGGCACTTTACGCTTGCATTTCCCGTTGCGAATGTTTCCGCTTCTCATGCGCTTTTTTATACGATTGCTTCCAAAAGTGATTTTGCGTCTCTTGGTGTTTGGATCGCATTTAGTTCGCGGGTCTAATCCACTCGCATTCCTATGCACCTTGCAATCTGTTACAAAAGATGCTCCCGTTGATAAAGTATACTTCGATGAATCAAACAAGCATCTTCTATGAACATGTATACTTACTATACGCCGCATAGAGTGCGCACTCTAGCTTCGCTAAATTCAGGTCAGTCTGTGAACTCATGAACTTAGAGTTTAAATTAGAAACTTTGTTGATATTGACGAGAGAGGACTGCAGATTCTGAGACCATGCGAAGCGCCGGGTCGGTACATGATTGCCCCTCGCACGCAAAGTAAACAAAACATCATTGATTACACAGGAATAATTCGCCTAGGAGAGACCGACCACTACTGATGACTTGTAGATCGCTCGCAACAATGTTCTCTACGCTACTTACAAATTTTTCGTCGAAGTGAATATGAGTGAAGTGATGTGTAATGGACCATGCGATCACGGAAAGGGAATACAAACTCCCTGCAAGCGTATGATGCGCACTAAAACAGCAATGTAGCCTTGACCTTTTTAAGAGAAACTGTTTGAACGTTGCCTCATTATACTGCTGCCATGTGGATGAACCTTTGTAGTTGGGAATTAGAATGTGAAAACTAGTCGATAATGAATTTTACAGCAAAAAAAAAAAAGAAAAACAAAACAAACGAAACGGATGCCCCATCGGCATCCTGGCATCTTTTTCTCAATTGTCTTTTTTTTTCTAGAAAATAACTACGATGAATTTAGCAAATCCTCAACAGGGAACAATTCTGAAACTCTTGGCTTATAAAAAACTTTTTGAAGTCAACATTAACAACAGTTAAAATTTGTTGCACATCAAGGATGCTCGTTGTTAGTCATTAGATTTATACCAGCAGTAATAATCGTTCTCAGTAAAGTGGGGATTTCAAATCGCCACCAAACTTCATGAGCAAATTTTGGTTAGCCATTACATTTTTAGACGGGTGAATAAGCCGCTTATCAAACATTTCCATACAGTATTCGTTTAGAATGTTAAATAGGAAGGAATGAAAGGGAGCGTACTTGAGTAATTGTTACGAGATGTTCGCTAGCTGATCACCATCGATTGATACTTTCATCACATGAGCAATATAATTGGCGTTATCATATTATATCATATCCATCGCTATGTTCGACGATTATTTCGGAACGGAACTCTCAGGGTCATACACTCCCTCCGTCTGTTGGATGACGTTACATTGCTGGCCACGCCTACTCAAAGATTACGTAACTGGTTTCCAGCGGTGAGTGAGCTGTGTCCTTTAGAGTGTTCCCGAAATTTCTCGTCGTTCAAGTGCGCCTTAACTGTGCTCGTGCACATATTGATTCGATTCTCTAAATGAATCTTCCCAGGTAAGTTTGGAAATCAATTTCGTTCCGCACTTAAAGCGAATCGTTTTCGAACGATGTGTATTGTTGTCAGTACAGTTGTATTTTACGCAAATGAAACGTCAGTGTGTTGCTAAGTGAATTGATGAATGCTTCTGTGTTCGATTCCTTTGACGTTTTTTTTTTGCGAAACGTACCTTGTGGTAGTTTTTCATCGTCACTCTTAGGCAAACGCATTCAGTTGTGTCTAATTGTTGGTGGCAGCGATTGTGGTTGCTCGACTCGATCGTACCGTTATCGTTTTTTATCAACAGTCAGTCCTTATAACTCTTTTTGATCCTTTTGTTATTGTACAACAAAACCATCATATTTCCCTAATAGCTTATTGCATTCAAATTTACTAAGGTTACAAAACCGAGGGAATGTTGGAGAGAGCGCTTGAACGTGATCGTTTTGAGAGTTTTTTCTTTTGTGAAAACGTATGTGAAAAATGCATATGTTGGCCGCACCGGCTATACAGCCAAGTGATCGCTAAAAAAAAACGAAAAAAAAATTCAAAGCCACTCTAATGTCTTCAGAAAAAATTGGTGTTTCGGGTAGAGACGGCTGTGCGCATCGTATTCCACATTTGTTCTCTAACCATTATTTGCGAGCCTCATACCCAAGGCATTACCAGTTTGTATTTTCGAGTACTCTCATATGCTTGTTTTCCAGGAGCATTGGGTTTATTCCATATGAATTTACTGGTTCTCTTTACGCTTTTGGAAGGCGCTTGTATGATCGCCACGGCATTGAATATGCTATGATTTTGATCGAAAATTAAATGATAGCGAAAACCCCTAAGGCATACTGTCTTTACGAACAAACAAATTCCATTGTTCTTGCTGTATGCCTATATTGCGTTGTGGAGCTGTACGATATTTTCTAACAACGTGAACGTAACAAATCAGTCTCAAAATTCAGGAAGTGTTTCGCAAATACCATGAACAATCAATACGCTGAAAATCGCAGCTGTCGGTATTTACTGTTTTGTTAAAAAGTCATAGTAGACTTATATTTCGATCAATACTAGAAAGCAGTATTTCGATTCTATTATTAGAAGCGAATATCTCGTTTCCCTTTTTTTGCTCCTATCATATCTGTCTACTTAAATTATAGTGAATATTATTTTCGTAAAAGCATTTCAAAATTTTTGTACATTTCGTTCATCGATCTGATGCTGAAAAAAAAAATTCTATTTTTCTCGAACATTTCAAAACATTTTCTCTACAATACACTACAAATTTTAGGTAGTGCATGGCGAAAGCTTGCGACTAGATAGACTCGCATGTAAATAATGGCAGAAAAAATTGGAGTGATGATAGTGACAAAGCGTATCGAATATTTGCCCTATTTATTGTACGCAATAAATTTCGGTCATTTGAAATAAATCCGATCGAACGCGTTTCGCATTTTTCTTCCAATAAAGCCTCTATTGAGCCGAGATCATGAAAATGTAACGCTGACAGCCTTTTCCTTTATAATAATTTTGACCTGAATTCCCTCTTTTGCATATTTTTATGTACGCTAATTTGACATTCACAGACGACAAAAGTGTCTGTTCGATTCGAATCATATTATTTTATTGTGAATATAAACAATATACTTGTTAATTACCTCCAATTCGAATGAGTTGTGCTTTGTTGAAGGGAAGATATCAGTCATAGAGATCCAATGTACTGAATATTGAACTATGAAAAGCCTTATTGTCCATGCAAATAAATGAACGCGGCCCTATATCTACAGCTTCATATCATCAAGAGAGTGGCGATAATTCATATACCCTTTTTTCGTTTAATTCTATTTGCTTATGCGATTTACGAAATACATTACGTGTTTTTCCATTCATAGATCTGAGCATTCAACAAGCATATATTCGAAATTGAATACTGAATTTTGAAAAAGCGATGAGCACTCGTATACGTGATAAAATCTTATTCCATCTAAGGACGAAAACGAGTTGCGGAATTATGTAAGAGAGGATTGCGTATATTATTGATTAGCAGAATCGATGATGCGGTTTCTTTTGGGTGGCCTCGTGAATTAATGTGATGAAAACTGCTCATAAAGTTGTGCCTACTCAAATGAATATTTGTAGTTAGCCGGTGTAGGAAGCATGATGAATTCCAAATTTGAGCTTTATAACTTGTATGAAGTCTCATTACTTTTAAATTTTTTTTTTGTTGAACGAAGTAGGCACAAATATAAATGTGTGATAAAGTACGTTAGGAAAGTAGTTGCGCCAGTAACCTTCATGCATTCAAACGTCGCGTTTTTTTCCCTGGTTTCTTCCGCTTCGATGGCGAAAAATTACGCAAGATGAAATTAGCTTAAAGCAATTAGCGTCAAATGAATATATCCTCATAAATTATCAATTTAAAAATTACTCAGTTGCTTTTAATTTGCTTTAGCTGATAAATGCGCCATGTCCACGTGTAAAAGTGTTGTAGTTATTTCTTTACTAATTCTTACTTCTTTACTTCTTACTTCTTTACTATCTCTTTACTTCATTATTTACTTGCTCACAGCGTTTTTTTTTTCGGGAGGGAGGATGTGATGTCTTGTCTAAAATTGGTTTTTATATGCTGGGATATCAAAACCAATCAATTAGTTCTAAGTACATTTTTGTTCCAGCATATCTAAATCAGTTTTGTAGTACAAATTGCAAAAGAAAGTTACTGTCAAATCGACAAGCATTTGCTGTTTCATGATGCACTTAATAATTTTGATGCGTCATGAATATCCCCATTTGTGGCGTTTTTACGATTACTCGTCTCAGCACCGTGCATAATAATGCATCTGTGTGACCGTTCAGTGCTACCCAACTACAACTAAATTTGTAAAAGATTATGCTGGATTGCTTCAATAACTCAAGTAATTCTTATTGCTTAGTCGACCCTTACGCACTAATTATGTCCCTTTTCGAATGTTAAAAGCATTCTTTTGGGCTGTTGAAAGTGTGCGAAAATTTTCGCATGAAATTTAACAGAAAAATACTCACCGATGATGGGATGAATTCCACAGCAATTTCTGCGCTATTCCACATCATCACATCTTTCTTTTAGATTTTTTCCAACTTTATCACTGAAGTTGCTTATACTATCAACTTGAAATGAATTCTCATCAGTCCCGGCTCAACCTCATTTATAGTCTGGTTCTATTTCACATAGCTTTTTTTTTCGTGTAGAGGTCTTCCGCGGACGTCACAGTCTAGCCGTGCAAACGCCGGAACAAACGGTGAAGAAAAGGCGATGTCAAGCAGTGGTGCTGGTTCGAGGGTCGTTCCGGTGCAGTTGATGAGAAAAACCTCTGTCGATGATTTCAACGAGCAAATGATCGGAATGTTAGACGAAGTGGAGAGACGAGTCGAACAGCTCAGGTTTACTTTTAACGTTTTCCTCATAACAATAACGCAAGTATGTTCCATTGTAAGGTATCGTTCCATAACGATTGTATAGTGTAACATTTAATTACATGCGTGATAGTAATTTATCGACGTGAGTAAACAGTACTTGACAGTTTCAGCGTATACAACACTAACAGTTTCCAAGTACTGAATTAGTAAATGTCATAAACAGCCTGCTTTTTTTAAATTAAAAAAAACAGCTTGGATTCGCACACTTCTTTTTCATTTTCAATACTTTGCCTGTAATTTGTTTGGCAAAAGAAACTTAATGGTGGAGATTTCTTTTCCGGCCGTTTCACTACAACATTCTCGTTTCACTCATTTTTTGGAGTCGAAGCGCAGTGCTCGAAGGAACAGCTGTTCTAAACACCACCTTGCAACTAGGGAAGCGGTGTTCAGAATGAGGCGTAGGCGAGTGAAATGTGTCAGTGCAAAGGAAGCCTTTCAAAAATAGACCGTGCTGATGCCCCAAACCAACAGTAGTTTCAGCAGGCTTGCTGCATTGTTTTAGCTGTCTTTGTGAACATTCCCTCCAACGTCAGGGCTTCTACCCCTTGGCAAAAACAGCTTCTCTTAAATTACTGGTTGAGCATGTAAGAAACACATTTGAGCTATTGCGAGTAACATCTCTACGACTCTCATTTCCACATGCGCGAAAGATGTAGAGAGAGTTGGGGTGAGAGGAACGAGTTGTTTTGAACGTTCACAGAGAGCCACAGTAGGAAACCGATGAGTTAAGGTGACGCTTCGAAAGATTGCGAAATAGTGACATGCAAAATTGAATATCTGGAAGCATCGCAGAAAAACTTATCAGCTTTTCCTGGAATGAGTCATTGAAGGATGGAGAGAAGGGGGATATGTGGAGGTGATTGGAATCTACATTTATGATTAGGGTATAGAAGCACTTGGAATATTTGAATGTTGCAAGGTAGAAATTTCACAATAGAACGGTTCCGACAGCTAAATGTACTCTTAGCTTTTATGTGCCAGCTGTGATGCAGCCTGTGCGGGTGTAGCTATCCCTCAGAGGAGCAGTGCAGAAGGATGACAGCGACTGAACCGGATTCGCGAATAATGCCTGCGCTTACTTTCATTATTATTTGATTTGCTAGCATCTTTTGCAGATACACTCTCGAAGCTACATTTCGAAGTGAACATGAGAAGGAGGAAGGCGAGGAGGGGAGAGGGAGCAGGATTGGTGCTGAGTACAGTATCGCATAGTATGTTCAGATATAGCTGTCGCTGTCATTAGAAATTGGGACGAAATTCATTTGCAAATATATTTCATCAAATAACAAAAAAAAATATTTGTGAGCACATTCGCTGTAATCATCGACGATCCTCTGGACTAACATGTAGCGTGTGACTGGAATCTATTGTAAATTCTAAATTGAAACATTTAAGGGAGTCTGCGGGTCATCTCGAACAAGAGAAGGAATCGCTACTTGATATGCTTGGCAACGTTAATCTTAACGCTGAAATTCTTCGTCTTGGTCAAGGTAGCATCTTGCTGTCTTAAGTAGTTGTGCTCGTATTTGGGTTATCGTTGCGGAAAGCGCGGGCAGTTGCGAAGTTCCATAAAAACTGTGTTAGACGGTTAACAACATAGCAATAAATGATGTGAAATGATAAGGATCTGAAAAAACATCAGTGATAGTATTGTGGTGTTTTTATAGCTAATGCAGTGGTGACAGCCATCAGATTTCAATATTGCGGTACCCACTCGCACAGAACAAAGTTAACATATGTCAAATTCACTCATGCCATTTCAGTGCATTTTTGGGAAGTAATCCTCTATTGTGTTTGGCAATTTTCCAAAATTACGACATCTAGGTATATTTGCACTAAGCTCTAGTAGAGAATAATTGAATATTTCTTGTTTTACTGGACCGCCGAAAGCATCGCTTATCATTTGAATTTTGTTGTAGTCTGAGACGAGCAGAAAGCACTTGAACACAGTAACATAACACATTTATAATAATACTCACGGCCGTTATGTTGGTGAAAATAGGAACAATGAAGTAATGTCCGCAAAATTAATTGTTGGGCATCGTTGTACCTTTTGCGATGGACTCGTTGCACAGGTTGACTCCAAGTAAGCATCTCATTGTTTGGCGATGTGAAGCTTTGAGAGATGACAAATTGTTGAACGGCGGTACGAGAGGTAGAGCGCATGCTAAAAATCCCATAAAGGTAAATTGTTCGTCCAAATCAGCCCGCCCATCTTCATTGTTTGACAATCCCCTGAAGTGCGGACATCATTAGTATATATATGTATATAATTCCGAACAGACAAAAGCGCTCAACAGTGATTGCAGGCGATCGAGACGATATAAACGCGACAACAAATCGACTGCTGAATCGATGTCGAGCCGTTGAGGTGGTTGTCAACACGCCACGTAATTCCGAACAGACAAAAGCGCTCAACAATGTCAACTCACTTATCGAGGGAGCAGTCACCAAAATGCAAGAAGATCTCAAAAATTCCAAAGAGGTGTTTATCTTCATTTGCTGTATATAATAAATTGCGCTCATTCCCAATAGTATTATAGGGATGGTATTTTAATTTAAAAGATATACGATATAGATAGAGCATTTATGGTGTTTTCATTTCTCATAGTCCATTTCCATTTTATCCTTCATTTCATTTACTTTACTTATTCGATAGCCACACAAAATCAAAACGTTCAACTGGATTGATATATAAGGGTCATGAGCATGATAGCAGTTGCATACAAATTTTTTATTGTACTACGGATGGTGACGGATGGTGATATTGCCAAATTGCACCAAAAGGAGATGACCTATCTGTGGATTGGAAGTTCCTATACGCTCGCGATTCGTTGTTTGCTACCAAATAAGAACCTTACATTTGCAACTGTAATAGTTCAGCCTTTATGGTGATATGGTCGTGAGTCAAATTTTTAATACCAAGAATTTTCTTTTCAATCTTCTATATGTTATAGCTGCTAAGCATCTTTCATTTCCTTAATGACGGCTTCACCACATTCTTGACAATGGCATATTTGAATGGAATAACGTATTCACTTATTATGCGCATTCTTTTGCAGTTATATCGAAAGACATTTATGAAAAGCTATCTTTGCTAAACGTGCCGATAACGAAGCGTTATTTCCTATAATTTGAACTCTTAGTATTTGTGTTATTTAAGAGGGAGACGGGCACATCAGTTACAGGATTTCGAAACGTTAAATTGTAAGAGATTATCATTCCGTCTGAGTGGTGTTATTTTGATGCATTTTTGATGGCATCAGAACATAGCTGCTTGATGCATCAGTTGTGGGCACTTATCGTTGAGCAGTTTAGCAATCAATGTTTTACTGTGTAATAATTACAGATGGTGCAGCGTATGTTGAACGCGTGCTCACCCGATCAACCAGAGGGACCTATTGATCAGCGTTTTCAGGCACAGGTTTGTGTTCTTTCTTTTGTTTTGCGTAGATGAGTGCATTTTCGGAGCAATTTAATAGCACGTGTAACTTGTGTGCTAGGCTTAGCCAGAAAACGCAAATGGTGGAAGCGATGGCCCATAGAAAGACAGTCCGGAAATATATAACACTGCGAAACAAATGAAATTGCGTGAAGAAGAAGTGGAGGAATTAGTCTAAGAAAGTTGTTTACAGCATTGTTTACAGCAGTTTACAGCAGATTGATAATTGTTTATTTGTGGATTCATCACATCTTCTCTTCTCCTCTCACTAATTTTTTCTGCTTCGCATAAGTAACGAATTTTTGAAACGCGCTATCAGCTATGCATTTCTGTGAAGGCGCTTTATAGACGAGAAACTGATGCGGTCCACATTTCCCGTTCATATATTGAAGTACTGACATTCTGCTTTGTCATATTGAGGGAAAGTGATATTGTTTTAACGCTGAGGTGCTCCACTTATTGATTTGCCTTGTTTCGTAAGTTTTTATTTTGCTTTACCTCTAATCAAATCGTTTTCAACGTTTGAATTTATGGTCTCGAGCAAAAGCACTCGCAAATATCTCAGCAACCTTCGAGGGATCTTGCTCGTAAAATTGGGTGATAAACTGCTTTGTCGTCCAATTTGCTATCGACGATCCACATTTTATTGTCGTTTCCTCAAAATTTTTGCGATTGAACGTTACTGATGTTAGGGTGACCGTCATCTGTGATGGCTGAGCTGGCGATTGATGGCAGCGGATGACCGAACTGATGCGGTCAATGTCAATGTCAAAGGCTGCGTCAACATAACACAGCAGACTTCTCGGTGCGAAAGAATGCCTGCACTTTACCGAGTGAAAGAAGGCTGCCGAAGATGCAGTTAATACTCCTCATGTCCATCCTCTAGCCTAATATCTGAATTCTCTGAAAGTCGGGAAGCAAAAACCTATTTGAGAGGTGAAGAAAAGCGCACATTCAGTAGGCAGCTACGTGAAGCCGTAATATTTCTTCTTATGCTCATTATTGAGCTCTATTTCTGTCTATTATGACTCCATATTTAACTTTATTTACATCGTTTGTTTCCATGTAGTGCCGTAAAGGAAAGGAAGAATCGCACTTCTAAATGCGATTTGCCACAAAACGAAATTGCTTTCAGAATCTCGTTTTATTTCGTCAATAATTTCCTGCTCGATAAACTTCCAGGCAATTGTTTGTGAAAAAGATGCGACCATCACGAATTAAGTATATTAAAAACAAGATGGTAACTATAACTGATTTATTTTTCTTTCAGGTTATCGAATGTACGGCTGACGATCAAAAGAAGATTCGCAGGCGATTGGCAAACATAATTACGCAAATCGAACGCGCACAGCGCACATGTGTGCCATCATTTTAAATGTGTTGCGAAACGATAATCGAATAATGTGATGCTGTTAAGAGATACAAATTCTGTTGAATGGATAGATATTCAAGCGAAAATTTGCAAGAAAAAAAATGCCTCGTCGAATACATTGATGGCATACTGCTAAAATATTTTATTGAATGAACATCAAAAACGATGCAGAAACGATCGAATTGCAGAATTTTTGATTAAAATGAGGCATCTGCTATAAACAAATTGAAATTTTGTGAAGTTACATGGGTATATATAAAGTGAATTATCGATCGCCAACGAGAAACCTTGCATTAGTCACAGTTGTTTCCAACGAAGTTATTCGCTGTTTCGTGGCTCATTAGAAAAAAATTCGTTTTGCGCGTCAATGCAAGCCTCTGAGCATAACAGTGTTTCATGGTTTTTTTTCTTCGTGTATCCATACGGTTTGTTCATTTCGCTCTTATTTTGTTGTCTTTGTTTTTTTTCTTCCTCTGTAAATTTTTCAGTAAAGCGTACGTACTATAAGCCTGTTATATCCATTTCGTTTAAGGGAGATAATTTAGATACGTAAATTTGATGCAGTTAGATAATCAAACTTGTCAAACAAACTATCCAATCTTCCACTGTTGACTTTCAAAATTTTCAAAATTTCAAAACTTGTTCTATTTTCATTGAGAATGAACCAAATTAAGGTTAATTAGCCATTCATTAATGACCATCTATTTGAAAGTGCAACCAAAGTAATGAGAACATGGCAAATGCATGAAATCATTGTGCGAAAAACCGAAGAAACCTCGGATTGCAGTGATTTTATGAGATAAATGAAATACGGTCGAAACTTTTGGGGCGAACAAGCGACAAGAAAGCCATTGCATTTTAAATCGGCTGTACGTGGCATGGGAACTAGGCATCTGAGACATAAAACTATATGTGCCAAAAGAAGAGCAGATAAAGCGCACTTAGATTGGCTTATTAAGATCATCTCACACATTGCCGGCTGCTATCATTTGTGACATCTCTGTTTTTATATAGCGTAAATCCGCAGGAAGAAAATAATGCATGATATACCGATTGGTTACGAAGAAGTTAATAATTATTGTTATTAGTTTGTATGACTGAAAGAAAATAGAAAATGAAAAAAATAAAAGCAACGATTGTGTTACGATGAATTAAAAGAATGCTGGAGTTTCAAGCGATTTTCTGACGAATTTTTTTTATTAAATGAAAACAGAAAGGAAAAAATCATCATAAGATAGATCAACTCATTACTCGTTGGTTCCTACTGGTTTTCGGATATATTTTTTTTTTCAAATTTCTTCTGCAAAAACGAATTAACCGTTAACCAGATACGCTAGCGTATTAAAAGTATTCGACGAACAAAGGCAATCAGGTAGTTTAAACACATTTTTCACAGTAATTGTTTTCGAATACGTTTTTGTAATATGTCTACCCCGCATAAATATGCACTTTCGTTAACCCAGTTGGGTGCAAAAATCTCAAAAATCTTACATGAAATCGCAAGATATGAATTTCATCGTTGCTGTTGTTCAATTTTCCTTCCTTCTTTGTGCAGTCATTAAAGCTTTTTTTTGAAAAAATATCATGAAGTTGTGGTTTCTTTACATGCTTTACCTCATCTATTGTAATACTTGATCACCTTTTGCTTTCTGTCGACCATACAAGCTGTGAATACGGATGAATGCACGGGGTCGAACTGCATCTCTACTTAACAGTGTAAATTTTTTATCCTACGCTGATGCGTATTCGTTTTCGCGGCACCAGATCTAAGCAGTAGATTCGATTTTTAAAACGCTTTTATATGTTCGTAAAGGGCGAGAAGGAATGGAGTAGAACGTATAAGCGCTGTACAGTTTAATAGAAATCGCTGAAAGCGTTAACGTACTCTCAAATGAAACCAAGTAGAAACAAGTGACTTAAAAATGGAGGGCAACTTCGAAATGTAGGGGTTATGTAGTTATTTTATAATCATTTCAAATGAGAGTGCTCGGCACCAGCTGGAAAGGAGGTGAATGACGAACGACGTGTTAAAAACATTAAAGAATTGATACGGCTCTCGTTCTGATAGGAAATGAATTCCAGCAGTTCACAAAGTAGCACTAGGTCACTTAGTAGAATCAAATTCTAATGTTTTAACCATCTACTTCTCATTATGAGAAAGAAATTTTTATGAAGGAAGAAGTGAAAATATTTTCTAAATTTTTATGAAGGAAAAAGTGAAAATATTCTCTATGTTCGGACTTGCTGGATCACTATCTAATTGAAATTGGTTGCTTTAGAGTTAGTTGCCCGATAGGCGATCGTTCGTATTTATAACAAAGCTCTATATTCTTCGAGATCAGCTGTACGTATTTCATATTGTTTACAAGTTTTTTAAAATTTCATTTCCAGTTTTTCAGCATTCATTATGCGCTCACGCATATTTGTGCATTTGCTAATGCACAAACGCAACTCGTACAACCGACCATTCGAATAATTAACGCAAGCAAAACTACAAGCTCATCGCTACCATAGATGCATAAATTGCAATACTCATAATATTTCTGTACATCAATATCTTTTTTACGGCAACTGCTAAGACTTCATAGGCAGGAAGATATGAAATGGTGCGAAGGAGACTTTTGAATTGATCTACAGGTTTTTGCAAAAGTTCTATTCTATGACGGTCATTGGATGTTGCTATGAAAACATCTTTCGCAAATTTTCGCTTAAATTGCGAATCTGAATCAAAGCATAGGATCGCAATGTGGTCTTTGAAATCACCTAAACGACTGTTCTAAAGATCATAAAGGATTAATGCAATAGAATAGAATAGAAACCTGCACAAAAACTTTTGCCAAACTTTGAATATTTCCTAAACCAACGGAATTTCGTTACGAAAGCGATCATTTTCAGGAAATTCACGTTTTGGTATAATTTATTTTAGAGGCATTGTAAGGCGAACTGTTGAGCTGCAAAATGCGATGAACGATGGTTGTTTGGGGGGAGGTGATTAACGCCTGTAGCGAAAACATTGAGCAAAGTCGATGATCAATGTCAAAACGAAAAACGCATTCTTTTGGCGATTCATGATAGACGATTCTATCTGAACAACTAAGGCGATCGTTCTCATTGTGAAATTTCTTCTTAGCTTTTACCATGGCTAATTTCACAGAACTTTCTCATATAGTCTTACTGCCATGTGCTCATAATATTCATTTCGAAAAAAAATGAGGCGCTCAAAGGTTCGCCTTGAACTTATGACACAACCATATAGGTTTTCTCCTAGGCTGAAGTAGGTTACTTATGCGAACTCTGTGACCAAACAACGAGGAGAACGTATTTTTAATTAGACTGGAGGGAAAAAAAAGAAAGAATAAAAACGTTGCTTTTAGCATGGAATGCTTCATCGAGTTTGTGTGTATTAGCACTTGGTTATGCATTTATGACGGCTGTTACATATTGAACGGTTGAACAGTTAAGTGACAATTCCAACTTTTCTGCTTCCTTATTCTTAAATATGGCGGATTTCGGTGAACAAATTTGATTGAGGAATGCTAGCCAAACAACGAAACGGGACCGCATTGAATACCGATGGCCTATTCGATCAAATCAAGATTTTTTTCGATGGCCTCAACGAGCTGATCGCAAATAACACTCAGCTCGTTTCGAGCAACATCAACGGCTCCATCGAAAAGGTGTGGAGCGCTTTATGACTGTTTGCTTCGATAGAAGAGTTGTTTGAGATTACGTTGCTGTTGCAAGAGAACGTATCCCCTCTCTTCATCGATAGGAACGTTTTATATAGCTTTGTAAAGTGTGCCGGACGAGAATGCTGCTAAAAATTTAGTGCAGTACCTTCTGCGATACATCCTGTTGCGGGGGGGGGGGTATGGGTGGGGGTCATACGTGAACTTGGTATGTGACCATTCTCGAATAACAACGGTGGGCACAATTCCAACTTGATTTCATTCACATTTAGCATGCACACTCTCAACATATTTCGTAACAACTCTTCAACTCATCTTCCATGTGACGGAAAGTAAGGAGGCTACCGAAAAACAGAATATTCCCTGGAACTCAGAAAAAGTGCCTATAATTGAAACTGACTGCCCAGTATTGGGCTATTGCGCTAACGTTTCCTAGCTTGATGAAATTTTCAGCTGGGTAATTCAAAAGTTGAAGCCAAAAAAATGATTAGATAATGAACGCCTTTGCAAAAGTTGTTTAGATGACATCGAGCGTTAGTAACAACGTCTTAAGCATCAACATGATTCCATCGAATCTGGCGTGTTCAACAATCGCCTGCGACCCATCATCTGCGATATTGGTGATTGCTGTGCTTTTGATTGTAATTTTAATATTGGTATTGATTCTAGTAGTTATTAAGTTGATAAACGAGCTTATCCGGAACGCTGGCATCCGAATGGAAAAAATACCTCAACCACGATTTCAGACAAAAGTTTAACAAATTGTGCTGTTCTCGTTGGGCAAACGGAACCAAACTGTTTCATCGCATCGATTTTCAATTTGTTTTCATTTATGTTTTCGTTAGCTATTAGACATTCTATATGCGTACTATGAACGTACCACCGCGAAGAGCTAGCTAACTGTCGTAGTAATATTTCCATACACCCAGTCACCAGATAACAAATACTTTTCTGTTCCCATCAAACCGATCGCCATACGCAAATCCTTTTTTTAAAGACAGTTTCCTTATATGCGGGTCAATTCAATCCCTCAAAAATTCATCGCAGAAATGGCACCGCTTCAGATGGAAATGCTTCCAGCTAACTTCAGTTGTCGTAATACACGGAAAATAAACTCGAAAGAATCGGAACAGAATTGGTAGCATAGACAATGGTTTCCCGCAAGATAGTATATTAATAGTCTCCGTTAGTTCCAATGTGTGTGGATGGCGTCAAAGGTGGTTTGACGAGTACCTTGGTTGATGATCTAAAGATCTGCCGACCGGTCAGCGATCCGCTTTTAGATTTTAGAGAGCTTCAGTGTGGCTTAGATCATCTTATGTGATGGACTTATGCTTGGCAATTGAATATTAACAGCGAATAATGTCGAATGTTGTACACTTGAGTCTTCAGTACGAATCTTTAATATTTTGATTTCTACTACCATTTCCGTCCGAGATTTAAAAATGTTCATTGAATAATCCTTACATTGGGAGACTCACTGTGAGTCAGTGACGTATGGTACGCTTAGGGCGGCTAATTGGGCAATTCTGTGCAGCAGCAATGGAAATTGCAAAAATGCCTTCACTATCTATTGTCGCTTTTTTCTTGAATATGGTTGTCTAGTTTGTCGTCATTTTTGAAGCTGGAATTCGTTTGAATATTTCGAAGAACTTTTTTCGGATCCATGTATTCCCACCATACACAACTCGTTTATAAGTTAGTCTAAAATCGCTTGAATTTGTCGCACATAATGTTACAAAAGTTTTAACGGTTACTATGATGCTGCATTTGATTCAGTGCTCTAAATTAGGCAATTTGTCACAAGCTTATGGCCCTTACTTGTTTCCTATGAGACCCAACTTTAAATTTATTTTATAGTTCTGTTCCTTTTCCTGTCGATCGAGCATGGCATAACCTTATCATGGTGTCACTTCAGCGCCTAGTATTTTTGCGCCCACAAGTCGCCTAAAGCATTTCGATCTCGGAAAAGTCTATGCGTTTGTGCTCAGTTGATGTTTGCTTTTTTGGTCACTGTAATCGTGTTTTTTTATCTTTTTTTTTCATGTTTAATGTTGCGTTCATTTTTTATTTTGCTTGCCGAAATAAAGACTTATTATTACTATATTGCAAATTGACAAAAGTAACGAGTTAGGAAGCTGAAGCCGTAGTCGAAAAAAATTTGTTTTGAATGAAGAATGAGATTTAGAGTGGTAAAACGTTTGCTACACGACACCGTTTTTGCTCGTTGCTCAACGCGTTCCTTCATAGCGTTTGCAACATTCCGAAAAAAAAAACAACCTCATTCACTGGGTAAGTATTTGTAACGGTGCAAGGTTCAAAAAATGGAAACGTCATATTTATGGCCTAAAATTAACTCGTTAGATATCGTTCAGTCAGCATGTGCCATTATGAATAATTGTCGATAATTTTCATGTCAATAATTGAGGTCAAATTTCAGTTAGAGATCTTTCTGAGCAAAAGAATTGTAAGAAGCAATAAACTGTTTGCAAAAAACGTGTTCGCAACATTCCAGTAGAGTTTAGACAATAAGGAATCAAATTTGTGCTGCTTTGAGAGTATTGATCATTTAGTTTTGTTTTTATTCCATAGCAAATGAACAAAGACGGATTCTAACAAATTAAGTCACGGACAGATCACCTGTCCGTAACTTGTGTACTTCTATCATGTAAAATACCACAAGTGATCTCCAATCGAATAAACAGCTGATTTTACGTGGGTGAATAGCGTATGTGATTGATAGTTCGTTCATATTTCAGGCAAGCATGTATGACTTCATTAACTAGATCACTTAAAAAACAAAAGTGAATGATCGCATGAGCATAGAAAACCTCGAGCAATGAATTATACCGTAGAATTAGAAATGGTTCATAAAATTCTGTTTCCAACTGTTTTCAGTCCAAGTATCAACTGTTTATTAGAGACTTTCGATCGTTATGGGTGTTAAGACATACAATGATAAATCTAACGGGCATGATCTCATAAATACTAGAATATCATCCAGATATTCGCAGAGCGATCTCTCATGTGGAAATTATCAGTGGCTGATAATAAAAACTTTCGTTTTTTTCTCGTCCTAAAATTGTTGACCACATTGCCAGCAAAAGATAACAGTGAATTACGAATCTGAGATTACTAATTGACTAAAATCTTCTCTCGCAGAAACATATTGAAAAAATCTCTCATTTAACACATTTGTGCTTTAGCAGCGTTCGAAAATGCTTTAAGATGAACTATATGGCACCTAATACCGAAATAATTTACTGAGTTCTTTAATTCGTTCAGCTCCACGCTTACCAAAGCAATCGGTATCATATGAACAGTTTGAACGTCTTATCAGAGCATTCAATTGGAACCATCTCTGGATTAAATAGCGCAAACAATTCGTCTACACTGATTAATCTTCGTGTTAATCTGGAAGTGCACAACCACAAGGTTCTCAAAGCGTTTTTGATTAGACCATGTCATATTTGATTGTTTATTAGTCTTTTTCATGTTCTCTTATTTCCTATAATACTTTAATTTTTTTTCTGTAAAAATGTCAGTGTATTTGCAATCAACCGAAGTCATATCGTTTTCATTTCTGAATTCCAGCACTGATATTCTCACTGCCTTAAAAAATATGCATACAGCATGCGTAGGCTATTTGTTGTGAGCTGTTTATCACTGACTAACGCTTTAGGTACGTCATTGACATCCGCATATTTCAAAGCCCACAAAAGAGCGAATTTGCATAAGTTCGACGGATATTTCTTAAACAAATTTTTTTCCTGCCTGAAAGGCAATGGATGAGTTTGTCATTTGTCAGTTTTTTTCTACCCATTCGTGGTCGCTTCTTCTCAGTTGTATTTATTTCTACTTACGCGATGCAGCAAGGGGCACCTAAATCGGTCGGTCCTTTCATGTGCTCATCTTCTTCATGAAAATGAGCAGCGTCGGGGCAAGTGATGAGAAAAAGCGATTTATTTGCGACTTTGTCCAAACGGTGACATTGACCTCTGTGAGGAAAGCTGGCCAACTCTAGGCGGAGTGATATGTGCGATGAGTTCCTTTCACTACCCAGCATTATACCGTATGCTTTCATTCCCTTCGTGTTCGAAAACAAATTGAGGAACGCTTAGCTATGCGCCTACATTTCTACTCCGCCATCGATCCAGTATTTACTCTTAGCTCGCATTGTAAAGACGTTCAGGGACTCAGAACAACTTTCGCTACTGGCTTCTACTTCTCATAATCTTTTGCGCTCACTCTTCGAAAATTTCCCACTTGTCATCGAAAATTAGCCCTGTATATAATGCACGCTGTAGTTTTCAACGTTACGCGTCACACATCTGCCAGTTATGGTCATATTTCGATTTTGGCCAAAGGAAAGCAATAAATTTGTCTTTGATACATTTATTGCTTTCCTTTGGCCATAATGCAAAGCCGAACGAAAGGGATAAATTTTTCTTCGGTAAATTTACTCCTTTACTTCGGCTTTGATAAAGTTGAAATTTGATGAAATTAAAAATTATTGAAAATGGATCTCTAACAACTTGAATTTGCCTGACTCCTTATGCATTTCAAAGGAAGCATTTTCGAATTATGCAGAGCCTTCACACAAACCCTTCGTGCGTTTAGGAGTGCGTATTTTGAGAAGCTAATTAATAAGCTACAGTTGTCACTGCTGAACTCAATTCCATATGGCAGTGCTCCTTGTCTCTGGTTTTTGCTGGACCTTGGGCAGAAGGAAGTCTTTGGCCGTTAAATCCTCTCGTCCGCCCATCTACCTTCCCACTTAAGTATCCGTTTGCATTCCTCATCGTATTCTTCTAATCCTATTTCTTCGTATGTCTTAGCAAGTGAAAACTCGTTTTATTCGCCTCGAGGCCTTTCTGGTGAAACTTCTCTTAGCGAACAATCCAGAACCTCGGTACATGGATTTGAATCCCTCTTTCCTTCTAATAAAAAATTTCTCATGAAAGTTTACAAACCTAGTTTGTAAGATCATTTTGCTGAACGTTTACTGAATTTGAAGTCTTTTATCAGTCGATTTTTTTTGATTTTTGATTTTATTTGAGTCATAAGTAAGTCAGATCTGCAAAATATGAATGTGTGAAAAATGTCAGTTGCTCAACTGACATTTCAAGCATCTCATAAGTTTTATGCAGCTGAAGGACGAACGCATGTCTTAGTGAACATTATGAATCATCGTCAGAGAATAACACACGTACTTTCAATTTCGAGCACGTGAAATCGAATAATACATTCGGCAATAACTCAGTTTTTCTCAAGGACAACTTTGCATTCGCTTTAAATCGTTCAAATTCAAGTAATTTCTTATAGGATAATTTATGGTCAAAATGAATTCAAATGAGAATAGAGGATTGGAGTACAATGAAGTAGTGGGATGATCAGTGGAGGGCTGGAGGCGGAAGGGATGGAATGTTCGCTAGTTAGACACTATGACCTCGTGACGTTGGCAGTAATTAAAATTTGAGATTCAGGCGCCATCACCGTCAGAACGAAGCAATGGACTGATGAATTCAGCGGGTACCGATGACTCCTCCTTATACGGCGCCCCTGGCAGTTCAATGGTTGGCAAATAAACTACTTGTGCATGTATTGACGACGCCATTCTTTGCCATAACTTTCTAGTGTCACACTGATGGGAAAGATGGTTATTGTGTGGGGAAGAGATAACTGCGGAACGCTACAATGTACTTTCCTGCGACTGCTTATGTTGTAGTTCGTTGTAAAAGTCGACATGGCCGTTTCGGCAAGCCAAGCACACAGAAACGATTTTACATGTAGTAGGAAAACATATTGTTTTTTATTTGAATCGATATTTGTGACAGCAAAATTAATGGGGTTGATTAGATTTTATTTCATATTTCAATTGTACATTACCTCTGTGACAGTACTGCAAGCTGGGAAACCGATACTTTTCAGGCACAAGAGCGGAAGTGTAGTAGCGCTTCTAAGCAGCAACGTAAAAAACAGTATGCATCAAACTCCTCATTGTATGCTATTGCATCTCGTTTCATGATTATGTCGCTCGTCACTTAAATGTTTTGCAATCTGCACTTGTGTTGCTATCAGCGTTTGTGACAGCTGATAAGTATGAGATGATCGAAAAAGTAGTGCTAACGCATGAAATATATTATGTGAATAGTTGAAGGGGTGGGGGGGGGGTATGATTGCCTTCCCTACAATATTTACTTTAGGCATTTTTGCATTTTCTCCTGCTTTGGATATTTTTGCGCTTTTCCTTTTTGCGTCGTTCCTCTTAAACATTTCGACTGCCTCCAATTTTGTTGTCTAATCAATGGCTTATCCATTCCGGAGCTCTGAGCGCGATAACACTGTATCATTGCTTTTTGACACATTTATAACTTATTTTTTGAAAACGTAGAGTCAAATAAAAGCTCTAATTACTGAAAAAGATCGTCTCAAAGGTTCTAAGTTAGATAAAGTTTATTTATTGAGCAACTGTTCTCGGTGAGATTATTTAAAATATGCTGTTAGCGCACATAGGCTCCAGAAGCCAAAACTGATCGATGCGATAAGGCATAAAGGCAAAATTAAGATTGAAAGATATCCCTCCATTTTATCAATTCATTTTGGGACAGCTGATATTATATAGAAAAAACATTCGAAGTGCAAGATGAAGCACTGGTTTTCTAACGTATTCTATATAATAGGAGACGGTATAATTCAAGTTCGATAATAGCAGAGTCCTCGCCTCTAATCGCCGACCGTCGCGACTCTTCGGGGTCATGTAAGATATTACAGGTCCGTCGAATAGACACTTATTCGTTGAGCTTTCTTTGCAAGAAGAATTTCAAGCCATTCTGCTATACATTCCAGTTTGGAGTGATGTGCGAACAAGAAATAGGATGCTCAAAAACATGTGGGAAACATAAATTTCCTTGAAATGAACATGACTGTCCTTATTTTAATAATGGTCGTTAAATAAAAAAGTGATTATGGCAGCGAGCAAAATTTTTACACTAGCAGATGCGTAAGTGAACTTTGAAGTCACTCTAAAACAAGCTGCTTTTAGGTGCAGCTACAAAAGCTGACTTCATCGAAGAAATGCAAAAGAAGTAACATAAAGAAATAATCCAAAAATATATGGACCAAAACAGTTTCGAAACTCTCCCCAAAAGCCTTTATGAAAACAAAGAAAAAAAGATGGATGCCAAAAAATGGGCTTCAAAATTCGTCCAAAACCGAACGCACTGCTGAGTACGCAACGAAACGTCGTTTACTCGGCTTGTTTGGCTGTTAGCGGACTAAATACACATTGTAAGGTCATTGTAAGGTCATTTATCGCATGATCGCATTATCTGCTCCTAAACATTATGCATTTAGGTGCATAATGTTTAGGAGGAGAATCTCGTGATCAGTTCCTTTGAATTTTTAGTTAATTAGTTAGTCAAGAAGCGAACTGTAATAAAACACTACACAGATAACAGTCGGAATCAGAATACAAAGGACGCTTTGAAAATTAGAGAAAAAGAAAGTTGTTGTTTGCCTAATTTTGATCTATACGGAAAAGCGGCTCTTATATTATCGGGAAGCAACGATCAAGGCAAGTTCTACAAAGTAAATAGCAGCGCTATAACAGTTGTAGCTTTATTATGCTGACGAGGCAAATAAGTGATGTTGATTTCCGCTC
Source organism: Toxocara canis (assembly GCA_000803305.1). Classification (NCBI taxonomy): domain Eukaryota; kingdom Metazoa; phylum Nematoda; class Chromadorea; order Rhabditida; family Toxocaridae; genus Toxocara; species Toxocara canis. The sequence continues at coordinate 94,286 of JPKZ01000633.1, forward strand.
AAATCTCAGAAGGCGCAGTCATGTTACAATCGGGCCTCAATGAAGCCAGCACAGCGAACATGTTCGCTGAACGACGAGGAAGCCGGCACAACTTCCACAAGGTAGTTTGTGTGCTCATCTCTCAAAAAAATGACCAGTCATGTAGGACGTTTATAAAGATAAAATGACAGAACGTTTTCCCCATTGCAGCCGTTCGTGCCTCTATTTCTTGTGGCATTCTTCCATGAATGTGTGAGAATTACGAAGAGAAGCAGCGATGTTTCTGATCTCAGAAGTGGCAAACCGGCACTTGCCATATCTCTTACAAATCGGAGAAGATTCTTTTTTTTTTTTAAATTCTGAGCTGTTACAAGGTCAAAATGACATTGCATCATTGTGTTTTCATTCGCCTCTTTGTGAACAATGGTTTCTAACCTTCCAGTGACACCAAGTTTTCAGCAACAGCTGTCCGAAGACTCCGAAAAGGTCAAAGCAGAAGTCGAGACGCCTTCAAGGTTCAGCTTTCGTGGATTTGCTTTCCTGGCCATCAAATTTCTTGTCAGAATCTGCTTGTTGCAAGTGCAGACGGACTCTTTTACTGTTTCCGTCAAATACTCACGAAAAATCGCCAACAGAAAACCCAGGTGTGGTCATCGGAGACTGCCGGTGATAAAGTGAGATGTAGACTGTGTGGACTCGCAAGTTCTAGGATTCTAAAATAGAAAACCAGAATGCGGGTCTTGTTTGGTGCACATAAAGTGCCAAAAGTTCACTGAAATGTGGGATTCCCGAACTAGCATAATATACGGTAATCTCTGAGAGTGCTCTCCAATTCTTTTTGATTCGTTGAACCGGATTATGCTCGAAAGTAGTTCAAAATCTGATAAACTCGAAAGTGTTTCAAAACCGTTGCATTGCACTATTCAGTAAACATAATTGCGGTATTCACTCCTCGTGCTTCGTCGCAATTTTTGCTTCGCATCGAGCGATGCACGAGATGCGAAGCCCAATCACATGGAAACCATGAAAGCACCTTTTTATTTTCCTTTTCTGTTTTTAGCACTTTTTTCTCATCATTTTCTGCATTTAGCATTTCCCGTTAGCCTTCAAAACTTATTTTCGTTTGTTTTTAGGTGCTCTTTCATCAGCGTTTCCCTGCTTTTTCAATCTCCTATTCCATCCAACATCACTTATCTGTTTCATTGGCCCTGACAAATTGAACTATGCGACATGTATGGGGTCATATGTGTCGAACTTGTCCGCCTATACTTTCAAGAAAAGCAGCTTGCTCATTACTCCGGTCAGCACTCTTTGGTCGGCATAGTCAGATAAACTACGCTGATATTTATTTTTTACATTATCTAATATTTACTTTTTACATTACCTGATATTTGTTTTTTACATTATTTTGAGTCGTTTATTTCGATTATGCTCGAAAGTAGTTCGAAATCTGCCAACTCGGAAGCACTTCAAAATCGTTGCAACAACGCACATAATCGCGGTATTCACTCCTCGTGCTTCGTCGCAATTTTTGCTTCGCATCGAGCGATGCACGAGATGCGAAGCCCAATCACATGGAAACCATGAAAGCACCTTTTTGTTTTTCTTTTCTGTTTTTAGCACTTTTTTTTTCGTCATTTTCTGCATTTAGCATTCCATGTTAGCGCTCAAAACTTATTCTCGTTTGTTTTTTGGTGTTCTTTTATCAGCGTTTCCCTGCTTTCTCAATCTCTTATTCCATTCAACATGATCTATCTGTTTCATTGGCCCTGACAAATTGAAGTATGCGACAAGCAGCTTGCTCATTACTCCGGTCAGCACTGTTTGATAAACTACGCTGATATTTACTTTTTACAGCATCTTAGCGGAGCGTAAACAGTTTTGAATGATGGTTCAACTGTGCTATGCTCTTAAATCGTCAATGCAGGTCGCTGGGCAAATCCGAATGATCGTTTTAACTGGAAGTCATACCGCAGCAAAATTAAACATAAATCTTTTGCTAAAAAAGGAAAGGACGGAACGGCTTCCAGTTTGACGGTACTAAGAACTGCTTATTTCAATTGTTGTCTGGTTCTCCCTTAAGCCAAAGCCAGGCCTGACGAACCGATCGTTTGGGAAGAACTGGAAAAATGTGACAGTTATATTCCTTCCTTAATGCTATTTTTCTTTTTAGTCCAACAAAATAAGAGCGTCTATTCGTTACGACAACGTCACTGCGGTAGTAGCGGAAGCTCGCCCAGCATCTGCCCGTCGGTATGGGTTTCCTCAATCAGACTATAACCTGCACGGCTGGAACGCAATTGCATCTGATGGAAATGACTGCAATGTGAATATGTGTGAGTGAAGGCTTGTTTGGCTGCCCGATTTAACGATAAGGTCCGTTTGGCCCAATATTATAGTCCGATGCCAATTAACGCAGCTAAACCGTTTCGCTTTGTTTGATTTCCACAAACTCACTGTTTATTCAAATAACTGCACACCTAGGTGTGTACCCTAGTTCAAAAGAACAAAATTCTTGTCCATTCCTGCCTAAACGACGCTTTACCTCAGATTTTATTTTTCACGTCCTTTCGCTTACTGAAGCGTTCATGTGGAGCATTCATGTCGAAAGACAGCGAAAACGTTATCATTTTCAAAACGGAAATCTCGCTATTCTAAAACATATTCGGGTTTCATTCAAATGCAATCGTCCCACCACGTTGGTTGCGAAAGTTATTGGCCGTTCGCTTTGTCGTCAAAATTTTATATAGGCACTTTTTTGCGTTACAAGCAGTGTGCAATGAGCATACGATTATAGGTAACTCAAGGTAGCGAAACATCGCCAAGAACGCAAGAAGAAAATTCCTCCACCCATCTTTCACGAAGATCTTTGATAGAGGACAATATGCAGGTGTGTGACACGGCAATGCGAAGGCGAATGAAGGAGTTTGTGAATGATGTGAGATCGACTCTTTCTTTCTAACAACTTAGTTGCATTTTGTATTTGAAACGGTTTAATTGTTTTTAAACAGAAGCCGGAATATGGCTCACGCGTTTCCGTCGAAAAGGCTCCATGAACATAACGCTTTTTCCACTTCTACTTTTTCTTCCGAATCTGAGCCATCACTTTTACGGCCTCAACAGTCATAGCAAGTGATAGATAGCACAGGCGAGATGGCACGATAAGCTACGCATAACATTCTACACGGACAGACAAATTTGTAGGTGTAGATGAGAGGTTTGGCGAGCGACCTGAAAACTTTTTCGGATATTTTGGATGAGGTCGTGCAAAAATGCACCACGAGAGATATTTTTCGGGCAGTTCAGCATATTCACATGCTGCGTTTTTATAGGGTTATTACTTTAGAAATGGTAATTCCGTGCTCTAATATTTTCAAGGACTGCTCTGCCTGCGTTTTCGAGTTAGCTCAGCCACTCATGTTTTGGACTCCTTCGGCATCCACTGCAGCTTCGCATAGAGAAGCTCTTCCTCTCTTTGCTAACAATCTTTTCACTCAATTGGTGGTGTTTCTTAAACCGAAGAGGGACGACCAACCGAATTCTATGGAGTTGGATGCGGTACTTCGTTTTCCTGTTCCTCTTATGAAATGAACGAGAGCCTATCGCACATAACTGCAATTGGAAAAAAAAGCCACTGCCGCTGCGAGATCAGATCACTGAGGTGAAAATACATTGTAACGGTAAAACTCCCCTACAAAATTCCGTTTAGATATTTGATGTAGAGGAATTAACAAACTGCGATATCTTTTTCCAGTGCCTTCAAACACCAATTAAAGAGATCATCGCTCAGTTCGATAAGCTTAAGAAAATTGTTCCACTTGCGTCCAACTCATTTATTGGCCGGCTGCCAGTGAACCTACGAAAAAACAGATACTACGGTAAGTGCTCCATAATTGCATGTTTTTAGCTTATCGGGAATGGACTAAAATGAGCTTATTATTAACAAATCTAGGACTCTCTACTTTGTCTTCAGAGACTATGAAACAGGCAGCCATCTTCAACGAACAAGAACGACAACAAAGTTTACGCATATTAAAAAATTTGCAACTACCATTGTAAGGAACTCTTACGAATTGAAAATTTTGTTCAACAGTAGATATGTTAGTGCGATTCTTTTTCTTTAGGCAGGGAACGGTTCGCAAAGCAACGACAACTGAAACTAAATAAGTTAGCCTCATACAAAGTAAATTGCCTATTTCTAATGAAGATTGTTGTTTGGAGAAATTTGGAGATATTTTCAGACATCTACTGTCTTGATGCAACGCGTGTTACGCTACTCGGTCAAGAAGAGGATTATATACATGCGAATTATGTACGACATAAAGTGCTTCAAAATACTTTTATAATAACACAGGTACTGATTCATCAACAAATCACCAATAACGCGGCGGATACAATAACACTTACATGGCTCAATATGATAAAACGGATTTTTAAAGACGTCCTTTGGAAGTGCTACAATCACGGAAGCCGTACAATCGTCCCGGTTACTCTACTATTAATTGACTATCCCACATTGCTATTAGGATAAATGAAATGGGCTTTGAAAAGCCGTTTCAAGCGTTTGCTGCATGCAGCTTTATGAGCTGATATTTCGCCTATCCCTCCAACCTCGAGGTGGATAGAACACCCAAATAATTTGTTATATGCCCATGATAAACAACGCCAACACCCTGCACTTCTTTTCATTGACTACCCTTAAGAGAAGTTTGTATAGCGTCGAATCACTCTCCTTTCATCGGCGAATTGATCACGCCTTATTGCTCATTGGGTAAAACGATAGTTGAAGTGGAGATGCTATCAATAAAATTAAAAGCCACCGTGAGTGTGCGTCGAAAGCTTTAGATATTATGAATTTATTAGCACCGAATTCGATACTCTGTGAATTGAACTGAATCGAATTGCTCTTTTTCCAATATACACGATATGTCATTAACGCGCTTGTTAAGTTCATTGCGAATAGCACGAATAGATTCGCAAAACGAGTGCGACATTTGTGAATGATGATGTCGCTCACTTGCGAGTTGAACTGCCCAAGTAAGTAAGTAGAATTTCAGGGTCCCTTGCCAGGCACGATTGCAGACTTCTGGCGTATGATATGGCAAGAACGAACTGGTGTTATTTTCATGCTCTGCAGTTGTACCGAAGAAAATAAAACCAAATGTGCTCAGTATTTACCAAAGTTGGTTATTCCAACGATTTTTACCTACATGGCTAAACGTTGTTTCTGGCAATGGTGCCTCCGTAAGGCAGAGGAAAGGGATAAGGTTGAGGTATTAACTCCCCTCATTGTACACAGTAATCATGCTGAGCGAACGGAAGAAACAGTTAAAGAAGGCGCACGAACACCTCCCTTGACCTTCTTATCCGCGATTTATCTCACAGTGCGACCATAACCTCACTTGTTTTTCGGTTGAAGCTGCCTTGCTCGTACTACAAACTGTCCGAGTCTCCTGCCGCATGGGGGAATAAAGTCCAGCGGGAAGGAAGAATGCCTGAAGTTCCCAATGCTCCTATCCCTAAGCAATTTTACAACAGCCCAGCAAACAGAGGATTTGAACGAGTTATTTGAACGGAAACCCGCCGTTATGCAAGAGACGAAATGGATTTTCTAAAACAAAGTCACAAAAAATGAACCGAAATGAATCAATCTGCGTTTGCTTTAAACAAATCCCATAGTAGCGATTGTTAAGGAGTGAACCCTAATTCCAGAAAGACTACCAATTTAATCGGGAAGATACTGTCATTTTTGATTCGCGACCAATCTGATCGCTCAGTCGGGTTGTGCAGAGTCCTCTCCACTCCGCCTCGCGAATACAGAAAACATAGGTAGAGGAAAGGGCAGTATTTATTAACTTTGCCTGCTTTAGGGAGTCAAAAGAGGCGACAATTTGAAAAGGATTCCTGCATATTAAAGACAGAGATAAGCGATTTTCTTACCTCCAAGTAAAGAACGGGTTTTCACTTTAACGTGCACCAGTTGCAGCATGAAATCACGCAAACTGCTCATTGCGGATCTTCGCGTAGAGATTAAAGGCAGATGGATCTATCACAAAGGAAAAATAAAAAGAACACAGATTCTAGTTTCAAATGGTGACGTTAATCTAACGGTGATTCACTATCAGTGGACTGACTGGCCTGATTTCAAAGTAAGCATTTAATTATTCACGCTTTGTAGCAGCACAATTAGATCCTCATTCTCTCAAGTGACGAAATGTTTGGCGATCAACAAAACCGAAGGGATTAAAAATAGATCGGCCAGCCTCATCTGGCGACGAGAGTCCTTTTTATCAATTCTGGCTCGCACTTTACTTGACAGCAAGTTAAATACGTTCGACGCACACTAAATGACTGACAGTGCATAATTAAGGTACCAAACGAAGATTTCAAAACGCCATTCTATCTATTACAAAAGTCTCGCGCATCGCCAACATGCACTGTGGTGCACTGCAGTGGTGGTGTTGGAAGAAGTGGTACATTAGTGGCACTCGAAATGTGTCTAATGCAATTGGCAGCCGGACGCGTTCTTAGTGTATCCGATATGGTCGCATGTCTCCGACGGAAACGCGCACAGTCGGTACAGACCAAAGAACAATTCCTTTTCATTTACAGGTCACGTTTTGACAATACTTTCATGTTAGGCATATAGTCAACGTTACATTAAGATGTTCCGACCAACTTTCGTTCCTCGTCAAGTTTCAGTATCTCCATTATGTATTGGAGTTCAAAACGATTTCATGGTTCACAACGGTTCTAAGCCGTAATATTTATACGACAGTAGAAATACAGGCAGGCTCAGCTAGATAGTGCATTCCATCGAGGTGGCATGATGCCTTTTCGTAACTATTGCAGTTTGATGTTCGAAACGCCTGACTAAGGAACAACACATTGCACCGCCGTGATGAACAAGATCAAAAGTCCATACCGGTAGATTCTGGATAGTAGCACAAGGAGCGAGAAATAGTATGGGGACGGGCACTAAAGAAAGAGGTGTTCTAAAGAAAGAAAACTTCTATGAATAAAAACAGGTCACCTTTTTCGGATTTCCTTTTCAGAGAATAGTGCTTTGCTTTTTTCCTCTCTACTATCTTCACAATTTCAACAGCATTTCCCGCTCCATTTCGTTGCCCTCCATAATGCATCGTTATGGGTTTTTTTGGCTCTTTGCACGATGACGATACCTACATGCTTTACAAGGGACAAAGAAAATCCTCTAAACAAACATCACAAATATGAGAACTGTTTCGCTCCTATCGACCAATTCACAAAATGCGCACTTCATTGGCAGCTGTTCGAACTTACAAAACTAATGCTACACAACATTATCATAAAAGGCTACCGTAAGCGATGAAGAAATCGGTTAAAGTTAAAGTAACTTTCAGCCAGAATGATTTATTAACTGTTAGAATAATGGATGCCACCCGAACAGTAGAAAAAATATTCGTTTGTTTGTTTTAAATTTAAACGACCGATTCTCAGATTCTAAAGCCAGAAAAAGATGAAATTAACAAAGTTTGAAGCGTATTCATCGTTCATGCTTCTGGATTATGAAACATGAGTGTTATTCTGGGTCTCGTCGTTCCGAACGCTTGAAACGAAGTAACTTCGAATGATGATCGTAATGATGAAATCTTTAATTCAACAAAAAAAAACAATGGGAAAGATTGTAATAAATGTAAAAAGATGAGGAAGTATTGAAATAGTGAAAATATTAGAAGCGTGAAAAAAAAACCACCAAAGCGACTAAATAAACTTAGAATCGAGCATGTAAAGCGCCATATATTGACCAAAAGTCGAAAGAGCACGTATACTGAGAATCGAAATTTTTCAAACCGAGAAGTGAGCAAGTGAACAAGTGAACAGGTTTTAGCCGACCATATTCGAGTTCATTGCAGACATATAATAAGCGATAAACGAAGCTGTAACGAATCGTGTTTAGACGAAAAAGCTTTGCAATAGAAATTGCTACCCAATTTCCGTAAGGCTCCAAATCGTCCCAGTTCTCCCCCAATCCCATGCAGATCGCTTAAGTATGAATGGACGAACTGTTTAGCAGTGTGCACGTTGATTTCATCACAATTCACAATAGATTCCGTAAATTTTGCATGAGAATTTCCTGCGAATATAATTGCCAACAATTGTTTCTGATTAAATGGACATTTGAAACGTTGAATTACTGCAATTAAGGAACTACAATGGATGACCAGAAAATCTATCAAAAATGCTTATCAGCCATAAACATTTAAAAATCACTATTTCAAATTAGGACATTTTGAGCTGTACAAAATTGACACAACTGAACTAAGATGCCTTTCGCTTTCTACCCTAACAAACGAATACCGCTTCTAATTATGCGGTAATTAATAAGCGTTTACCAACCGTTTTTTCATACGCTACGTTTTGCCAAGATTTTATGCAATTTTTTATTTTCGTTATCTATTACCTTCACAATACACATTATTCGTATATTTGTTAGTGTTCAATTGAGAGCCTGCTTTAAGTATTCGTTTCGCTGCTTAATGCACCAAATATTTGTATGAGTATCACCTAAGTTTCAAACATTTTCGGAGACACAATTGTCTTCCCACCATCAGCATTCGGTTCCAGATCTCGTGTACATATTCCATAACTGACCAATTTCAGGGCTTTAATCGATTTTGCGGTCAGCAAGACGATAGTCTCTCAACGCAAAGTACAGCCTTTTATCGACAAATATAAACGAATTTGTTTTCCCGAAACGGCACATATTTAAACGGCCAATGAGTTATCGCTTCGCCAAACTCCCCGTATTACCAAAAAAACCTATACAAAACACTTTTTTTCCGAAAACAGCCTCCCGCATTTAAATACTTTCTCATCGAAGCTCGTCGGGAACTAATGTAAAATAAAGACCTCGATCTGATGCGACTTTGAGATCTGACAGAAAATAGTATCCCCGGGATATATACTTCGGATAATACAGTATATTTAATGCCATTATCAATGCATACACCTATCTCATGTCATCTTACTATTTAATAAAGTTATTTCATCAGCACTTGCCTACTAAATCATCAACTGTTCGTGGAGGCCATCAAGAATGGTGTTGAATTGAAATGAGTTGCTTTCATGGTATGCACCATGGTGCCGATAACGGGAACAACCCAGCGACGAAGTGCAGTCTTTAGAAACGCAATGGGAGACGAGTTCAGGAACGGCCAATCAAAGGTTGCTAAAGACACCGCATAAGTAATACATAACTACTCATGCCATACGACTGAAGTCGGCATTGCTCGATGTGAAGCACTTCTATGGCAAGAGGTAACGCTGTGACCCATGCATCCATCCAACGCTAAACATGCCTCGCCCTCGGTGTGCCCGACAAAACGAATAAGTGTGCGCTAACTGTTAGCTGGTTAAAATTCGTTGTCAAATGAAAACGTCAGCTTCCTCACTGAAGTGAGTTTTGCACTTATTTCACTGATGGCACCACAACTGCGACCAGCAGCGCAAAAGTTCCACCGATTAGGCTAGTGCTCCTCTGTTTGCTCCCATCTTTACTCAGAAAAGAGCGGTGCGAAAAGAGCTTCGATCCTTTCACTCAATTTAATAATGCGTCTCAACACCATGATTGCTTTCTGTTGTAGCCCTCAAGCGTGCTGTAATACAATACTACCACGCAAGTCTTAACTGGTAATCGCTAGCAAAGCATAATTTCCTGTGCATGATTAATTCATTACTTTCCACTCATTTCATCGTCTATTAGCATACAAGCGTCTCTGACCAAAAAGTGAGCATACGACCAGCCAGACTTCCAGAGAGAACTGTAGCAAGATTTAGGATGATTTGCACGGAGCGATTGTAGGGTTGCGCGGCCTGCATAAATGTGCATTTATTCGCCGTTGTGCGTGGGCCGCATGCCTGGCAGGGTGTAGGAATCGGCTGGGTGCCGTATGCGCTGTTGGCTGATGTCACAGACACACACACACGCATACACTCACACAACCCGTCAGTCTCCTTGTAACAAGGCCGTTTTCTGGTTTCGTTCATTCGAGTGCACGACATGTGTTGTGTGTTGTACATATGCACACACACACAACAACATACGGCCCCGACGGCACAGCAGACGGCTTTGGTATGCTGTGGCAGCGAAATGAAACCATTCGGTGCGCACCACAGCAACCCACCGACCTATTCAGCTGCATCACTCACGTCGATCATCACCTAAACCGAACAAAGCAAAATCAACGGTGTGGCCTAAAGGTCGTTCACATTCACTTTTCGTTCCACCGAACGATAATGAAACAAGCCAACTTCCACAGACCTCCAACGATTCCCCAAGTCGACTGATGGACGCTAGAAGCTGGTTTAAAGTCCCACAACAACTTTTTGCAGTCCACAAATAGCACCTCTCAAGTTCAGACTAGATGTAACTAACTTGGAGCGATCGTTCCCTTGGAGCAATTCAAAAATTCTAGGGAAGATTATTCGTTGCGTTATAACAATATTATAACAAAGTACTATAACACAATCAGTTGTTACGCAACGATAATCGACGAAAATCCATGAAAGCAGTGGCGCAATGTGCGAGTGACGATCCCATGTACTGCAAGACATGAAACATACGAATCTCCTCTATCCACTTCTCAATCCTTGTTTGCGAACGAGAATAGTTGCTCGTTAAATATTGTTATTGTATGTGCATCCGAGAACAAATTAATTCGGAGGAGCGACTGTTCTTTTCAACTGCAGGACACCGCCGAAGGCGTGTGCTGATGTACATGGTTGCGTATGCAAACACTCATCCTCCCACTACGATCGTTCACCCTTTTTAGGTAGCTCCAATACGATGAGCGTACAAAGCCAGCTCTACTCAGAGTGAAATCAGCACTTTCGTACCTGCTGATATGAAAGGACCACTGATTTGTTACGCCCATTTACACATGCTGGATTAGGTGCCTTTTTAAGCACTTGCCCATCAATATGATGAATATAGTCCGCCACAGTATCTTCTGTTAATAAGAAAAATCACGAAAGACAGGAACAACACAATTCTTCTGTAAATGTTGCCCAGGCATCAATGAGCAATATAAATATGAAAGGAATTACTAAATTTACTAAAGTTACAGTAAATTCCGATATTTAAGCTGAAAAAGTTTGATGTATTTCTGACCCATACGAGGACCGCCTCTGGGCGATTAGCCTGAACCTACAGAAGTCCCGCGTGATAGAACCCAGCGTTCCCTTATTCTTCTCTCTGTTAGGAATGTGTTGTCATCGGAAATCTAGATTCTCGTCCAGGACTTTCTCTGAGAAATTCTACAACCGTCGAAAGCCGGTAAAATGCGGCTACCGACCACATTCGCAAAGGACTGCCACGTATAGAACGCAACGATGTCATGTTTCCGCTTTTGTCCAAATAGATACATCACTGTAACACTACACAACACATCACAGGACATGACGTGGAAATGCTTTTGCGCGGCGACACTTGCGACCCGCCTCAGTTTCTTTCGAGTGATTTCTGTAACAGACATTCTTTACGAAAATGGCACGAGTATTGTGCGCGTTTCGCAGTTCAATTTTGATGTGGTTACTGTCGTGTCGTCGTACTTGATTGAATATTTGAGCTCGGGGTGTTGTCATGGCGTCACTGCACAGCACAGTATAGCACGGAAAGGAAACAGCGCTGCACGGATGCTGTTGCTGCAATATCCTTGCCGGCCTACAGTTTGAAGGTATTATCACATTCTGGCTCATTAAAAATACTGGAAGGGTCATCCCCACCATTAAAAATTGCGAGAAGACTCGTCCACCCACCCCCTGAGTTCGCCGCTGTGGTTGCAGAGACGCACGTAATTAAATGGCATGCTTACAAATTAAACACAAACTCAGAGAAAGTCGAACAAGCCGCAGTGTGCAGGCCTGGAGAGTGCCAAAGTGATTATGCTTATGCTTTGGCCACAAATCAGACCAGCACCCTACGAGCAGTTCCGTGGAATGTGTACTCATCGTCGAACAAAACAAGTTGATAATTACATCGGCGAACACTAAAAGCCGAAAAGGCCGACTAAACACAACGAAATTTGATGCAAAACGACAGAACATAAAGATCAGCCATTCACGGCATATGCGATTCGATGAGCAAATACTAGCCGAGCATGACTCTATCAAGCATCCAACACTTGCACCGAAATGATAACATCCAAACCGACATCCTTTGAGTTTCGACTGTAATTACATCTCAAAAGATCACTGAGTTCAAGAGCCGAAAACGGAAAAGCGGGACAAAAATATCGCATGACCCTCTTTAGAATTATCTGCAGACCATTCCAGGAAGCGTGAAGTCCGACTTCCTCAGTTTTCAGTCGCTTATGACGAGAAGTCGTCTAAGGAGGAGACTGATTCGCATCTTCATGTGTTTCTCTTCGTTTACCATTCTTTGCTACTTTTAATCGCTTTACCGTCAGCCCACACAACGGTACGCCCATATGCGGTAGGATGCATTCAAAAGCGTCATAAGGTAGCACACCAACGAAATGATGAGTGTTATTGTGATACATGTGCATCGGACACACTCGGTTCACGTTCGCACGCCCACAACGCGTTATGCGAATGCAAACTGAGCATGCGCATGCATATTACGCATACCATGAATTTGTTATAGAATGCCTTCTAGCGATCGCATATACTCAACGCATCGAAACGCTTTCAAGGTGCGGCGAGTGGCCCACATAACAGCTCCATCGTGAAAATGTTAGAAATACGATGCGCCCATGTAAAACTATATTGGAATATGCTGTAAAATGTGAAACACTTATATTGTATGCCTTGAACAGCCTTTACGCATTGCAGTCCTATCCATATTATTTAGTTTTGAATTTTCATAAACGAATTTCTACACATTTTCTCATTGTTCAACTTCAACAACTAAGACCCTCCCATGATGATGACGTCATTTTCCATTGAAATCAAAAAAAGGACTGAATTTTTTCATCAGCACTTCAAACAGGACAGAGTTACTAGCTCCACTCAATTTCAGTTCCACTGGAATGAACTGAAATTTAACAGTACGGCTGATGAAGCTTGAACGGAATTCTCTCAACCTGAACAATCGAAACTTTTGGTGGCTGAAAAAAAGTCAGTGAAAAATTCTCACCAACCACAGTTCACGTTCAATAAACAACATAAGCATGTGAACGGAAAACATCCCCTACCAATAACGCGTTGAAACGATTCGCAAACGATACGAACAAACTAAAGCGATGGGTATGCATATGATCAACGATGAATAGTGCACTAATTTAACTGATAGCAAAAACAATTCTACTTTCGTTGAAAACTTAAAAGATCGAACAAAGCTTTGGCTTAGCAAGCAATGATAATAGCCTAAGGGTTATGGAATTTAAGCCAAAATCGTTCAGCGGTTGAATAGAAGACTGGAACAATTTTTCTGAATGTCCCTGAATGAACATAATAAAGATCACTTTAAAAAACCGGCGCTCATCGCATATGACGAAATACGATGGTCTACATTACAAATTACAGAAGGAACTAATCCATCGCAGCCAGTTCTTTTCGTACGTCCTGAAAAAGTACTCGAATGCAGACGAAAAGAACGTTACAAGAGAAACCACAAGCACCGGAACAGTCAGCTCACATGTTATGTCACGAAAAAATGGATGAGATGGGTGAGACATGCCTTGCGAACAGATGTGTCAAAAAATGACCAACGAAACTGCGAAGAGCTGTGGTTGAAGTTGGCGGGCCAAATCGAACTGTGATACAAACACTTGAACGGTGAATCACTGCACGATTAAGCACACCAGCGTTCACCAACGGTGGATGGCATTCCAGTGGCCGGACGAGCGAGCAGCACAGCTGACCAAGCCCACTCGATGATGAAAGAGGCAGCAGATACGGAACCTTGGCGAGATCGGATGAACAAACGACACGAATCTGACCAACAGTTTGGCTGTGATTCGATATATTTCAACGGATCAACAGCAACTGCTAGTCAAATGCATTCGCTATCGCCTCTATCCTGCTCCTTTCTGCTGCGAAAATATTGTACCTCATCGGCTGCATATCGATCCCCCCTGTTGCATCCTAACATAGATGAAAAACAACACGTAAAAAATGCTGACAGCCAACTCGACGTTCTCTCAGCTGAGCATCGCGTGTTTATGTGTGCATCATTATACAGGTACTCCACCACAGTACCCCCAACCATTATCGCTTATAAGTTCGTGATACGCGATTCTTTCAATTCACTCATATACCACGGCTCATCTGGAATGCTAAGTAGTTCGTCATTATGCACGGTTTTACATGCATGAGCTTGTTCGCTTCAAACTAATATCGTTCACGAAGCGCCGACAGCTGAGGTAAGGCTGACAGAGCCAAACACCTAGCTGAGTATGGATCTAGTCATGAAACCATATAGCATGACATAGAGCCATGCCCAGCGAGGAATGTGACAGCGCAAACACGACTTCACAGGGAACAAATCGTTTCAACTTGCTTGCAGTTACCTCAGCGTTAAGAAGATCAGTGTCGAAACGACTGAGCCATCAGTGCTGAAATTATGCTGCAAACAACAACATTTTATCGAGTCGATCAATAGATGCTGCGACAAACAGCGTTTCGACATCGAGAGAAATTCCGTGACAAAAGATTCGGAAAAACCACCACCTCATACTACTCAAACGCAAACAAGGCAGCAAAATTACGATATAAAATAGCGATATGAAAATTCTTAATGTCCAAACAATGGCGGATGCGTTACACATCCAAAACCACATCCTGTCTAAGTGTTCACTTGTATATGAATGTTCAGTTGTATGTCGTTTTGAGCGTGCTTATCCCCTCCGCTACCACGGTTTTCTCCGGTTTTTAAATTTTTCACGTTTATGAGTTTCTCTTCCATCTACTGCTTTTTTTGAAAAAAACCCTCGTTATGCACTTATTCATAACCACAAAACGCAATGCAATTTTTAGCAGCACGATGCTAAAAGCTTAAACGCTTTTGCTAAAATTTCTGGCGCCCTGGAGGTACCGTATACTGCGCAAGAGATAAGCGAACTGATCATAGCCGAAGAGACGCACGCCTCACCTCCGTTACGAAATCCATTAGATCGTGCGAGAATGACGTCACCACACGAAATCTAGTGTTCCTATCCGATTCCACTTTTGCATACTAGTTGCAATTTTTTCACAGAGGCTAACTGCAATATGTGCACAACGATAAAGCTGTATTCAAAACTAGATGCACATTCGTATGCAGCCATCACAAAATAAAAACTCTCCGGCTTTTAGATCGAGCCAATAATTAGAAACAATTATTACCGGTCTTCAAATTTCAAAGCAATTTTCAAAACAAAAATACAACAACATTCCCGCCGACGGCGCTCCTCCAATGTGGTGCTTTCTCTACTAAAACTACTCGCTGATCGCTGTAAAGAATGCTGATATTTATGCTTGGTATGTCCTTGAAATAAAACGATACTTTTGTACTTACGAGATCACATAAACTTGAATTCACGTTGAAGGCGTCACAGAAGTTAATATTTTTTTTAAAAAAGTTCAAAGGTTGACTGATTTATTCTAGTACTGTGAACTGTTGCAGATCCCGTTCATCAAATCTGCGATGAAAAAAGTGATTTCACGCGTACTTTGCACGAAATGTCAGCAATTTTTCATTAAGTGTTGGCGTCCCTTTGCAACACTTGAAAAACAAGCCGGCAAGAGAACTGACAAAATCAAAGACACTATCTGAGCGGTTCAGCGATCTTTGACGCACCTTAGAAGCAGTACCGCGTCCATAGTTCATCAGCTAAAAAAAAGACTCGGCAATTCATTCGTCCCACAGGAATTTCAGCAATGGAGAAACCAATGACTCATCTTTGAGAAGAAAAACGAAATTCCACTTTTACTCAAAGGAATTTAACTAGCACAACGAACCGATTCGCATCAATGAACAAATTCTTATGTGGACGTCTACCACATCGTTAATTTAAAGAGAAATTATAAGCTCGTTATCACATCCGTAACGCACTAACATAGTGAATTACTCATGACTTGGGAAGGCATTTCTCTGCCTTTAACACGCAACCACTCTGAACAAAGACTGCCTGAGAGGAAGTAATCGCTGCGTATCTTACCTTTCGGGCGCCCTCTGCTGGACCATCACGCACGCTCCATCGCAGTCATGCACTTTCGTACAATCCAAGGGCACAAAACAGGACCAGTCTGCGAGTGCGCTTCATGCTCCACGAAAATGTCCTCCGGTGTACGCCCGTCTAACAAGAAAAATGCCGTACGCGAACTCCATCATCATGGAGTTGGCAACGCGGGACTATTCGGTGTTCATTAGAAGTCCGAATTTCACTTTCATCATGCATTCCCAAGGCAGCACCTGGGAAAATGAACTGTCTCGAGCTCAGGCTGATTCCCATCATTTGCCAGACGGCCAGATTTGAAGGAAATTGCATAACTTCAGCCACCCGATGGACGCCACAGGCATGAGATACCTGCGATCACAATACAGCCATATAGAAAACATCACCCGAACCACCGCACACTTAAACACGCCCCACTCTTGCTCTCCCGCGTCTCAGCATTCCAATCAACAACCAGAGCACCCGCGCTTGGAAGGCCGCACCGCGCTGATCACTGAAGGCCGAATGAGGTGCAAGCAATGGAAGGAGAGGGTGCAAGGCAAGGCAATGCAGGGCGGTGAGCGGGCCGCAGAAAGAAAGGAGCGCATACTCACGGTCACCAACCGCCCGTTTCGCGCCATTTTAGCGCCACTGTTTCCCGCGTCGAGCAACATTCAAATCACTACCCACTCACTCATTCATTCCGCCGATCCGGCCGACCAGCGTCACTGGTTCGTTGATCAAAGGGTTCTGTGTTATGCAAGGCATTGTATGCAATGGGAGAGTCGAGAAAACTTGGCAGCCCTCTTCTGTTGGTTACTAAAGGTGCGTTTAATTGACGACTTCAAAAAGAATATCAGCGAGCACTTGTCAGCAGCCGATGAGCAATTGAAGGAGTTCGCTGTAAGGTGGACTTCAGCGGACTTCAGCATTGATTTGCTCTTTGGTTGCCGAAGAAGTCTATAGCTAAGTGATCGGCAGTAAAAAAAAAAGTAAATTACCGTCCCTAATCTAGGCACATCGTCAGCAAATGCTTTATCATATCTAAGACAAGTTCAGCTGAAGCTGTATTTGAACGCACATCGTCCAAGGATTTTCGCTTCCGAAATTCAATGAACGCGACCGAATTTCGTGCAATAATTTAGTGCACTTAATGCAATAAAGTTCTCTACCGTTGCGAAACTTTCGTGCAACCTTATATTTGCATTTTTAATGTACCGTATCGTTTTGTGGCGAATGGCATCTTGCAACTATGCATAACATATTTTTCTGCTGTGCAACAAATACTCACGACAAAAAATTTTTTGGAAATTTTTGGAAATTCATTGGAATTTTCGTAAAGGTTTCAATTTTCGCTCGTAAAGGTTCAAAGAATTCACATTGGAAATTTTTTCAATTCGTTTTTGCGTAAAGGTGAAAATCGCTTTTTTGTGTTTTTATTTTGTGCGCAAAGAAAACATAAAAAGTTTTCTTTCTTGCAAAGAAACCAATTTAACCATATCACCCATTTTGTTTATCAATTCCAAAAAAAGAGAAATGAGTGCTTTTTTTTGTATACACGAAATTTCTCGCTACATAATCTGTATTGAAACAAAATGAATGCGTGCAGCAATCGAATTCTGTTCGATTCTTACCCACACCCCTCCCTCGAAATGCAGCCACAAATACAAATTAGCCTAACTGTTCTGGAGGATGAAGTTCCAGCAAGCATCCGCTACTGAACTTCCCTCCTCCTCCCTTCCCCCTCCTCCCTCCTCCCTCCTCCCTCCTCCC
>JPKZ01000633.1:120989-131073 GCA_000803305.1 Toxocara canis
TATTCGAAGCTCCGAATTGGATGTGCATTGTTTGACGCGCATTCCCACGTTTGTTCGCGCCGCGTGCTGGTTCGAGTCGCCCCGAAGTACAGCAGCAAATGTTTCTTTGATTCGTTCAACGGCGACGTGCGCGTCAGTTGCGCTCAACGTGCGTCTCTCATAATTTGCTCTGGCTAAGCGAAAAAGGAACGTCATTTGCAGGCACATAATATAACTTAGGGGTTTTCCGCCTCCGTTGAAAATGCGTAGTATTGGCTTTGTTGCATGGGTAAGGGACTAGTATCAACCGAGTGGACCAGTGTCCTCGCTTCAAATTCTGAAGCTGCCGATTTGTTCTAGATGCTAATAACGATAGTGAGAGATGTAGTTTGCTCGGAAATGATGATATACATCCTCTGAATTCTGAGTAGGTGGTGTTTGGGGTGTATGAACAATTGGTAGTGTAGACGGTTTTTTTTCTTTTTAAAGCTGAAGAGAAGGCAAAAAGCGCACAGCAAAGCGCACTTGTCGGTTTGTCAAAGAATCATGCACCAGCAAAATGCATCTAGCTAACGATGTGGCGGAAGCATGGAATGCAGCAGTTCTATGGCAGTTCACAGTCTCATGAGAACCTGTAAACGAGTTCAGTGAAGAGGAATGTGCTCGGAAGGATGCTCGATTTTTAACTCTTCAGAATGATTCCTGCAAATGGATACACGGCAGATATTAGTTGGTGAGGTTCAACTTCCTTATGGCAATTAATGGCAACGACGCTTAGCCAAGATTTAAGATTCTGACGTCCGGCCCCCAAAAACTTTATCAGCCCTTAGCGTAAATTCGGTTTTTTCCTTTTGCCGAAATTTTTTACAATACCAAATGCACAGATTTTTCTGTGGCTGGGCGTGGGGCTCCCGCTAGTCCCAATAGCAGCCGAAAATTTGGAATTTGACGTTCCACGAAGGACATTTGAGAAGTTTTTAGTTTGGCGTTTTGGACAACGCAGAAGTGCCTTTCTGTTCGTTCTTAAATTATTGTTATGCGTGATGTGGTCTTTTTAACCGATTTTTTTTTACTGTGCATCAAACCTGCCCATAATGAATCCGTGGCTTCTTTTCAACAATACCTCGCCCATCCTTTTTTCTCCACAGCGTAATTTTGGGAAATTTGCCTGTACCTTTGAACATGAAATCAAAGCGAATTTTTAATGCATGGTTGAAAAGGAAGGCTTCCATGGAATCTAGTTTAGCGCATTCGGCGCACGGCGCGTGATATACCGCCCGGCGGTTCGGCGGTCGATGGTCTACCGAATCCGGATTTTAGTATTCGACAAAGGAACCTGCCATGGCTTTTGCTATCACTATGTATGGTGATGTCTTTCCGGATCGAAACGTCAGCATTGCTTTTGACGATTCGCGCGCTGCATTGAGGTCGTATGGCATGAGTCTCTCGGCTAACGTGTCCATCCATGTATTTGTGTGTGTGTATGTATGTATATATGTATATATGTGTTATGCACGTATTATCCATGACCATATATATATATATATATATATATATATATATATATATATCCTTATCGGGCGTGTTCGCATGCGCATGTATGTATGTGTCTGTGTGTTCGACTGCACTTAGTGTTTTCCTCGAAGTTCCTAAGAAATCAACAGATCATAAAGCTTTTAATCGTATGTATATACTGCGTGTGCTTGGTTTCAGCTCTATAAATTGTTACATAATGAACACATCGCCTGAGTTTAAAAAAATTAACTTCAGTATCGCTTGATGCATTCGATATAGATGATTTGTCCTTTAGAACAAATAACTTAACAGCTTAAGTACTGTATTTGATAAGCCATAGTTTAGCCTTTCTATAGTAACATTTCCACCTGCATGCCCTTTAACGCTTTTACACGCTAAGGAGCAGTCTTACCTATGTGGTTGACGTTAATGGTCGAATAATTGTTTAGTGGGACTTTTTACTCTTTATTCCAGTATGCATTTCGTGCGACTTTTTCATCCTGGCCAACAATTAAATGTCTTGCGCGTCATGCAGTGGAGCTACCTATCTTGTTGTAACACTCGTGGAGGGTTGCTCTATTAGAACCTGAATATTCTAAGTTGAATCCTATTCGCGTATTAGTTTTTCCCTTCTCTTTCTCACTAACTACTCACTCTCTTGTGCTTTAAACGGTAACTGTACCAACCTTTTCACCCGTTACTAGTACGGGGCCAGTCTTCTGCAGCATTTTACTCCATACATCATGCAAACCTCAGAACCGCTTGACTTTAATGACGGAGCATCAGACTTTTTGCCGCTTATTCTAGGCTATATCTCACACAAGTGTCACCATCCTTATCCGTAGGTCTTGCAGTACTAGATTTCGCAATCGTCATGTGCGCTGGGGCGATCTTCTAACGTCGTGTCCTTGAATCGCAACATCTTTACTGGCGAAAACTGGACTCCATTTGTCAGTTACAGTTAAAATAGCGCTCAGCAAATGCTTATTCATGTTTGTTATCACCTAGCAAATAGTAAAACAGCCTGCACATATGAAACATGGCATATGCTGTCCTCGGCTCCTGCCCATTATTCGCACCATGCAAGTTTTCTCGTACCACCCTGTCAACTCATCGGTTGATGAGTCGAGAAATCCAACCGAGAGGCCATTTGACGCATTTAATGCAACGTTTATAGTGCTCTGATAGTCGTTTATTTTTCGCTCATAATACTTCGATATTCATTATCCAAAAATGCATACCGCACCAATTATTGTGCTGTACCACTGTTTCATCTTACATAGACCGTTTAAAAGAAGCATCCGAAGTGTTCCTTGTTACGTCACCACTAATGAGGACGCCGTTTGCGCGCGTAACGACCGCCAACAATGAAGGTGTTTCCATCTTGTTGCCGTAGTTGGCGCCGAAACCTCTCAAGACGATTGTTGTGTCATTAAATTCGACTCAGAGGACAATAACGGACCGTTGGTAACCGCTTAGCGACTTTAACGACAATTTCTAATCCTTTGAAAAATGCGAAGTTCAAAATTTTACGATATAATAGGATTTTGACCTTTTCACGATAGTGGTACATCCACTAAACCGTATACCATACACGCTATGCTATATTTTGTCGTGGAATAAATGATATTAGGTGAGTTACAGGCATGATATTTTTATGAAAGCGAAACGTCGAAGAGGGAGCAAATGTGATAGCGATGCTCGCCCATTCGTAGGATGTATTTTTAAATAAGCGACTTTGGTAAGTTTGGAGAAGTGAGTAAATTTGCAAAGGCATACATCACAGGGTGGCGAATTTTAAAGTTCAGAAAAGCTGACTTTCACTTTCTGTGAATACTATTGGCAGCTTATTTCAGTGTACGCAAACTGTACGTATTTGTTCGACTCATACCGAACATATATCGGGAAGAGTTCGAAGAGCCGTTATTGATTAACAGCTTACTGGATTGGCATCGCTAAGTGAAAAGTTTTAAGTAGCTTTTTTGAGGAGCAAATAGGTGATTTCTTAAGTGTAAGAAATTTCTCGAGTACGGAAATGCGAAATATGCTGATCGTTGGTATGCATCGAAGCGTAACAACATGTGCCAGCTGCGCCAATGAATCATAGCCATCTTCTGTAGCTGCTTGAATGCGTAATGCTCGATGGTCGTTCGCTGTTGATGGGATCGTAAGCAAGCTTTGCAATTTAAGATTTGATTGGAATGTTGTTTATCGTATTGAAGTTAAAACGTGGCTCTATCATATAAATCGAGTTCAACATGCTATCCAATTGTTTGGTTTAGCCTCACTTCATTCGTTTACTATATGCCATTCAATGTGGGCGGGAATCTGAATGCAAGGAATTTATTGTCTAAATTGCTAGTGGCAAAACAAAGAGCATTCCCCCGAAGCAATTCTATGACGCTCATAATCGGTTCACATAAGCAGCAGAAGTCAAAATAAAGTTCGTTGCATTGCGAATTTTCCTCATTTGTTCCTCATTTGCAAAGTACGCGGATTGGGCGAATAACGAATTCGAATCTCCAATGTTTAAGCAATCATCGTGACGAGTTGATTGTGCAAATACTTTCTAAACTGTCTTTCCTGTTTAAGTCAGTCTTTGTTTCATTTTTGATTTTTGAAAAAATTCGTCATCACTATGGCTTTCTGTTTATGTGGTACCATTGAATTCGTCTAACCGTTCCAACGAAACAAAGATGAGCAAATATTTTGAACTCCCACAATCTCTCATGCTTGTCTGCTCATATAGCGATCGGTAATGAGAGTAACCAGTTTTCGTTGTCAAAACGTTTCTCATAAGTTCAACAATGAGAACTTCTCCGTGTAACGAAAAATGGGAGATCTTCAGTACCGTACAATCGGTAGAGTTGCAAAGAGCGTAGATTATGCAGTGCTGAGTTGAGCAGGACAACGCACCTTCTCAGAGGGGGGGTTGATGGAACAATATAAGTCCGCAACCAAAACTAACACAAGTCGTCCATTATCCGGCGTAACATCTGCACACAAATCGGGAACGGCCGGTGTCCCTGTCAAACGGCAGCAGATACACAAAACCAAGCGGACCCGATTGTCGACAGCATGCATGCGCACCATTTGCGTGCAGCTGAGACGCATTACAGAGGAAATAATGTGAGCAAAAATCGTATTATCTTAGTTGCAGCTTCATTATTGCTGTTTTTGTGTGCGCAGAAGGCAGTTCAAGTGATGCGATCATAGCGTCTAGTACACATATGATGACTGAAAAAATGCGGTGAAAACAGCGATCGGGAGGAAATTTCTGACAGCGATGAAAAGTTGGGGGAAGGGGCTCGAGGTGTAAGTATAGGCTTCAAATTCACATGTATCTATTACAAAAACGAACGTTTTGCAGCGCAAACTCGACTATCTAACACCGATGCTCTGAATCGTTCTGTACAGTGTCACCTTATTTCGCGTACTCTGTTTTTCGTAACCCCATATGCTAGCAAATGCCTCAAGATGAGCAAATATTTACAAGGATGGTAGCCAAAATCGTTCGCGAAGGACGTGAGGTCGACTATATTACTCGAAGTCGGAAAGGAGCCAGGATCATATTGCGCATGTAATGAAGAATTCGCAAATAGCAAAAAACTCTAAACCGTTCGCTCGTATGTAAATTTAAGCCATTACTAGTAGCCTAGTGTATGAGCTACATTTTTAGGCTCAACAAGTGGCGCCATATTCATTTTGACTATCAGCGAAGATGACCGTGAATCTGTGCAGTGGTAACAGTTTCTGAATTAGTTTCACTAGAAGCAAATTTATTGGTGTCAGTGGTGGGGTTCTGTTTTTGGAAACCACATTTTAAAACCTTTCTCCGAGAGAGCTTTTTAGTAAAATGAGCACAGCAAAATGCTAATGTGTATTCACTGGCAACAAAAGATCACACGATATTTGAAGCTGTTATGAATACAATCGAATGGAGTGGGAGCTCAGATAGGATATTTAACAAATTTTAATCAAAATGAGCAACAAATTTTCTTTTTCTGAGACATGAAAGCGACCCCTAAAAACCTTGACTTTCATGACTTACTCAAGAGAGTTTTCCCAGTTAAGGCAAGCAAGGCGATCAGGAAATTTTGAACGCAAATCAAGGAGCTCGAAAAAGCTGAGCTCCATCGGCCATTTTGGTTTCGTTTGTTTTCTTGGTTGTATTATTCCGTCGAATGCATTGCCAGCAGTTACCCAATTTTCTAAGGCGACTAAGGGTTAACAACAGAATCAATAAGGAATGGTCAATATTTCTGATGACCAGAAAATGGTGAAAAACTTTACATACTCTTGGTGCATGCGCTTATATTTTTAGGTGTTCCATTTTATGAGCTACAGTCGGTTAAATTTAGCCATCTGAAGTGGTGATAGTGAACGACTGGCCAAGATACTGTGCATTTTATGTGAACTCTAGGTTCCCAGAAGGATGAGAACAACATTAGTAGTCTGAAATTCGCAGCATTCCCCTTGTTTATGATCCTTCAACCGAAAGTCTATGGCAGCGGTGGCTTCATATCCAATCCGATAGAATTATGCTTGCTTGCTCAGAAACATGCAAGCATAATTTTCATTAATGAGAGAGTGAAATCAGATTACGTTCAAATATATACGACCGGACGTTCGACAAAATGGGACTTTCCAATGGCTTGCATTCGTTGGTATATCTCTATTTTATTGTCCATTCTCCCACATACAAAAAACTAAGCAGCTTATATTAATCATGTAGACGGAAGAGACTCATCGTTGAAAGAAATACACTCACACATTGCGAATCCCTGCGTTCATATTTTTGCATGACGCATAACATCGATTTGCAACGATAAACAGTGAGGATTACAATCAAAAGATATGAACTTATGCTCACGTCAAAGGTCGCTTAAGAAGCATATAGCTCATATAAAAGTTATGATCGTAAAATACTCGGTGCAATGTATGATCATAGTTTCATATTGTTCATCTATACGTATTCAATAAGTGCACCTCTTTAACACTCTTATCATGGAAACTAAGTTTATAATCATTACATACCTATAGAAATGAAACGAAGTAAACGTACACAAGGTAAACGCGTTCGTGATATATGTAATGCGGACGAGTTATGTGCGACGGATAGAGTGACAGAGAGAGTGAAAGAGAATTAACATAAGAAAAGAAAGCATGAGGGAAATGCTAAATGCTAATCGCTAAGCGATTGCAGACATAGCATGAATGTTTTAGTTGTATTAAATTATATTGGCAAGAGGAGTGCTGTCAAAATATGATTTCAATTTATTGCCGGAGAAAGCAGTGTTTACAGCATATGAAAAGTAACCATAACATGTGTAATTTCAACTCCAACAGCATCGGAGTTCTTCGTTGTACTAGTCTTCGAATATGTCAGATCGACTTTCAAGTCATTTAATCCAGTTACAATTTAGTGCAGTAAGTGCTAAGCAAAGATAAGAGCAAAGAATGTCAAGCAGAATAACGAAAACAAGCTGTTGACCTAGGCTTCTGTTGGATAAATACGGGAAACGATGCTAATGTTCGAGTTGTTGCCAAAAAAATGCGATTGCAATCGTCAAGAATAGAGTTTTGAGCAGCAAAAATTTGCCCTACAAATTTCTATTGTTCGTCAAAAAGATATAATATAATCCACTTCTAATCGCTAGCAATCGTATAATCCGAGTGCGTTCAACTTTCCATGCGTAACTTGTTATTATTCTAAAAAAATTACGTATGAAAAACGCTGCGTGAAGCGGTGAAATACAGGAATAACACGTCAAGGTATCGACTAAAGCTTGCGGAACCACATTTTTTAATGAAGCCAAAAAAAAACGAGCAAAATTAGGCAATAACAAAAGCAAGAGACGTTTTGATCCCACATAAACCTCAGATGCAAACGCATTTCTTTGCCTTCTGGTCGAATAGAGCTATTCAGTGTTATTGTGTTACCGTTCCAGTATTTAACGACCTCGTCCATGAAATTACAAAGAAAACAAAAAAAAATAGCATGTACTCGAATTTTAGTACTCATTCAAAACAGTTCAAACTTGACAACCTTTTCGTTATTATCTACGGACATTAAGCGAGACAGAAATACGTCTCTACGCGTTTCACGTATTTCGGCGTTCCCCACATTCGATTCTACATGCACATACGTCTAAGTGTGCCTTAACAGGCACCAGAAGCTTGAAAATACGTGAAATCGGTGAATGGACGAAGAATGAACGATGTGAAACTTGATATGTTCATCGCAACGAAAATGAGAAATAAAAGAGTGACCGAAGGAGAAAAATATGAAAACATATACGACTATGTGAGTCCACTGCCAATGATATTCGCAATGCGCCTCGTATGCTTAAGGAAATGCTAACGAATTCGCACGGAAATTCTTCAACAACTTTGAGCTCATTCGATTTTATAAGAAATCAATAAATGTTTCTCAATAAAAAAAATAAACAATTTTCATTTGAGCATAAGATATATGACTCTGCCGAAGTGAGTCACCGAATACTGATAGACTTAAAGCGTTTATGTTCGAAGCACAATTGTCGAAAGCCCATTCAATGCTGAAGGATGATGCTTTACCAATGATTAAAATTGGCAGAGATTCTTCAAATCAATTGAATTCCAATTTTTAGATACTCAGACAATAATGACGAGCATCGTAAGCAAACGGACGATATCATTGCTGAACACTTTTGGGGTGCGCAATCGATAATCACTTTGAAAGGGATCATAGCATCAAAACAAAGTCACTATCACATGAGACTCACATTACGATAATGTATTACGGCTATTCGCACAAAATGTGAAAGCATTTCTGCTAACATTAAGGATGATCTAAGCAGCCCATACAGCACTCTATTAAGTCACTAGTTTTATACATCAGCAAAATCAATGAAAAAAATTTGTGAACATTTCACGTGTGTTAAGCTCACTAGATTACGACGATGGATAATGATTGTTCTTGAGTTTGTTTCAAGTTTGACTATAAATTGCATCTAAAATCCAGATGAAACGCTTATTTGCTAATGTTTCTGTTAATCCAGCTTTACTCATAACAATAGACCCTCAAAGTTGGGTACTGAAACTACGGCACGTGCTTGAATCTCGGATGCCTTGGTCAAACATAAACAAACTCAACAATGTTCCAGAACTGTGTCTTGCAAAAGCGAGCCACAATTCAAGAAACAATCGTTTTAATGAAAAGACATCGGTTAAGGTTCGGGCAAAATTAATGCTTTGTTATTTGGAGCATTTAAAGATGACAGATGATAGCAAAATGTCCTCAGATTGTTTTGACTCCGATTGCTGGCTTTTTGCCGGCCTTCTTGAACTGCTCCTCGAACTTGGCGAACACGATCGAACGGAAGATCTGGTAGCACTGAGTCTGAAAGGTGCCAAAATATGAATCAAAGATTTTATTTATGTTTCTTTTGTCGTCGTTCGGTTATTCTATGACGAATTTCACTTCCTATTTATCGCAGTCCGCAAAGCGGTGACGGCAAAATGCAAAAACGGGTGCCAAACTCCTTAAGGCTAAGAAGGACGGAGGCTTTTGTCGCATCAGCGATATTGGTGCTATTTGACGCTGTTTTTTTTTTTGAAAGAAAACGCAAAAAGTTCAAACTGGAAGCAAGCTTTTGGCTTGATTAGTAAGATTTCCCTCAATTTTGGCGGAATTCCAAATTTGCTTACTAATTTTCCTCTCTGGACCCCCACTGCCAATAGCTGTGCATCGTTCTCATGGCATCGTAATGCTCTCATGTCAACATGTCGTTTATGACACATATCATAATGGTGGGTCAGGAAATGTCTGAGAGGGAAAACGTTTTTGCTCAGCGTTAGCCCAGGTGCTGCTTCTACGCTCTCAGGGATTAACGACTCAAAGAATCCTTCTGGTCAAGTTAATTTGACCAGCACTGTGCTCAAAACCTTTGAGGGTGGATTGCCAATGATAGTAACGCTACCGACTTGCCCCATGGATCTGCACAAGCCTTTGATCTACTGTCGAAACAAAACCACTTTTCCGACCAAGGACAAGAGATCAAACCCGTGGGGAACCATCAATCTATCCGGGAAAAAGCCAAAACAGTTCGCAAAACCTCGCAGGGGATCATTCTGTTGAGTTCGCGCTTTCCCATATGGCGACTGCGTTCTACAAAGAATACCAGCTTTAGATCCGTCTATGAATGGCAAGGATAAGAACTCCATTGCATGTTCAGGAAAAAGTGTACCAAATTTGAGAGAACTTGGACCCCGGTAACAAAGCATTTGAGTGGAGACTGTAATACCGCCTTCAAAATTCAGAAATATCCATGCTTTGAAACGTCAACAACGAATGACTTTTATCACACTTCAGACTAAAGTCAGCAACAATTTCATCCACCGACGGACTTAACGAAATCGTATGCCCCGCTTTTACCCCTTCTTGTTTAAATCGACATGAATCACTCAATATCCCTCGTCCCTTATATTGTCACTTTATAAGCCGTCACTTCCACAGAGTGGGAAAAACGCTATCGCTTTGAATATAATGTGGGACCTGGAATATACTCATTAGTCCATCCTCCTTTCCTCATCCCTTCCTCACTCC
>JPKZ01000633.1:133994-171120 GCA_000803305.1 Toxocara canis
TTTTAATGAGGAAGCTGAGAGCCAATTATGGTGTTGTCTACTGAACAGGACGCACGCTGTTTTTATATTTATTATTAACTCCTCCATTTAGTGCAGTTATTTCCCATTTGAGAGGGATGTGCTCAGTTGTTGCGACGGTGCAGCGATGTGCGATGCGTATATAGAAAGGACGCTGTTGAAGTCCATCAAAAGAATGCAATGTTGACCCCTTCAGAATTTCATTTCGAGAAGACATCTCATCAATCTAATGAGCGTTCATTCGACAATTCAACCTAGCCATAATCGCAAGCAGGAAATGAGTTTAACAATCCAGCATTCTCCCTGTGCTCGAAAATATTTTGCTAAGCGCATTTTCAGTGTAAAAATACTAGAAATTCTGAATAAATGAGTTGATCGCAATAACTTGAAAACCGAGCACTTTGCATGAAGCACGCGAATTTTTCAGCATAACTTTAGCTATCCGATTGGTTTGCAAAACATTCGAATGGAATGGTGCCGATTTTCAAATAGTGCAAAACAATATCACTAGAACATTGAAAAAACGCAACAATGAAAATTGCAATGATGGAGTACTGTAATGCAATAATATGTAATGCAAAATTGCAATACCTTTTTACAATCGCACAGAGCATGAACGTGATTAATACAACGGAAAATAAGTGCAATGATAATGTGCAAAATTCGGACAGTAGAGAGATTCAGACAATTCAGATATAATTTATGGTAATTGACACAAAACGTTTACAGGTAGGTACATTTCCTGCCACCAACCACACTAGTACTCGTATAAGCACCATAAAACCACCATTTATGTGTTTGCCCTTTGCGATGCAGTGCGAACCTCTTTAAGGTGTCCGAATCCTTGCTTACGTTCTTGCGAGAAGGAAAAATGTGAAAAGCGTACCTGAAACGGTGCGTTTATTGCCGGATAGCACGTCGATAAGTTGTTCTTTGCCCGTCAAGCATAGCGGACACTTGTTACACTCGTCTAGACAACCGGTCGTAAAAATGCACCCATAATCAATGCCCGCATCGAGATCGTTGTACATTTGTTTCGTTATTGGATCACCTCCACCCAGTTTCTCAATCAAAAATTCCAACTGCAAAAACATAAAAGATTATGTAGTGATTTGCAGTCGGAAAAGATTAAGCTGTTGTTGCGTAAACTTTCCTTCAGCGGCAAACAAATTTGCATACTGCGAGCTTTTTAATTTATTTTTGAAGCGATTTTGGCGATCCCATTTCTGCGACTGTGTAAGAACAGTTCAACAACACGTTCATCATCGGTAATTAGGTAATTACCGATGATGAGCGTGTTTTTGAATGATTATTGATGTTGACTTAATTCTTTGCATAACTATTAAGTCAACATCAATAATCATTCACCTGAAACCTATGCAGAATTCGCTGGGCGCTAGTGTTGTGTAACTTTACTATTATATTGCATTCGTTAAACAAGCGGAGTGGGAATGTGCATTGGGAGGCTTGCAGGATATGCGCTATGATAACTCACCTATGAAATCAGCCGATTTCATAATAACTCACAAAAGACGGATATTCAAATTTCGCCCGACTCTGCCGCTCGTGTAAAAATTTTAGCAAAGATTCGTTTTTCTGCAACATATATAGTAGAAGCAATCAAATTTTTACGCCTTTAACGAAGCGTACTCCCCTATGTGTCAGTTTTTTGTTTGAAATTGAATGCAGGAGTAATGAATTATATATACCCAATTTTATAACTGTATCATCAGTGATCGCGGAGCTGAAACCGAAGATTTGAAGCCTTCTGACTGATAGAAACGCACACATATACAGATAGGGATATTACGTAGCAATCATGAGCTTTGCCAGATTTGCCAATGCGCGTAAAAGCCATTTGGAATTCCGTCCATCATAGAACACTAGTTAAACAACCTTAGCTCAATCTTACTTATGGCGTGTTCATAATCATGCAACAATCGCTGCACAGCCAAGCAATACGTGGATGCGCCCCATTCATAAATGCCTTCCCACTGGTTTCTCTTGCTTTTAAGACTGTTCATGAACCGAAACTGCAGATATAACCGAATAGTTTGCCTTACAGTCTTCCACGAACATTCGTTTCCCAGCTTAGCATGAGCGAAAGAGGTGATACTCAGTGAACTTGCCCTTACTGCGGCGGGTACATGTAAAACATCCGAAGAGAGAACGTTCGCCATGTCCAATAGATGATAAAAGTGGCGCGCGCATTAAACAACCTTCACAGCTTGTACCTCAACGCTTTTACTGTTTGCTACTTTAACCGTTAACCACATACAGCAGACCGTATGTCCATTGTCCCCGATCGGAGCAAGTGGGGATGCGCGCTGTGAGACTATCATAATTTGTACACTGGCAGCACACCTATCCAAGCAGAGGGCTTCATGAATTGCTCGAAAATGACTTAAACCCAGCCTTAATCTAACCCAACCGCTTATAAAAACTTTTTACTAAAGGCTCATATTCGTACCAATTAAGCAGTCGAATATGCAGCTCGTCTGGTGTTAAATGTCATGCAAATTTTTGACCTCCTGCAAGATGGCCTAATTCCATTTGAGATCTGTGGATTGATGATAAATTAGGGAGACGAAGTGAGTATATGGTGCAAATTAAAATTTCCAAACTTCGTAACTGTACTTTCTATGGATGTCGAAACTAACGGACCAAAAGAT
Organism: Toxocara canis; assembly: GCA_000803305.1. NCBI lineage: Eukaryota > Metazoa > Nematoda > Chromadorea > Rhabditida > Toxocaridae > Toxocara > Toxocara canis. The sequence continues at coordinate 136,685 of JPKZ01000633.1, forward strand.
TCCGTCCACTATTGACAACTAGTTAACACACACAAACAATGACATACATACTGATGGGAATTCGCTACAATGTGCTTTGCAGATTATAAATATGCCAAAGTGTACATAAAAAGAAAAACCGAGGATCGGCAATTGAGAAACTAAATATCACTCATACAGAAATGATGACATCCACTTAAGGTGGAACGTGTTCAGCAAGACGAATTTTCACTAGCTTACTGAATTTGTTAAACGAATAATGGGAGATGAAATCGCCAAAACTTCACTGCAACATTAACGCTACGCCCCAACAGCGATCGAACATTTATTTGCTGAGGAAAATCGTATATTAGTGATTTGCGATCAGATGACTTTTCAGCGGATTGTGGCTGATAGCACTCTTGGCGCCTGCTAAATTATGTTCCACTGCGTGCAGCTTGCAGAAATCTATGAATCGTTTCGATATTTTCTTTGCACTTTCTAGCGAGATTATAGATTACAGATGCTATAGTTCATTACAGTGGCTTTCCTCTGGTTGTAGAGCTGCAACTGTCCCACACTAACAGATACACACGCTCAGAAATCAATACGTACAGATAAACGCAACGATGATGAGCTTCGGCTATGTTCAGAAGTGCAAAAAAAATGCAATCAAAAAATTCTTTTCTTCATTCATCGTCAAACATTTTCGTTGAGATTTTATGAGTAGTTCAAAGTGATGAAAATCTCGCATTATCGCTGTTCGTTGTTGAATCGTGGAGCTGTTCAATTATAAACGGGTCCCTCCCCAATGAGACGTTCGTTTTGCGCCGAAAAGGGCGATAGCGATGCGAATGTCACTTGATCGATCTAGTGATTTTTCATTACATATGTTTGACTCTCTGATTGTTTGCCGCCTATTTGATCTTGGATAGAAAAACCAATTTTCGATATGGATGGTGGGGAAAAAAAAGGCAGAAAAGCTGGCATTACGTAGGCAAAGAAATGAAAAAGTTGCACAGATCGCAATTCTTCGTCATCCTCCGAATAGGGGCGAGTGGCCCTATAGAATGCATCCATCGAAAAAAAAATCGTTTAATTGAATAAGATACTTACAGTGGGAAGCACAAATTTTATTTTGAAAAATTTTATTTTATTTTTTGTTTTTATTTTTACTTAAATTTCAAATTTTTATCGTATACGAGTAGACAAATTTTCCTTACTATCTATGCAGCATCCCACATTATGAGGAGTCGTAATGAGAAACTATAGTTAAGAAGGAATACTTCTATAGACAGACCTTGACGCAACCACTCTTCACAGTGCACGTTAGGAGATCACGGCATTTGCTGCTGATGTTTTCCTCGGCTTTTGTGACAAACAGCAACGATATGGCGACCACTACGAAATGCAGCATGTTCGCCTCCAGAAAGCTGTATCTGGGTGAATCGGGCCCGCCTAAAACGAAAAAAAAAATGAATCGCTTCAAAAGGTGGCGATCTTGCGTTTCCGATACGAACAGCACCGCGCAACCGATGTTGGCAAAAAACGCCATTGTAGAAAATGATCCATCTTCGCGACACACTTTCCGTATGATGCTCTCTTTGGTTGTTCTCACAGCAATTCCTTTCACTGCTACTCTCCACTGCCTCTGGGCATATCGCAACATTCGCTTGTTTCCCTCTCCGCCAAACGTTCACTAAAAACAGTCGAACTGCTTCTATAAAAAGGTCATTGCATTCGCAGCGTCTGTTTGTCTGTCTATCTGTTCGGTGTTCTCATGAATTTACTTGTTAGTCTATTGTGATAAATGAAAGTCTAGTGGGTTAGGCTCGAACCGAGCGAGTATCACGTCCAATCAAAACTTTTTGGAGTTCCAATCGGAAATCTATTAAAAACTTTAAAGCTCCCTGCCCCATATGGAGAGTAAATAAGATTGTGTGTTAGGGATCGGATACGATAATCGCTTTGCATATTAATTTCATGAGATCAACCGCTTAGGCGACTATCCAAAAGTGTAATAATGTTTGCTATCGCGAAATGCACAATCAGTTATAGACCTTCTTTAGCAGATTCGTTTTTTTTTTCTCCGACACGTGCTAATCTGGTCGATCTCTAAATGAGCGGATGTATAAAATTTTATTCTCAGCTGTTTGCCTACACTTCATCCGAATATGAATATATCCGATTGGGAATTAATTGAGTATGCCACATTTTGTTTACAAAATTTCTTAACTTGCCCGTTTCAGTGGTTTTTCGTGTTGAACGTTCCGATCAGGCAAACACAGAGCAAACGTAAGGTCGCCGCAATGCGTTGTGCAAATGCAAATTCCTCAAAGCGTATTGAATGGAGTTTTAGGGAAACATTCGTGTTGGTTGCTTACAGGTTGGGCAGAACAAAATATAAATGCACCAACGGTCGGTCCATTAGATCAATGAATGAAAATTTGAATGTATCATTTGCGTGATACGGTTTTAAAAAAATTTGTATGCGTTAAGAAATCCTATGAATATAAAATGCATTTCATAGACGTTCATAGAGTTTATAAAATGACACCCAAACGCATGAACATAGAAGGTCTATCATAACACGCATTCTTGTTCCCAACCATCCAATCAACTCGTTTAATACGTTCCAATGATGGCAACATGCACCAGATCTTTCAAAAAAAAAGAAACTCATTTTTCTGCTACGTGATCCACACGAATACCAATCGGGCAACCAAACGCGAAATTCATGCAAGATTCTTTCGACGTACAGAAGCTTAAAACCTAAAATTTCGCAACTCTGGCTTCGTTGGTTTTCGAGTTAAAATAGCCAGGCAAGCATGAAGCGGCCATAAAACAATTTGCAAATAAAGATTGTTCTTACGAAATTGCCTGGAGTGGATTTTTTCAGGACATTAGTACGACCAATTTGTTTAACTTGTAGTAGCAGCGCGTTCTCACGCACATTTGATGTTTTTTTAAAAATTCATCCATTACCTTACTTATATTGTTCGCTGCATAAGCTATTGGGCGTATGAATTAGATTGTCTTTTGCAAAGATTTCGAGTTTTTGCCTACTGAATGCAGCTAGTAAGTAACCTCTTCGTAACAATTTGTCACTCCACCACTTGACTTCGTCTCAAAACTAGTTGCTTCACAACTATTCAAATGGCCAGTTAATAGGCAGATAGCGCCGAAAAGAAGCCATAAGCAAGAACACATCCGCAAACCTTTTTGCAAAACTTTTACCGCTGTCGACCACTTCAATTATTTGCCCTTTTCCTTCTAGCGGATTACTGTGGAGACCTGCTTAACGATAAAACATGTTGCAAGGCTCGCCAAAAGCTCACACGATATGCGCTTTCCGTAAACCTGATTTAAAACGTCTAAACAGTTGCTCTCTGATTCGCGCTACGAAATGATTGTTGCTGAGCGAATTTTTCATGGAACCAGAGCAGCTGTTGCTTTTGGTGCACATTTTTGAAGAACTTTCCCATCATTCACCTAAACCCACATTTTATGCTATCCCTTCAGTGCGTGCTGCATTCTGCAACGTTCTACAACACCAAATCTGATCCGAACAAGTCAAAGTGTGAATAAATATTTCGCTGATCTATCATTCTTGTCAAATCATTTTCAGCGCGCCATGACTCATCTAGAAATTTATGAGCGACGCCAAACTTTTGTTTGGCCACATAGTATGCCTGCAAGTTACATCGCAGTGACTTTTTTGGCTCGTCCGCTGAAACTATTTCGCAAACAAGTACATTCACTCATATGCACATAAACATAAACGAATAGGCACACATGTGAGGGACACATAACGCGCTTCAAGCTTTGAATTCAGTCAGATAATCAGAAGTGAAAACGGAGTAGGAGCCTGATCTACTCAGAAGATAACAGAATGTAATCCGTTCCTCTGCAAATAGTTTTCCTAGTTCATAGAACTAGAGCAAACGATACATTTTTTCAAAGTAACAACTCCTTAAGCAAATCAGAGCATTCGGTCTAGTGCTGTCTGCCTATTCGACGGCACATTTAGACCAGCGTGAAGTACATCAAATGGCTGCTTTGAAATAGGTGTTGGTGGTTCGACTCAGCAGACCACTCAGTTCCATTAGCTGCTAACGAATGATGGAACATTCTACACATTGCATACACATTATACATTATTCTTCAAACCATTCCTGAAGAAAAATTCGTTTTTTTTGCGACCCAAATAGTGCAAAGGCAACTCAATCGTTGGAGAACGTAAGGTGCAATACTTGTGCTGTTTCAAGTACCCAAAATTATTCACTATTCCTCCCCTGCTTCCCTCTCCCCCCCCCCACACACACACTCGCGAATAAAGTTCAATGATTTTAAATTTGAAAACGGGATAGAGATAGGGTGTTGTAGATTATACATGTCAAATTTCGAGCTCAAACGTGAAACTCTCAGACAGCGTAGACATGCAAATACACAGATATGAACTCACCACAATGATTGTTGAAAACCAAATTTTATCAAAGCGAAGAAAACGATACTGAAATGTATGTATCATGTTTACAGCCGAGTTGCATCTTCTACTGATCAGGATGCAAAAGAAGGATATTTAGTGGGAGATATGTATATATCATGTGTACAGACATCTCCTAATAAATATCATTCTTTTGCATCCTGATCAGTAGACGATGCACCTCGGCTGTTAATTTGCGTAATCTAGGCACTTGTTTTTTTTTTGGGTGCCTCTTGATTTTCACGAGAAAGTTGATTTGGTTAGAAGTGAGAGATGGGACACTACATATACTTAACGAGCTTCATCACACCCCTTCAATGTTTGCTGAGCTGAAAGCACTGATCAAGCAGATAAAAACAGATATACGTATATGTGGATGCAACAACATGCGTCATAATGTGTGGTGCAGTCGAAATTTTTGCCGAAAAACGTAAAAAGGGTACTGGAAAGTTAATAGGTGTTAGTAGACAAGAATGGGCTAGGAACGAAAGCGGGTGCTGTGCATGAATGATGAACAACTAGAAGCGGTGAAAAAATGGCAAAGAAAAGAACCTTGAAACAGACACACCGATACACACTTGAACACTATAACGGCACCTGAACGAGTTTTTCGTGAGTGAATAGAACCGATTTGAGGGTCTTATTACAAATCCATGTAACAAGCAAAGTCGCTGGTTTGCACCACTTCTGATCTTATGGACTCCTGCCATGTATCCTCTTTACATCAATAGACTATAGGCGGTTGTACCAGAGTCATATTTTAACTCCTACGCACAATCTCCATCATTTTGTAGCTAGAAGGGACACCTTAGGGGACAATTAAAGTTAGCGATCTAGGCAGTTGTCCTCCAGTCGGCCCTTTCTCTTCAAATGATGACTGTAATAAAAACGACAACTTTAACAACAACAATCGCACGGATTTGCGCTTCTGAGACCATTGAAAGAGTGTGGTCTCGATGGGATGACATGTTGAGTTTTTAGACGAACACTTCGGAAGGGAAGCCATTTGAAACAGCTGATTTGGGATTTTACAAAATTTCGTTTGTCGCTTTTCAAGATCGAATTAAACGGATCAAAATTCGAATAGCAGCAAATCAATACACCTAATTTTAATGATGCATAAACACTTACAGGAAACGAAAAACTTCTCAGAGAAGTTGTTTTTATTCCAAATGAGTATCGAGTAAAAGAACATTTACTCATCGATGTGTGAAGCTGAAGAATAGGAGTGAAGCGTCAATCGAGGTGATTGCCATGGGCATTTGAAAACGAACTTTGGAATGACGGGAAGCATACGTGAAGACGCGAAAGAAAAATTAGGCATTGTGTTGTCAGAACGATTAGTAAATGAAAATAACAAATTTGAGAAATGAACAAAAAAGCGCAGCGGAATTTGAATTGCGCTTTTGAAATGTTGGTTGATTTGCTGATTAAATCTGACAATATCACTTATCTTGTTTCACCCAAATTCGATTTAGAAACACGGTTTGAGTATAAATCCTTTCTGGAGAGTTGGCAATTTGTCGCGATATTTTTATAATTTTTATCGGCATTTCATTTGTAATAAACAACTTCTACTATTTCCAAACAGATAGCAGCAAACAAACGGGCTGAGAAGTTTCAGTTGTTTCAATGTTGCTAAAATCTTTCCTGATCGCCCTGCTCGAACCTATTTGAAAAATTATGAGAAAACGATTAACTGGCAGTGATGAGATCATCTTGTCAAACAACAACAATAAGTAGCGCTCAGTTATTGTGCAATTGGAATCGCTTAAAAATTTGATAACAGCATGGTACACATAGCAAAGTTAACAATTAGTGAGTCATCTTTTTCGAATACGTGAACAATTTAGAAATAGTTTGTTACAACAGTTTCTGTAAGCACAGACCAAAGCGCTATGAGGCGTTGTGTGCATGAGATTGTAACCTAACTGAATGGCTGCATTTAGTATTGTGAGCAGTGAAAACAAGTAGGCAGTTTTTCGTTTTCGCCGAAGTGTGCAGTGTTTAAGTAACTGAAAAGAAAAAAAACACAACACGTTTGAAGAGTTCGAAGTGAAAATTATCGAAGTCATAAATTTTGCTAAAGAATTCTATCAAAATAAAAAGATGAATCAATCTGTAAATAGTTTATTGTTTAATCCAGTAGTTTTATTTCTTAACCACATTCACTTCCTCTTCTATCTATTTCAGGCAGTTGAAAAGCTCAAAGCCTTTTCTTGTTATTCGATGTGATTTCATTGGTGATGAAAGAGTAGAGCTGTTGGAAAAAGATGGAGAAATTGGCGATATTCTGCTTGATAATTGTTCAAAAGCTATTAACCAGATTATGGGTTGTATTAATTTCAATTTCAAAAATAACAAATCCTGTATTCCAATTATCTTATTCATCTTAACAACGTTAACCTTCACCCTATTACAGGAACACCTCATTTGAGGCAGTAATCAAACTAAAACATTATCCAGTCAATTATTTTTTAAAATTTCTAAACTTAAACAAAAAGAAAAAGGTAAGAGTAGTATGTAGTTTAGGCATACGATGACATGACTTTCGAAGTTTTTCAATACTCTGTAGTGGAAATATCGTATATAACGACGCCAGCAGATCGGTTTGCAATAGTGACATATAAACTGAAAGCCTATCTCAAAAGATATCAAACATTTCTACGCGAACACGCGAGATGCGCGAATAAAGTTCTATAAGGAGGTACGCAGATTTCCGCGCAGTTCTTAAGAAGTTAGTCTATGAAGGAACTTTTTTTCATCTGACTTATAGGCGCGTTTTATCTGTATGAGCATGTTACCCTTACATGGTGAGCATCTTATTTGCTAAAGCTGCACTAATTTGCGTAGTCAATGGAAATGCTTCACAAACTTGATTAGAGAAAGAAATTTTCTACAGTTGCGAGGAGATGACCCGAACAAGCATCATTGCCCATCGTCGGAAATCGTAGTACTAAACTTTGCTGATCTTCAACTCAGTTCGACGTTTAGCCAGTATCGATGTCGAATGGAAGTTTTTATAGGTAAAAGAATGACTGACAGCAATTAACAGCCTAAACTGTCATTTCTAATCTGCCTCTGTACAAGCAATTTCCTTCAATTTGCCGATTCACAGAACTACTCACACAGCGTACTTGCAACTAATTGCGTTAGAATGTGTTCGAAGGAAAAGGAATTCCTTAAAATGTACGCGAATCTTTGGTCTGACAACATCATTTGATTATCAAATGTCCCGAACTTATGAGCGCTACAAACCGGCCTAGGTAATTTACGATTTCACAAACAACTGGAAAAAAAAAACAAGGTGTCTGAACGGTGAATTTTCTGGTCGTAAATTCATTGCATGACAAAAGCACGAAAAAAGAACGGAACAAACTAGTATAATTTGACTAGGTGCCAACATGTTCTGTATGATGGTCAAAAAATTACGATCTCTTAAGATGTTGTGGTTGTATTTTCAGCAAATACTCCATTAAGCTAACTAATTCTAAACTGCACCGACTCTTTACCTTCTCTTGCTTTCTTCTGGGCAGATGCATACATTTGGACTGGAAAACGAAACGAATCGGAACCTATTTTTGCAAAAAAAAAAGCTTTGCTGAGAAGCAGCCTATTCATTTTGTGTTCTCTTAACAGATATACATAAAATGTTCCAGCTCATTTACAAAACTTTGCTGAGAAGCAGCCTATTCATTTTGCGTTCTCTTAACAGATATACATAAAATGTTCCAGCTCATTTACAACGATTTTATTTTCATGTTGTACAGAAGGAATCACTACTGCAGGTTCAAAAATGAGGTTGATAGTCTATGTGAAGTTTGATGTATTCAAGCAAGCGGGACTGATTTTCGTTTCTCGATTCGCACCCCAGGTGAAGCAAAATTGGAAATTCTTTTGGAAGCATCTAAATGCAATAGTTTCATTGTAATAGTTTTAAATTATGAATACCATGCTATGCGATAATGTAGCATATTACTTTTGGGCACTTTGATTTCATCGGCTGTATCCATTAGCTACTCGAAAACGTTCACTTTTTAGAAGTAGATATTCATAAGGAGCAAAAAAAAAGACTGCTATTTGAGAAAAGAAAAACGAAAATTGCTTGTAGAACCAATAACGAACCGGTCGAGTCGGTACGCTTATAACAGAGTGTATCATAAAAGCAAAGAATTAAGTGAGTCATTAAAGAAAGTGCATCGCTCCAGAAAATCATCGCTCAACAGCGGATCGCTTGAAATGTTTTCTCTTCAAAAGAAATACAAAACAATATTGTTTGATCACACGCGATACTATTGTTTGAGTTTTTCTGCGATTTGTTTTGAGCGCCTTGACGGCGAAATAAGCAGTGTATTCTGTGAGTAATTCAGTTCAACTTAACTGAAAATCCTCGACTGTATCACGATTGAACAGCTAATGAAAGGTAATTTGGCTCTATAAAATTCAGCTTTGACCCTACAGGTTATTTTTCTCTTCGATACGACCGTCATGTTCACATTTCGAAGACAACAGAACCTTTAAATTTGTTCACCTGGCCTCACAGCTGCCCCAATCATAAGTTACCTTTGTGCTATGTTTAACTGGCTAATATGTTGTATCGCATATAATACTAGCTCCAGTTAATTACTTGCAAACACATTTCCATTCAATCAGAGCAGCAGCTCTCAACAGCGCATAAAAGTTTTGGGGCGACATTTCTCTGCTGGAGGTAACGAGGTCGTTGATGCCATGAAAAGTAGGCAACAACGGTATAGATGCACGTGCGCTTCAGTGCTATATACATCCCGAATAACTAAAGAAAACAGAAGTAACTGGCGGGGTCCAGTTCTCAGGAAGATGCTGGCCGACTTAAAAAGTTTTTCGGTTGTTAGGGGGCCACAACTTCAAAAAGCCTTGCAAATTAAATCATGGATTTCTTAATGGCTGCTTGGGTGCTTTGAACTTTTTCGACTCCCTTCCTTCGCTAGCGAAATCATCAAAAATTGTGATCAAGCTACCTTTCCTTTTGACGTTCTCTTGACGGTCTCAGAAATCCTTCGATCTCTAGCTCCATAATGATAGAGACTTCAAATCTGTATTCTGCTTGCATCTAAAGCTGCTTGCAACAAAAGACCCACTCCATGATGATAACCTTTCAAGTGGTACCAGTAATTCGTTAAATAACAAAAATCTCTCGGTAATCTTTTTCAGCAGCAAGAAGAAGTGCTGTGCTTTTTGGTGCTGCAATTTTTGCAGGCAGGCTCAAAAATCGCGCAGCCTTTTTGGCTCGGCTCCAAAATGGGTTCAAAGACTTGAAGTATCTAGCATTTTATGGAAATCAGCCCAAATTTGATGAAATAAGCTCATTTGTTTCAACGGCTTTCCACCTACTATTTCTGGCAATTTAGCCGTTTCCTACACACTCTTAAAGGCTTTTAAATAGACTAACAAAATTTCTTAAGTAGGCTTAGACAGACCAACCATCAAGTTGAATGGTCACTCTCCAAAGGGCTGAGGTTTAGAATTAAGAACAACCCATTTCGAAGGAGGTGGTGATAGACGTGTGCGCCGAGTGTTCATTCTGGAAATACCAAACCTCCATGAACCTTGTGGGCAATTAAGTGATACTGGTAAAAAAACCGAAGTCTCAACCATCAGCAATTCGAAGTTGTTCAATAAGAAGAAGCTGACTGTTAGGAATTCGTAAAGAGAAAAACGTAAAGAATGAGCATTGCGTGATAGTAGCTGGATAGTTCACCCATGTACTGTAATGCCATGAACTCGTCGAAGTATGCAAGCAAAACATGCACGGAAATTTTCTGTTATGGATTGGTCACAGTAAAGTTGCACTTTTCAACGAGTATTTCGGTGGACTTTTGTCATTCTTTTTTTTAGGTACAGTGAATAGTTTCGTCAACCCCAAGGAAAAGCGCATCAGGGAAACCTCCACTCTTAAGGTTTCCCTCAACAACGTTTCAAGTTGTGTCAACGACTGCTTTTACACGCACAATCGATTTTCGGCATGGCGGATTAGACTGGTCTAACAAGACCCAGAAATCAGCATGATCTTAAGATGCAACAAGCAAACTAAGTAAAGCTGGTTTCATATTTGCAGAACTCTGCAGAGAATGCGAAAATATTGTTTTATCAGTACCGAGAAAAGTCCTATGAAAGCCTCTATCATAAAATGAATTACGGAATACGAAGAGAAGAACCTAGCGCAGAGAATGGTTGAAATGTGAGAGGAAAGGACAGAAATTTGATGCCAAAAAAAATCCGACATCCGACAAAAAGTAAACCAAAAATAAGATAATTTTGCGCGTATTTCTTCAGCAAAAGATAATCAATCCAGAGAGCGAGGGAGGGAGATTTCCATCTTATCTTCATTCCAACCTCAACTTACTATCAGTTGGCCTATTTTCATCACAACCGTCGAAGACAATTGCGCGCAATGTTGATCAGCCGTCTACATCTTGAAGACAGTTTAATGCCATTAGTCAAAAAAGGCCTGGTTTATTCCTGGTGAAACCTTCGGGAACAGCGCAGTATGTGGCGCAAAATCATCTTTGGTGTCTGTCAATTCTACTGTAAAAGTGGTGGTTTCATTCTTCATTGCATATCTCCGTTGGGCTTCGCAGAAATTGCGAATCTTTGCTCCCTACGGATCTCCTCCTTTCTTCATCTGATACTTTACAGTTTCCGCACAAGCAGTAATGAGTTGGAAATGAAAGTGAATCTTATACTTAGATTGGGGGAAAAGTGAGGGGGGGGGGGGGGGAGAGGGTGAGAACGGCACTTTTTTCTTGCTAATTGAATGAATGCTTTTGCAAAATTTCCCTCCGGAAAAGAGGCAGACTTTGAAAGAAGCCATTCACGTCTTGGAGGGCTCCCCTAAACCTTAAATGATTGGTTTCGTAAGCAGCAAAGTGTGTTGTGCGTACTCCTCAAAACGTTTAACGGATCACCATTTGAAACGAGAAAACGACTGTTCATTTGTTGGCAATAACAATAATGGAGCTTCAACGAAAAAGTGCCCTTCTTGAGAGAAAAAAGCGAAAATATGTGTCTTATTTTATCGAAGTGAGAAGAAAAATGTTTGGTTTGCATACAGAAACAAAAAAATCGAGAATCCGTCGTTGTAGCTCCTCAAAATCTTCATGAAATGTCCTATCCTCGGCTACCAATGCGATATGGTTCACATTTTCCTCGTTTCACTCGGTGAGGTCTTTTCCTATCCTCGCATTCAGAAGTTCCTGGCAAAAGAAAGAGTCATTCCGCTAGCTTGAAATCTCCATCAATCTTCTCTTCTGGAGATAAATTGCGACAATTCACTTCATCTTCTGGATGCACAACATTTCCTGCTGCGATGCATTTTGATGAGCTCTCAAAAATCGACATATTAGCTAGTGTAGAATTATTTCGGCGATAATATTTTGCACGTAAAGCTAAAACCAATATTCGCAGCTGTTCAGTGCGAATGATCCGAAATCAATAGAGAGTGAGTGCTCTTTTTTCCACGTTCATGCACGCACTCTTTGAGCGGGTCGACGAAGTCATAGGGATAGGTATCCGCACACTATGCTCATTGCGCTGAACAGTTTTCCACCAGCCGATGTCTATTGCTGTCATAAAACTTTGAGCTTTTATGTGATAATTGCCTGAACGATGCGCCTCTGCTTAACTGCCCGTACGGTAGCTCTTTCAATCGTTTGTGAGTGTATCAAGGTTTGCTGAAAAACGAGGAGGGGAAGAGTTGCTGACCTGGGCAACACATCGGCAATGTACCACAAACCTTCCCAAAATTTATATGAAGGTCTATAAAACGGAGATATTCCATATAAGCTCTCATTAAAATTCGTTCGCTTTTCAATGTGCACGTTCTTTTTCGTACACAAAACATTTTCCATGAGCAAGAATTTTGAATTGGTTTTCTAACTGCAAAAAAATTCTTGCACAAGTTGCTTTTTTTATACGATTTGTCATCACTTCCAAGACTTTTTCTTCACGCAAAGTGCTCAACGCTGCTGGTAAGTATTGATCTGTAAAGAACGAATCATTTATTGATTTGATCGTAATACTTTTTGTTTTGCACACTTTTCAGCATGAGAGTGATGCATTCATATATCCGATGTTTCTAGCTTTCTATCATTCGCTTGCTAAAGAAACTTTTAAATATTTTTCCGTTTAGGATTGTTCACACCGACATTTGCGAGCAGATGCCTTCCTTAAGTGGTGTATGTCACCTTATCAAAAGCAAAAAGGAGTGATGGCTAAAGAGCAACAATTGCATTAAAATGTTCCATTTTTTTTGATTTCATTGTTATTACCGAAATTGCATAGTTTGTCTAGGTGGAGCTCTAGTCTGTTGACCCGATCTGCTGTTGACTTCTCTACAAATCTTAAGTAGGAAAATAAATTACGCTTTCTTTCACTCATTATTATCTCAGTTCCGCCGTTCTCAATTGTTACTTCATAGGTTTTTAGCAGCAAGACTTATGCCATTTAATAATATGAACGTGAGCTATACTGCAAAGTATACAATCATATAGTATATGAACATTCGAAGGTAGCAAAGGTATCGTGTTGTTTAAACATAGTGCAACAGGGATCACATGGAATATAATTTAATATATGCTGCGTCAAGAAGTTGCGCCGTCCTGTATGGGCAGACACACAGAATGCATACCGTTCTACGAAAATCATCCATGCTTGCATGAGCTTTTTCAGAGCCTCTGAACTTTGGCTTTCAAATGTGACATCTACTCTTTCGTTACATGAAAGCTAGGTTTTAAACTTTCCTTCCAACGCTGCAAAGAGGAGAGCGGTCTAACACTCAATTAAACTTCCCTTCCCCCGTCTGGAAGAACTTTCTTTCTCCTATCCATCTCTGCATCTAGGGACATTCGAGGCTTCTTATTTCATCTTCGTACTTCGTACTTCGATCGCTGAATCTGTTCGTCATGTTCTTAATTAGATGCCGGAACTTGTTGGCGATCTAGGCGTTCTTACCGATTCTAGGTTACCATTTAAGTCCCGCATCATCAAGATTATCCAAGCAACCTACTGCAGATGTCAGCATCTCCTTCATTAGATCAAGTCCTCTAATATTCGTGTTAACGTATGTCTTCAAAATTTATGTTTGCCTTTTACTTGGATATGCTCTTCGATTTAGGCACTTGCGCTTAAAAAGGATCACATTCGTATCGAGAAGGTCCAATTATTTTCTTACTAGAACGGCTTTTAAGAAATGCATTTATGAATAGGTAGAATATTGTGAACGTCTTAAGATAGTCGGTCTTGAAACTGTCGAATTGAGAGGAGTTAAAATAGACCTACGCATGCTCCACAGAACCTTGGTTGGCTCACCCACATAGATCCATCTCAATTTTTGACGTTCTCTAAACGAAAGCGCGAACATAATTTTCAATTATAAAAACATCATATGAAAAGTATCACCCAGTACTTTTTCCCGAACCGTTTAATTAACTGTAGGAATTCACTTCTCGCCAAGGTTGTGAGTGCATCAGTAGCATTCTATCTCAAAAGCACACTAATCAGCTTGTCACTTTTCTAGCTAGTGTCGAACTGCTTCGCATCATCCATTCAAAATTGACTTCCAATTCTCCGTGCCATTTGAGCATACCCTTTTTGTTTCCGGTTTTATTTTTCCTTTTTTTCTTTTTTTCTTTCTTTTTAGTTCGTTTTGCCCCTTGTTTATATTGTTTACCCAGTCCCCCTTTCACATTCACTCTTTTTCTTTTTCTTTCTTTGCTTCTATGTTCTATTTTACACGCATGTCGGTGTTCACGTCTCGAATTTTTGTGTGTTTCTTCCGTTTATTGCTACAAATAAACGCTTTTATAATTATTAAGCTTTCCGTCCCATTACTTCAACCTCTGGCTGTCCCAATCTTTTGCTAAAATTTCTTTCCAGATTTTGCCTCTCGGAAGTGGATGGGTAAAAGGGGGGGGGGAAGGGGAAGTTCGCAGTTTCCTTCTTTCTCAGTACAAAAGTGTGCCCAGTGACTGCTTTAGGAAACTAGGAACAGTTATCTAAATTAATTGGACCTGAAGGTTTTTGGTAAGCTTTAATAATTTAGCAACAAAATTTATTTATTTTCCAAAAGTAACGTTACTTTTTCATTCATAATCTTGCAGCCGGGAGAATCATTCTTAAGCAGCAACATACAACAAAGAATCTATCTCATATTTGACTACTCTTAACCTTGCCCACCGCGCGATATATACTGGTATTGGCACCCTTGTGTTCAATCGTAAGCCGACGGTTAGAGAGAGTGCAATTGTGCAATTTTGCAGTTTTCGGCTACATAACCAAGGCGATCTTTAGTCCAATTTGTATTTTTGGGTAAAGAGTCTTGCATTGCAAACCATTGCAAATCGACACAAAACCAGCACACCAAAACGATGTTTGCCGTCCAATCAATGTATAGCAGTTTCCTTTTGGCGTATGTGTGACATAAAGTAAACATCTTGATGGGATGGTAGCCGTTTGTATGTGAGCGTCCGATCAATGTAGCTCTTTCTTTGTTGCGCGTTTACAGTCGCATCTCGTCCTTTCGAAAACATTCTTGCTCTTTAATGCGATTCATTTTTCGCCTATTTGAATTTATAAAAGTTTTACGCGAACCATCTACCGAAGCCAATCGATCGATTTTTATAATTTTTGCAGGCATTTCACAATATTTGGTAACTGATCGTATTAGCTGATAAGAAAGAAAGTGAATTTCTCGATTCGTTTCCCAATTGTTTGGTCCATAAAATACGGAACAAAATTTCTCGATCTTTGATAAGCAGAAGAAATATTTGATCGTGGTGCTGAGGTTTTCTGCGAAATCCATTGAAATACGAGTGATACCTTCGCGTATCAAATTCTTAAGAAATTTCTTCTATTCAATTAGTTCCGTATTCCTTTCAGTGCCAAAAATATTTTTTAGCAAAATACATTCTTTCTTGAGGCGGTCGCGTAAAAGCAGCTGTTCGTCATGAGAGCGATTCCATCGCCTCTTCAACTTGGTTCCGTGAACTTTGCTAGTTTTGTATATGCATTTAACCCAGGAAACATGAAGGCCAAAGTTACAAAAATTCACTAGATATAGCATTCAGCCCAGGTTATTCATGCCCAGTTTCAAACTGATTCGTCAACCCTGCGACAGTGTGTTAATATGAATGACACCTCAGGCATGCTCACGGAAACTAGTTACTGTGAACCGCATAAAAGGTGTAGTACCTTCGAAATTTTGCAACTATGGAAAGGAGGTGGTATAGACAATTTTCCTCTAGATGTTCATTCGTATCACAGCATGTTGAGATCGTTAAGAGTAAAATATACGAAGGCGGAATGAAACGAGCAAATGGAACGATCCCAAGGCTTTGTGAAATAACAACAAAACAAACTAAAGTATTAAACAACAACGGCCGCTAAGAAAGTTTTAGGAAGATGAATGTTTGATCAGCAAAAATATAACTTTGAGATTGGCAAAAGAAAGTGTTCTCAATGTGATAAAGGCAGAATATTATAAGTTTTTATGAGACATTTTGCTAGTAAGTAGCACGGATTGATAAATAATGTAACTGTTGCGCCTTCTATGCGATACACCACAATAAGAGTAAAGCAAAATTCAGATGTTTATTCATCGCCGGCTCAACACTCGTTTGACACAGCATGTGACTGCATGATATGAACCTGTGAATGATGTGAGCAACAACGAGCAGTCTGCCAATCTCCGTATATTGCTTCTGCCATATTGCTATTAGATCATGGAGTTGGCATGCATTTGTGTGTATGTGGGCGATTGAGTTGCTCTCATTTTATTTCTTCATTCAGAGCATCAATATCTTAGTTTTGTTTCGTCGTCTGTAAGTAGGAGTTCGATAGATTCGTCTCCATGTTACGATATTTTAGCAGGAACAACTTGCAACTCAACAAAAGAATAAATCCCTCTCCCACATATAAAGCAGTTTTTTATGGAATACCTACATGACCGGTTGGTTGAGCGGTGATATATTGATGGTGATCTGGTCACATGGAAAACTGAATGTTATGCAGTATTAGTAGCTCTTCGTGGTCGAAGGACCTTATGTACAAAAGCCAGTTTATATTTAAACTCAAAATTGCGGAAAATTTACATCTCCTTTTTAACGAAATTTAAAATTTCCATCAAACGGTTGATAATTTGTTTGAGATTTTCAAAAAATGAATATTCATTTTTTGCTTTAAAAAACGAATTCAACGCAATTATTGAGCGGAATGATGAATCAGTTACTATTTGTGTGCGAAACAGAGCGCTTGCTTGTTGCACATGATAATACGTAAGTTGTTTGTGCAGTGCTACGCGTGTTTAGCATATCGGGCTAATTCTTACGATTAGTTACTGACTGCGCACGCAGGATCATCACTGGGATGCGACGGGTACAAAACTTTAACAATTTTTGGAGGTCAGACATGAGATTCTCTGTTTAGCTGAGTCTTCCATTCTATATTCAGTCATAACGGGAATAAAAGAGAACTATTTTATCCCCTAAAAGTTTTGAGAGTGGACGACGATGAACGCAAAATGGTAATTTCATTTCTTCCGAGGCCTAATTTAATGTTTGCAGTTGTTTGCTCATTCAAATCTCTCAAATGTGATGTTTAAGTTCCTGAGGGTTCTATGTGTCCCAAGTTTTCCGTAGTAATCCGTGTTTTCATACAGTGTGAACCAAGTGTGCTGTCATTAGGGCTTGGGGCCGCACAAATAGTAAGGTGCTGTGGTACTGAATTTTATGCAGTTTGTCTTCATTGTCGAAAAATTGCACATTATTATGCACAACCCTCGCAATTTGAGTAAAACGAGCTTGAAATTCTGTGCCAAAACGAGCAATTGTCGCGAACGGCTAAAAGTACAGAATGGCTCAAGGTGGGATTTGGTACGGGGTGACGCGTACGCACAACATATAGGAGGATTACGAAAAACGACCGCGAAAATAAAGAAGGCGCAGAGAGAAGCAAAATTTTCGCTTGCGTATGTTTTTTTTCCGCGCATGTTTATTTTTGCACTCCCCCACCCTTCCCCACTATTTTCGAACCACACTTAGTTCTGTTTTGTGGTTCCCACTGACTTCCTGCATATCCAATTTCGTCCTGTGGTGTACCCGGGCTTGCAGTATAGTACATCCGGTATGCCAAGGTACGGAATGCCTTTCTATCATTGGAGCATATTTGCGTTCACCCAAGTGACCGGCCATTAAAGCTTTCATATTTTCATTCCACCGATCGACGCTGCGGATTTCCGGCTGGAAATTTAGGAGATTTAATTTCCATTAGCGATTTCCAACTTGGCCATGGAGAAATTTCTAAGTCTGAAGGGTGCTTCATCTGCAAACGCAAGTCCAGTGAGCCTTCATTTGTTGCTATATGCCGAGGAATAAATAATGAAAGCTGTAAATAATGAAACACGTGCATGTTGCGAATTTAACTATCAGAAATAGTTCCGTGATTGACGTATTTCTCCAATCGTAGGTGAAATAAATTTTAAATTTTAAAAAGTAATGAGTAATCGATGTTGCGTTTTCTGCGAATTGCTCATAGACTGCAAGTACTGAGTGCATTGCTAATCGTCTTGATAAGAGAGTGCATATAAAGAAATTTGCTTAAAGCGCGTGTCATGTGCTAGCACGAGTGTTGCACCACTTGCACACCTAATGAACGCTGCATACACCAACCGCATAACGCTTCTATATATGAGAGCCAGTTTCAGATATTCTTTCAGCATATATGTTTTCAACCTGCTTTGTCCTTGCCCCAACGTCGTCATTTTTTCTGTTCTTTCAATGTATAAATCTTTATCATTTTAGATGACTTCTTTGTAATATTATGCTTTTGCACCTTTGGTAGCTATGCGTGTTTTATAGATTCAGTAGAATATGGGCATAGGTGAACCATACAAGTGAAAAATCTTATCGAGTTTTTTAATGAGAATATTTTACCCAGTATCATAATATTAGTAAAACAATGAAATTCCTTCGACAAGAGGAAACAGGTCTTGAGTTGTTAAATGTCGGCCATCCATGCATTTTTTTTTCCCTTCCATTGCAAATGCCGTAGCTGTTTCGCCCTTATTTCTTGATCTGTTGCAACGAATGAGGGATCATTGGATTCAGTTCAGTGTATTCAAGGCAGATACATCAGCTTTTGAAGGACGCCTAAAACCCGTTGGAGAGGGTTTCTCGTAATTTCTTTCGCTCTCTCAACATTACGCACTACTTCGTCGACTGTATGACAACAATCCGGCCTTATTGTCTGGTCTGAAACAAACGAAGGCTCACTGGATTCTTTTCGAATAAAAATATTGTTTCTTATATATAGCTTTCTGTAAATGCGATTTGAGACCGGTCCAAAAGTGTTGTGGCTGGCCTCCACCTCTCTTAAATGTGGTATTTTTGGCGAAATACAGGAATGATCGGTGGGACAGGTGATGAAAGTCTGAATGCGGTAGGAAACCGTGAACGATTTCCGCTCAGTCGGTCTTGCAAACGAAATTGAATGCATTATTTGCTTTCTGCTATGAAAAGAATTTGCGCGCCTTCGTTTGCTCGACGAATTTTAATTTATGATCCATCCAGCCAGTCTTACTTATGAAGTGTAAGGTTGGCAAAGTTGGCATTATGGAGCTCAGATGGTTCGTTATGCGAGCCGCCCTCTTTCATTTTTCCCTTCTTCTATGTTCTGTCTGATTCATTAATTCATTTGAACAGTTTTTGAAGGTCGCCAAGATCAACACTCCTTACAAAGGCCCGTTGCCGGTCGTCCGACCAATAATACCGCTCATGACCACTGGAGGATGTTTGACTGCATAATCGCCGATTTTATGCTCAGAAAGCTGCAACCAAACAAAACCATGACTATGCTTTCAGTTGTTAAATGGTAGTGGCGACGTCGCGTTTGCTTTCTGCGTTCTCGTGCTCTCCAAAAAAATTTCAGTTTACAACAGTTGACTTATATACAGCGTTCTTTATCAATTTCCTCGCCATTTATTGGTACGTTTGCTGCGTTGGCGTTGGTTTTTTTCTATTGACGCGCTGTCTAACAAACGTACAATGTTTTCGGCTTGATCCCGTAGAAAGAATGGTCATTTTTCGTCAGCTTATCAAAACATATGAAAGCAGTGATTTCTGATGATACACCAAAATTATTTCTTAAGTGAATATGCGTGAAGAAACACTTTCTGAAAATATTCGCAGAAAGCATAAGAAAAATCGCGCTGTCGATCTAGCTAGTTTTAACGAAACACGCTAGTAGCGAACGTTTGCTGGTGGAGTCGGTGAAATGAGATATGGATTTATTGTGGATTGATGATGCTGCAAGCTATCGACATTGTCGATTCGATTTGCGATAAAATACTTCCCCGTTTGCCGCGTTAAGCGTTGTTCCCAAAAGCACATTGAGGCGCTTGCGAACGAGGAATAGGTCGAGCGCAGACGTACTCTTCACATCACCGACTGCCATAAAATACTTCGAAAATAGCTCGGGATATCAAATAAGTTTTATAAAACATATCAAAACGCGTCAAGTTTTTCGTTCGTATGTTTTTATGCAGTCCATGATCGCTAATACATAGGTATTACTGCTTCGTCAACCGAGTACACAAGTCTCGCGCTAACGTTTTCATTTTGTTTATGAAGCCGACGTTGCTTTATGGTTGAAAGGATCGTAGATTCTTTCTACCAAAACCTATGTAGACCGCTGTTCGACTCGGCACCAATTCAGCGAGCCTTGACTCATTCCAGTAGGTCAGGAAATAAAGTTCGGGACGCTCCCACACAAACAGTCTCACATAGACGCATTTACGCAACTAGTCGAGCACGCAGAGAAGTTAAAGAGCTATTGTCTCCTCCGTTTGGCTGGTGGGATTATTTGCAGTCAAAAATGCTTTGGTCTGCCTAAAAGTACTAAGCGTTAACGCGTTAACGCCGTGCTGAAAAGTAAACGAAAAGGAAAGAACTGCGCGATAGGGAAGGGTATCATGATATCAGTTCGTTCACTTATCTCATTCGTATCTCATTCGTAAGAACCGCAAGGGGTTGATGCAAAGGGTTTGCCAAGACCAGCAAGGTCTCCCCTCCCCCCTCCCTCTTCATCCGTCCAACCCTCCTTCCACTCACATCTGCGCTTCACTGCGAACTGACGTACGCTTTTGGATAGTGCGCGCAAGAGCGTACATCAGTTCGCAGCGCAACCTTTTG
This sequence comes from Toxocara canis, assembly GCA_000803305.1. Lineage (NCBI taxonomy): Eukaryota > Metazoa > Nematoda > Chromadorea > Rhabditida > Toxocaridae > Toxocara > Toxocara canis. The sequence goes on from JPKZ01000633.1 coordinate 157,349, forward strand.
GCAGGAATTTCCATCTAAAAATAATTTTCACATGATTTTGATTATGTTTGCAGAGCAAACATGTAGCATCTTCTACTGTCGGATTGTATCGCATGAGATCAAATTTTGGATTGTTTCCAAGTCGACCATATCCTGGACTGAAGTCTTTTAAGCTTCGAGTTTTACTAGATGCTATTTTCGTTCATTCCCCTCAAAAACACTCATGAACGCTTCTGATCCCTCTCCTGGTCCGTTGCTCTCATAATCGATTTCAGCTGACAAGATTAAGCCGCTCACATAAATGTGACATTTTTAAACAATTTTGTCTTTTCTATACCCCATATTCTGCACTTTTTTGTTTTTGCTAACGAGCAGGTTGTGTTTTTTTTCGAGCAGCGTTGGTTTTAAGAATTTTTCCTTTATCTTTTCTTCATTCACGATTTCTACGAATGTTTTTCTCGATTTCGGCAGTGATCTGAGCTCATATGGCATTCAAACATTAAAAACTTGTCTAAACGAACTAATAGTCAGAACTTGAAGTGCATTTTGGTTATCTGCTATAATAGGAATTCTTTTTTCAGGTTTACGTTGTGTTCTTTGGACGAATATGTACGTTGGATACTGCTCACATTGCTATCGATAACTTCTTCTCATTTACTCGATAGAATTTTACACTGTAATTAGTAAATGTAAATTTTCATCTTTAACGTTGTTCGAGCACTGAATGGCTTGAAGATAATGATGCTTTGTGTTGTGTATATGGTGCTTACCGGCGTTTACTGCTCGGACCATAAAAATGTATGTGCGATAAACTTCATGATAATCATTTAAGGCTATTCTTACACTTCGTTGGAGCAGAATCCACCAGATTCAACTTTAGATGTTATTCTGATAGTCTTCGTTTGAATATAATTGGTAAAATATTGCGTAACAAAACAAGTTATATTTCACGCGTTTGCTGTCTCTTCATATACAGTGAAGGACCTTCACGAAATATTTGATGAATGGTGGAATGCTTTTTTCTAGTTTTTTGGGGCACGGGGAGATTAGGATGAGTGAAGAATACTCACAGGAGATGGCGAGGCTTACAAGCTGTTTTTTTCAAAATCTGGAGCTAGTCTCTAAGGTTATCATCCATGCAATGGGAAGCGACCTGAAAAAGTAAACTAAGTGCTCAAGTGGCGGCCAAATTCGCAAGAAGCAAAGTAGAATAAGAATTTTTCGGTTACATTTCCCTTTCAATACTCCGTTCCTATCTCGAACGCATTGTCGTGAACATAATTTCACTAAGACGTGCTACAGACCGATAAACCGGTTAGTGAACTTAGGAGATGTGATGTCGACTGATAACTTTTTCAGCGAGGAATCGCCTGTGAATGTTAGCTGCAAAAACGATTCATCGTAATGTTGCCAAAATTTCTGAATGTATATTTCAGTAGGAGAAGAAATGAATGACTGGTGCTTGCAAACTGTGCGAAAGATTTTTGAGCCTTCGAAGGAACGTCTCTGTGTTCTCAACTTCTTTTACTAAAGATCTTTCGGAAAGATTTTTAAGATCGACGTATGCTCTGCCTGTTCTGTTCAATATGCACGGCTGATCAGTGCATTCATAGAAAGGATCTGTAAAGAAATCTGCTCATCAACAAGGTAGCCAGAGTTTCTTTTGTTGCCCAATGTGTATTACCTTCTAACCGTTTGGATTAGTTCGTTGTGCTGTCATTTGCTACAGCCTATGTTCTGATTCCCAATGCTTCTTCAGTTAAATTTTTTTTAAAACTTTTGCACTTTTAAATCTTCGTTTTGTTTAACCCGATCCCTTATGTTAATTCATCCAGCCTGAATATGGACGATAAGAAGGCACCGGCGAAGTTCATAAAGCCGAAGTCACACGTACATCATGACCGAGTTTTTCAAAATTCACTGCAGCGATTGCCACTATAGTGCGGCTGCATGAGTCTTATAACAATGAACGCTTGCAGATGAAATGCCTTCCGCAAACCCCAAACTGATTATGAAAACAATCTGATTTGACCGCATAACGTTGAAAGAACTCCATGAGATTAAATGCTTTCTGGCCGGCTTAAGTATATAGGGCGGATTTACTGACAAGCGTAGTTATCGATCACGGAGCAGCTATTTAAGCTGTGAGGTCGTGGAGGAGTAAAGAGGAGAGGGAGAGGAGGGAAAAGGTTTTCTTTTCTCCTGGATGTATTTAAAACTACTGAGTGGGTAGATTCTTGATAGAAGTGAAGTGCTCAGCGTTATTCGCTGTGGCATTAATTAAGCCATTGGTTTATATCAAGTGAGTGAGATTCTTGACCGCAGACATGCACTGATGAATAGTCAATCTTATCACAGATGAGCCGTGATGTATCTCTTATAGTTCAGATGGTAATATTAGGAATGCGTCTTGTCTATATATTACACAGAAGATTGTAAGGAATTTTAGGCTTGTCATCACTCTAACTTTTGAACAAGTTAATTTTTTTCAAATTTTCCTTTTCGTTAGCCAGCTGGATCGGTTAATTACTTCCCGGTAATTTGCCCGCGGGAAGATTTTTCATACTTAAGAATTAAGCCTCATAACTTTTCAACTGATTCGCACTTTTCCGATTTCTTTAATGCTTTTGACAGGGTTTTGGCCTATCATCTGGCGTTCTTGGTTTTGGTCCGGAGCGATCGTCCGGAATCGGAATAGAACTCCAGAAATTCTCTTAAGTATGGGACTTCGTTTTTCGGATCACTTTTGAGCCGGAATTCTTCAGTTTTTTGGAGAATCCTAAAAAATCTTATAGGCCTTGATCCTCTTGGGTGGTCCGTGTTGAGAAATTTGCGAGATTTTCATTACCGGAAAAATTTTCCGGCTTCAAACTTGAAGTTCTGGATCAGCCATAACTCGGCTCAAATTTGACCGATTTGGCTCATTTTTGACATTTAGGGGTTTCAAGGTATGCAGATTCTTACTTTGGACACAACAGAGTTCCACAAAAAAGTTCATTTAACAAAGTTGAAAAATCGCACTTTTTCACCCCCCCCCCATAACTTTTTTCACATCAATTGACCGGAAAAATTCCGCAAATCTCGAAAGTTGGCATTTTTTGTTCGGCTTCCAAAAATGTAATATCCATTCCTCTGCGGCTTCTCGTTCTCGGACCCCATCAAAAATTCGCGTAAATTTGAGATTACTTGAACAGCGTTTGTCCGATTGAAATGTGGCCTACATCAAAACATGCCCACAAAAATTCTGCATGCAAGCTTATATAGGTTGTTGAGGGTACGAGTAACGCGAGGGGGGGAAACGGGACCCTGAACTGATTTTCCACAGTTAAGAACGCGCTGGTTGACATATCCCGGGTCCTTGAGCGATCAAGTACAACTGAGAATGAGAGCAGGTGGTAACGCGACGGACCGATGACATAGAGACGAAGGGTTGAATTCCTGAGGGGGTGGTTCAATGCTGATGGGTTCAGTAATGCTGCGTAATTCCTTCGCTTGCAATTGTTTCGCGTTTTTCTTCACTCCGAAATGATATATCACGAAGAACTAATTCGAAATATTCAGGAATTTTCGGATTTGGTTAAGAATTCGATGAGATATGGTCGATTGAATTTGGCAATAGTGGGCTTAAGTATGAAAGTGCAAAATTAGGGGGTATGTATCTCGGCAATGCTTGATGCAGTCGGGATAGGGCTTCTATATTTGTAATCAGCTATTGGTACGCTATCGATTCGTATATGGATCGTCGAGATCGGTGAGGTATGGGTGGGACCAAAACGATTGCAAAATGCCCTTAAGTATGCAAGTGCAAAGGTAAAGGGCTTCTATCTGGGCAACGCTTACTCCAATCGGGAAGAGGCATTTTCCTTTTTAATCAGCTATTGATACGCTATCGATCGGTGTATAGATCAACCAGATCGGTGAGATAAGGGTCTGATCGAATCAATCGCCCAGGAATCCCAAAATATCGATTTTTGCAATATTGGGGGTTCTGGATCTCAGCTCTTATTGGAGCCAGAGTGAGCCGACCAGTGCGTCCAACTCAGCTCCTGGAACTGATCACAAAGGTACCAGAACCTTTGCTCCAGATGACTCCGGAGCCGAGATATGAGAACCCAAAATTTGCGATTTTTCGATCCATTGGGGCAGGTATCACGTGGAATTTTTCGAAAAAAACTTTTGTTTCAGATTTCCGCGAAACTGACATCGTTCGATAGAGCTCGAGACCTGATCCTAAATGTGCATAAATTGTTGAATTTGGTTGGGAATTCGACGAGATATGGTGGTTTAAATTTCCGAAATATGCCCTTAACTATGCAAACAGAAATCTCATTCAATAGCCAGCGGCGAAACCGCGAGGCCGCATTTGCCGATCCAACAGTGCTGACCGGAGTAATGAGCAAGCTGCTTTTCGTAAAAGTACAGGTGAACAAGTGCGACACGCATGGTCCCATATATGTCGCACAGTTCAATTTTTCAGGGCCAATGAAACAGATAAGTCATGCTGGATGGAATAAGAGGTTGAAAAAGAAGGGATATGCTGATGAAAGAACACCAAAAAACAAACGATAATAAGTTTTGAGCGCTAACAGGGAATGCTAAATGCAGAAAATGACGAGAAAAAGTGCTAAAAACAGAAAAGAAAAATAAAAAGATGCTTTCATGGTTTCCATGTGATTGGGCTTCGCATCTCGTGCATCGCTCGATGCGAAGCAAAAATTGCGACGAAGCACGAGGAGCGAATACCGCAATTATGTGCGTTGTTGCAATGATTTTGAAGTGCTTCCGAGTTGGCAGATTTTGAACTACTTTCGAGCATAATCCGGTTCAACGGATCAAAAAGAATTGGCGAGCGCTGTCAGAGATTACCGTATATTATGCTAGTCTTTATACAGGAAATCAGGTTGTCGTTAAGTTCACTGCGAGATATCTCGGAAAATTGACAGATTTAAGCATAAAGGAAAGTGAAAGTTTTTGGTAGTTTTTCGGGTGTTGTTGGATATATGGCACCTAAACTATATTTGAACAGGGACAGAGCAGAGTATCGGCTTCTGGGAAACACTTCCGAATGAATATTCTTTCCAAAATGTTTGAATTTTCCGTATTTTCGGTAAATATCCGACTCTTTGTTGCTGCTACCTCACTGCTCACAGCGGAAACGTTTTGGTCTCCCCCAGTTGTAACGACTCCGGCCATACAGTCTTTCTAAATCTCCCCAACCCTGCTCATTCTGCTGTTTCAGCCCCTACCCTCTGATCGATTGGATTGTCGCTATATGCAACATAACCAAGCATAATCTTATCATGAAATAACAGAACTAGTCGATATTAGGCACACAGATATGCTGCTCACTATAAAAGTTGGATGGCTGCTTTATATCAGCATATATCTTAGCATTGTTGCAACGCTTTTACGTAAATCAAAGAAGCCAATAAGTGGAAGATATCGAGCATCTTCTAAGCGGCAAAGAACAATTTACTTCAGACTATTCCGAGGGGGAACAGTTTTCGCTGTTCCTCACTTAGTACTAATGGCTGGCTCATCTTCTCACTGATCTCAGCTTTACTGCATATGTGTCCACCCGTTGGAACTTCCTGTTAAATCTTCAAAACTAGAGAATGTAAAATAACATCAGCTTGTTAGAGCGCAGTTAAGCTGCGAACGTCGATTTCGTCGTTTGAATTTTTTTCTATAAACAGTTACGGTTGCAGCTGCTTAGAAGCAATTAAAAGTATTGTGCATCGTAGCTTGCGGCCAGTTCCGATCACATTGTTTCTTATTCGCTGATAGTCTGTTACTGCGTATTACTAGTTTCTTTGCGTAGAGACGTCCGACAGCGAGTTCTGAGAGCTTCTATCAGACAACAGTTGCCGCTTAATTCTATTGGACGTATTCTATGCAGGTTGCAAATAGGTTGATCCTCTCTAATTCGAATGGCCTTTGTACATTGCTTACATGTTTTAACAAAAATGTACTGCTAAAATCAAATTTATAAACGCAAAAAAATGCACTTGTAACAAGTTTTTTTGAAATATTTTTGCATGAACAAAAGTACTGGAAAATGGCAACAATGGAATTCGACTGCAATTTGTGTTTTCTTAAACTCTTTCAGTTCTTCTAGTCTCAGCTATAAAAAATATTTTATTTGTACAGCAGTAATGAATTCGGTTAGCGCAAATATTCACAACAGAAATCACTATTTTTCCTTCAGTTGCCCACAACCCGCACGAAAATGTGATCGTGAAAAATTTTTTCACTATCGATGTTCTTTTTCGCCGCTTTTTAACAACTCGTCAAAGATGCTCACCTTAAAGGCACATGCACAGTAACGAGAACTCCATAAACAATGAATAAATCAATTCATGTTTGTATCGAATGCTTGATCGGTGCGATAATAATGAAGTCTAAGGGACCAATCAACGAGATCACTTTCGTACGGAAATAATGATGCAAGCGTGAACGTTACTGGAGGTAGCGGATATTTCCGTTTCATACAATGGGCAAGAGAACGGTTGCAACAAAGGCAAATTAGGCTCATGGGGTTCCGTTAGCTGGAAGAATATTAGAACCAAAATACAGAAAAAATATCACGGCGCGTAAAGAAGTTAGTTAGGTTCGTATACAATCATGTAGCACGCAAACAAACTGCATAGTCATATTCACTTCAAATTTACACCATCAAAAGTAATGTCGTTAACGAAACTCCTACAATCATTCATTACCACGGAAAAAATAGCTACAGTATATCAAAATCACTGAATACCTTCTTCATCAACTCATATATGGACGAAGTGATGTGCATACGCGAAACCGTTGCAACTGTGATGCTCACGTCAATTAAACCGCTCGTCGAACAGAAATACCCATCGCCTCTCCTCTTGCATTTTGCGGAACTTGAGTCCCCTAATCGGTTGAAACGATGGAAGAGGAACACAACAGTTAAAGGGACATCATCAACTTGCAAAAAAACATTTCTGCTGAGCGGAATTCGTGTACAAATGAAGAGACAGATAAGGACGCATGAGCCGACAAATATGCCTTTACAACATACTGTACGACCAACCGAATGTACAAATATGCCAATAAATATGTATGCCTGTATAAATATGCCAATAAATCAAAAAAAACCGATCGACAGATATTTTTGTTTTGAAGAGTTCTTTACTCTCGCACCTCCGAAGTTGTTAGATGATAGAAGGGTCCTGAGATTGAAAGAAAATCTTTAGGCTGTCAGCCAAGGAAGCAGCAAGTTTAGATCGACGGAAAACTCATGATTTTCCAACAGTCTTGTGACAGATGGAATAAAATGCCCAAAACAACGACACATTAAAAAGTGCTTTCGTGGTTCTATCACTGAGCATTAAATGCACTGCGATGGAAGCGTAAAGAGAAAACCTAGGAAATATTGCAACCTTATTTGAAGTCAGTCGAAGCAACGTACAACTGATTTCTTATCGCGCACCAACCGCTTGATTCGAATCTGCAAATATGATTCGACGATTAGAAGTGGCTGCGCTATAAGTCTTTGTGCAAGCGTAAAAAAAAAGTTTTTGCAGACAAGAGCCCTCGATCACTTTAAGGAACACCAGCACTCTAAACTGATCTTGCTTCAAACGCTATGCAAATCTCATTCGTTTTCGAATTTGAAAGCAACAAAAAAGCGTTTGCCTAATCAAAGAGCAAAACGCGGTGATCAGCTATAGATACGTCTAAATACGATTTGCAAAACTCCATTGAGAACAGAGAGGGATTCTTTGAGGCATAAAGTAATTCGGTTAAATTTACATATTACTTTAATTCCGCCGCGTCATTTTTCTGCTCTACGATAAATTCACGTTACTTCCCACTGATCTATTTTTGACGAATATTCGGTCTCTATAATTTTTACGCATACTCGATCTCTTTGCAAAGTTGCGTTTGTATGATGTTGAGAAATTTGGATATTCAGAATCCAAAAATGAATCACCGTACTTCTCATGGCCACTATTTTTCTGCATCTTTTTGATGACGATTTAAAATTTCGAATCATCGAATAAGCGATATTCGTTATGGCACACTAAAATATATTTGTCGAAAATTTTTAAACCATCCAAAGTGTTAAAAATCATATGTTTGACATTCTCTCTGCCTCGTTGTCAAAGTAGTCGATGTTGAATAAAGTCAAAAAAATTGGATTGTAACATTCTTCCTTTGAGGAAAGCGGTTCTCGCAAGATTTTCGGAGAAATTTTGGAAAAAATGAAGTGTACTGAAAAAAGGAAAATTAGAAGGGGAGATGAGGAACAATTGGATGCATAAACACAGGACCGAAGAATGTTGACAATCTCCATTCGAATTTGCTGTGATACTAATTGATGTTCCAACGTATAAAGCCAATCATACGGGATTGACTTACCCTCGCTTAACTTTGCTCGAACCAGCTGTTAGCTAAAAATTTACTGACTTTTCTTTTTCGGCATTATTTCCCGTAAAACAATGTGAAATGCCGGCGGTTTTGAAACCAACGATGTTTTTAGACTTGATTCTTCAACTCCCAATCGGACCTCCCCCCCCCCCCCCCCCCCCTACAAAAAAAAAAAAAAAAATTATTTCCCGTAAAACAATGTGAAATGCCGGCGGTTTTGAAACCAACGATGTTTTTAGACTTGATTCTTCAACTCCCAATCGGACCTCCCCCCCCCCCTCCCCCTTAAAAAAAAGGAAAGAAGTCACTGCCAGAGACTTCCACTGCAAGATAAAAGATTGAAAATCTCGAAATTTCAGGTTCACTTATCCTTTTCTGAGTGCCTGAGACAAATGAAATCTTGATGCAGATCCGAATATTACAAAAACGCTTAAATACTGTTACAAACCTGTTGTTGAGGGAGCATCTTCTTTTAACAAGTCAGTGAGATCCGAGCTCAAAAACTCTTGTCGAACCGATGATTCGACCTGCAGTGGAATCGCACTCTTGTTTGGCCCCTCTTCATTTCGGCGTCGTCGTCCGATCTCCTCTTGAGGCATTTCATATACATCGGATAAGTTTCGTCTGTCTGGTGGAAACTGAAATGCCCTGGAGTGAACACGGCCCCTCTTCATTTCGGCGTCGTCGTCCGATCTCCTCTTGAGGCATTTCATATACATCGGATAAGTTTCGTCTGTCTGGTGGAAACTGAAATGCCCTGGAGTGAACACGATTTTGATATTTTGGTGTTTTTCGACCTTGGAAGGAACATCAAAAATCTTGAAAAAGAAAGTTTGTGCTCAAAAATCTAAACACTGCTCTGAAAAATTGGTCCAGATATCCGATCGCGAATAACTATAAACTGAAGCATGTTCGCTAGCTTATCATGACGCATGCCCACTAGCTTACAATGACTCATGTTAGCTAGTTTATAGTGACTCATGCTCGCTAACTTATCATGACTAAGCTAATTTCAATTTTGCTTGGACTTAATCACAACTAATCATACATGCGCAACTTCTGCTGCAACCTGCGAAATTCGCCCCTTTCTTTCATGGTATGTGCTCTGTCACTGCACACATTATTGAGGAAATGCATTTCTCAGCGAAACCACATTAATTTTAAATGCAGCGCCAAGCAATTTGCTGGTGTCCGAAATCGTTTAGAAAAGCATAACGAGGCTAGCTAGAAAATGTTCGTAGATATTATAACAATCCAACCACCTTCCGGATTTTTCGATCCGGTGATCGAATCAAATGTTCTCTCGTCATTGCTGCACTATCATTACTCATCATTCCTTCAACATTTCAGTAATACTCATTCATACGTCCTAATAATAGATATTCTTCGCATGAAACATCGGAATAGACGGAATCTCCACGAACGACCATAGGTCAACAAGCGTATCAGATACTCCGTTTTACTTTTGAAGCAGAAGTTTTTGCAGAGAACATGTTATCAATTTGCTGCAAGAAGACTCTTTCTTGCTTGGGTAATTAACACGATTGCTATTCTAAGATTTACGAGTGAAACCACCATACCCAACTTTTCGAAAAGGAAAACAAAGAAAAAATCTTTTTGGCGAAACTATACTAGAGGTGATTTTTGATAGTTGCATCATTTTAGTTTGCGACATCGAACATAGCGGCCGATGTTAACAGTTCCGAACTGCTGTTCATGGGCTGGCTGACAAAGATGCTTTAATTTCACAGTGCCGTCGTATCTTCGCAGTATTGAAGGCTTGCCGTCGACGACTAGTTTCATTCAATACTGTAAATTATATCGTTATAACGAGAGCGCACTAAAGTGCCTGGCAATACTAAAATATACACACAAAAAGAACGTTACCTTTGTGACGTAGCCTGGATCCCAAATGTATATATAATATATACTGAGCGCAACGGCCGGTAAAGAAACAAAAAAGATATAACCAATCACTGTTCCAAATCGTATCCATCTGAAAACAAAAACGCAAATAGGTGTTTTTAAGTGACACTTTAGTTATGGAATGTTCTCTACACAGACAGCTTCTCAGCTTTTCGGGAAAAATGGGCAGCTGAAAACGATCTTAGAAGTTGGAATTTGTGCCTGCTTGAATAGCCTCCATCAAGAGACGGCTTACGATCGAACGCGGAAGAACAGCACTGCGAATCAGTACATGTCGCATTAACAATACATCGAACAGCACTGCGGAGCAGAGGAAATTTGAGTATCGAGTAGCACTACCCTTCTAAGCCGCGTCTAATGAACAAGTGCATACGCATCAATCGCAAATTTAAAGTAATTATCTCGATTGTTTTTAAACAGCCTTTTGGTTAATTACGTATGTTGAACTGGCTGTTCACAAGTTCGGCGTTCTCAGTTCATGCAATCTGTTCCCGAATTATTTCAAGTTGGTTAGAGGCTATCCGTTTATTGTGGAAATAAATATTTCAACTCAGTATTGAAAAAAATATCTATATCTGCACTTTTTGTTTTCCCGTTGTGTGAATTTGGCGCGTTTGTCGGATGTGTAAACTGGCTGCTTTGTCCTTGGACGAGCTGAGCTGTGCGTAACGTTGTTCATACTGAAAAATAACAAATTAACATGATTGAAAACTTAAGCGCAATTCTCGGCAGCATTCAGTCGAAAATACCGCTCACAGAAATGTTAGACGATAAAACAGTGCAATTGATCACCTGCACATCTCACTCTATTGACTGCTTTTATAGCTATCAAAACAGACAACAATCAAAGATAAAACTGAATAAGGAGAGCCCATAGCAAATCAAAAACATAGGGCACATATCATATTGCTAATGGCGCTAAGCCGAGAAAAAAATAAAGCGTTTTCGAAAGAAGCGCTAGGCAACCACATCTACCTTATATTAGCATTCCTTATCTTTTTGATTCGCTAAGGTTGCAGGGCACTTAAATATGCTACAGTCATCAATGAAAATACCAATGTGCTTTCAATGCAGATTTCTTCAGAACAAAACAAATGATCATTTGGAAAAAGAGGTTGTGACGGTGAACGGAATATTCCAACAAAGAGGGCCAAGCAACGCTGACAATTTTAAGCTGTGCACAACGCATTCGATATAACATTGTAGGTAGACTTTGATCGCTGTATCGTTCGTCACAATCGGTGTCGTAGGTGTGCCTGTTTGGAGAAAGCCTCTAGATATTAAAGAAAAACAACAACAACAACAACAACAACAACAACAACGATGTTAACAGTTCCGAACTGCTGTTCATGGGCTGGCTGACAAAGATGCTTTAATTTCACAGTGCCGTCGTATCTTCGCAGTATTGAAGGCTTGCCGTCGACGACTAGTTTCATTCAATACTGTAAATTATATCGTTATAACGAGAGCGCACTAAAGTGCCTGGCAATACTAAAATATACACACAAAAAGAACGTTACCTTTGTGACGTAGCCTGGATCCCAAATGTATATATAATATATACTGAGCGCAACGGCCGGTAAAGAAACAAAAAAGATATAACCAATCACTGTTCCAAATCGTATCCATCTGAAAACAAAAACGCAAATAGGTGTTTTTAAGTGACACTTTAGTTATGGAATGTTCTCTACACAGACAGCTTCTCAGCTTTTCGGGAAAAATGGGCAGCTGAAAACGATCTTAGAAGTTGGAATTTGTGCCTGCTTGAATAGCCTCCATCAAGAGACGGCTTACGATCGAACGCGGAAGAACAGCACTGCGAATCAGTACATGTCGCATTAACAATACATCGAACAGCACTGCGGAGCAGAGGAAATTTGAGTATCGAGTAGCACTACCCTTCTAAGCCGCGTCTAATGAACAAGTGCATACGCATCAATCGCAAATTTAAAGTAATTATCTCGATTGTTTTTAAACAGCCTTTTGGTTAATTACGTATGTTGAACTGGCTGTTCACAAGTTCGGCGTTCTCAGTTCATGCAATCTGTTCCCGAATTATTTCAAGTTGGTTAGAGGCTATCCGTTTATTGTGGAAATAAATATTTCAACTCAGTATTGAAAAAAATATCTATATCTGCACTTTTTGTTTTCCCGTTGTGTGAATTTGGCGCGTTTGTCGGATGTGTAAACTGGCTGCTTTGTCCTTGGACGAGCTGAGCTGTGCGTAACGTTGTTCATACTGAAAAATAACAAATTAACATGATTGAAAACTTAAGCGCAATTCTCGGCAGCATTCAGTCGAAAATACCGCTCACAGAAATGTTAGACGATAAAACAGTGCAATTGATCACCTGCACATCTCACTCTATTGACTGCTTTTATAGCTATCAAAACAGACAACAATCAAAGATAAAACTGAATAAGGAGAGCCCATAGCAAATCAAAAACATAGGGCACATATCATATTGCTAATGGCGCTAAGCCGAGAAAAAAATAAAGCGTTTTCGAAAGAAGCGCTAGGCAACCACATCTACCTTATATTAGCATTCCTTATCTTTTTGATTCGCTAAGGTTGCAGGGCACTTAAATATGCTACAGTCATCAATGAAAATACCAATGTGCTTTCAATGCAGATTTCTTCAGAACAAAACAAATGATCATTTGGAAAAAGAGGTTGTGACGGTGAACGGAATATTCCAACAAAGAGGGCCAAGCAACGCTGACAATTTTAAGCTGTGCACAACGCATTCGATATAACATTGTAGGTAGACTTTGATCGCTGTATCGTTCGTCACAATCGGTGTCGTAGGTGTGCCTGTTTGGAGAAAGCCTCTAGATATTAAAGAAAAACAACAACAACAACAACAACAACAACAACAATACAAATCAAACGGCCGAATTTTTAACTATTATACTTTGATGGATAAGGGTGACGAGCTTCCATTTTCGCGGTATACTTCAGCATAATGCCTGCGGTTCCGATGTTCCTTTCGAAGAATGTTTTTCCACTTTTTCCAGCATCGGGCAAGAAAGGATCTTTCAATGAATGCTTGATCGCATGTGAAATTTCACCTGTAGCGTTCTCATTGCAATCGCAATCACACAAACATAAACAAACGCATCCTGTTAGGGGTTCCCGAATAAGCAAGTACTGAAAAAAAATTAGATGATCACCAACTATACACCATTTCACCTTTCCAATCCATAGGATAAAGAGCATAGTTTGCGGGTTGTGATAAGCCGAACGTGATGAGCGAAAAAGGAATGGGGAGAAGTGCGATGGGCACGAGACTTGCGATCGATATTCTCGTTAGCTTCGCAATTTTACGCTGCTGCTGCTGCTCCACTCAGCGGGCTTGGCTCGTAAGCGAATCACCCTTTGGCTATTTGGACAGCCCACTAACCGAACACCTGCCCTCCACTCCCACGCCCTCCCCCCCCCCCCCCCCCCCCCCACACCCCCCACC
>JPKZ01000633.1:172413-188641 GCA_000803305.1 Toxocara canis
AACGGTACACTCAAACGATACAGAAATGTTAATGGACTAAAGCATCCGAAATATGCGAATTTACTTAGCGTTCAAGAAAACGGTTTTGAATTTTTTCAAAGAACAATTCGTTTAAATTAATTCAAAGAAAGAAGAACAACGATCGTTCATTTTTGAAATTCACAGTTTCACTTGTTTCATTCTGTGTAAGCTGTCGAGATCAAAAAATGTCTGAAAAAAATTATTGTTTGAAACGCCTAACGATTAATCACACTGTTGCTCCCAACCTAAATTTTCTCACTCCTTCTCACTTCTCGGTAAAAATCGAATGGAATCCTGTAGTTTCTTTGGCATGCATAAACTTTCTCGACAGAGCACAATGAGAGAGAAATGTATCATTTCCAATAGATAAATCCTGTCATCACAATAAGGTGCCATTCACACATGCTTTGAGTAAAATGCTTTGCCTCTCAGGCATCAAGTCATCTTTTGCTTCGCAGAGATTTCTTCGAATGGCTATAACCATTAGTTTCTTGACAAGTTAGAACGAATCTGCTGTATGATTTTTCTTCATAAGTCAGCTGAACAGCACTAAGCAGTTAGTTCGTTCCGTTCCGCTCGGATTTGTGTGGCAGAAAGCAGTGTTTTAAGTGACTATGGTATATTATACACAAGATTGTAAGGAATTTTAGGCTTGTCATCACTCTAACTTTTGAAGAAGTTAATTTTTTTCAAATTTGCCTTTTCCTGTTAATCAATCTCCCAAATGGCTAGGTCAAGTTCGTTAGCCAGCCGGATCGGTTAACTACTTCCCGGTAATTTGCCCGCGGGAAGATTTTTCATACTTAAGAATCAAGCCTCATAACTTTTCAACTGATCCGCACTTTTCCGATTTCTTTAATGCTTTTGACAGGGTTTTGGCCTATCGTCTGGCGTTTTTGGTTTCGGTCCGGAGCGATCGTCCGGAATCGGAAAAGAACTCCGGAAATTCTCTTAAGTATGGGACTTCGTTTTTCGGTTCATTTTTCAGCCGGAATTCTTCAGTTTTTTGTAGAACCGAAAAAAATCTTATAGGCCTTGATCGTCTTGGGTGGTCCATGTTAAAAAATTTGCAAGATTTTCATTTCCGGAAAAATTTTCCGGCTTCAAACTTGAAATTCTGGATCGGCCATAACTTGGCTCAAATTTGACCGATTTGGCTCATTTTTGATATTTGGCGGTTTCAAGGTATGCAGATTCTTACTTTGGACACGACAGAGTTCCACGAAAAAGGTCATTCAACAAAGTTGAAAAATCGCACTTTTTCACCCCCCCCCCCCATAACTTTTTTCACATCAATTGACCGGAAAAATTCCGCTAATCTCAAAAGTTGTCATTTCTTTGTTCGGCTTCCAAGAATGTAGTATCCATTCCTCTGCGGCTTTTCTCGACTAATGAGCAAGCTGCTTTTCTTAAAAGTATAGGTGAACAAGTGCGACACGCATGATCCCATATATGTCGCATGCTTCATTTTGTCAAGACCAATGAAACAGATTAGGCATGTTGGATGGAATAAGAGATTGAAAAAGAAGGGAAATGCTGATAAAAGAACGCCAAAAAACAAACGAGAATAAGTTTTGAGCGCTAACAGGGAATGCTAAATGCGGAAAATGACGAAAAAAAAGTGCTCAAAATAGAAAATAAAAAAAAAGATGCTTTCATCGTTTCCATGTGATTGGGCTCCGCATCTCGTGCATCGCTTGATGCGAAGCAAAAATTGCGACGAAGCACGAGGAGTGAATACCGCAATTATGTTTACTGAAAACTGCAATGCAACGATTTTGAAACGCTTTCGAGTTTATCAGATTTTGAACTACTTTCGAGCATAATCCGGTTCAACGGATCAAAAAGAATTGGAGAAAGCTCTCAGAGATTACCGTATATTATACTAGTGCTTCATATAGCATTTTTCTACGGACTCATTTGCAATGCAAATTCGAAGTAAATAAATTTGAATAAAGCCGTCCATTGATTCAGCTTAATGCTCTCATTGTTTACAAATCAATCAAGTGTCGAACAAGTTGTTTATTGATGTCCTTTCAACGCCTTGTGCTCTTGTGTTCATAATCACCTGAAGCAATTCAAGATCGAAAAAATCTTTGTTCAATTGATAACGATTTTCGATCATCACGATCGCATGTTTTATTATTTATTACATTATTTGTTTCTATTTGTTTGTTACGATCATTTTTTGTTTTGTTTATCGCTATAAGGATAGCATAAAAACAAGCTGTCTTTAAGAATAAAGGAAACAAATGACATGTATACAAGGGGGTTGATAATGCGCGTGCTTCAACAACCACGTCAATTTGGACAAGCTGATTCCAACAACTACCATAAAGTAATAGTTCATTCACCCATGATTGCAACTGTCATTAACTGAAAGTCGACTTTTCCGAAATTGTTTTTCGGCTCGGCTGGCTGCAAAATACTTCCAACTTTGGTATATTTCTTTGCCTGCATCTCCTTCGCTATAGTCAAATAGAGGTGATATTGGATGCTAGCATGTTGCTATTTCTGTACCACAATGCTGCATAGTTCCTCGATTGACACTGCTTGGCGAACATACCCAACCCATCAGCGTCACCATAATGCACAAATTTGACAAAGTAGGGATAAAATGTGCCCATGGCACTTAATCGTTGGAATCGATTTTATTTAGCGCAACAACGTAAGCATATCTTATTTTCATAAGTGTCCATTAAGTTGTCCTGGTGTGCATTGATGTAGCACGCACTTTATCATTCATCAGCCTCCAAATGCGTTTTGAACTGGTCGTGCGTGCTATATGCCGACGGAAGATAAACAGTCCGTCCTTTCGTGTAAAATTTGTACGAGAGGTCGGATCAGTTAAAATATGAGTGAATTAATTAATCTTCAAATATTTATGAATTAATTATTCTGCACATTCTATTGCTGTGTTCGCCAGCATCCCGTGCAGCCGTCTGGTTGATTGGCGGAACTGCCAAAACCCATATCACTCTTATCACTTTTTCATTCGTTTTGCGATATCATGACTAACATCTCTATCTGCTCTTCTCTGAATGATCACCTTTTGGCACTTAACCCTTTCTGTATTCCTTCGAAGGCAAAGTACACATCGTATGATAGATCAGTTTCTAATGAAAGTTTCAACACTCGCTCCTTCTCTCATTCTCATTGCTCGATTCATCCTTCTGACCATTTTTGTTCCACTCCGTCATTGTTTACGGTTCCATTTCGTTTCTATGCAAGCAGCTGTTTTACTCGATTCGTAAATATTCTCTTTCTATGCTAACGCAAAATTCTCGCTTCAATCCATTCTGATTGTCCTATTTTTGCTGGGAATTTTTCACAAGTAATGCATGCACCGTATTTCTCCTCTTGAAAAGTCTTCACAGCCTTTCACAACTCAGCTTGGTTTTTATGAAGGACACGCTCTTGGTTGACGTTGGCAGGTGCTCGCATGTGTGTATGGTGCGTAGTGATCGTGTGATGAGTACTGTGAAGGCGTGAGCGCTTACATTTTCATCCATCTAATAATCATCATTTTCTCCCTTCGCACTTTCGTCCTCAAAGGGTATTCTTGTAAAGTTGTCAATTTCCACAATGGATTTTGCAGGTCTTTCAAATAATCAATTCCGTGATTATTTAAAAAGATGAAAATACGGTCGAAAAGATGCAAATCGCGCGAAATATTTTCGAAGATGACTCGCCAAAAAACGTTGTTGGCAGGCTCACAGCAATTGCGTCTTTTTCTTTTTGCTATAACAAAATTCGTTTCACTGGGCGGAATCATCTTAACGCCCATTGCAAATGACTTAGCATTTCATTCCGAGATGTGCAGTATCTTTTTCGAAATCGCGGTCATAAGACGCAAAAGCGCACAGCAGAAGTATAAATGCACGAAGGAAAAAATGCATTCGAATATGTACTTCCTACTCGTTTTATTTGGCTGTCTGAGTCAAACATGTAGTTTCCGTTTGCTGACATCGCACTGGAACAGTCCTGCCTTCATGAAATCAACTTTTCGCGAACAAATTAATGTTGTGGCGAACCTAGAATAAATATCATCACCCTCGAATTCATGCTATATGAGCTCTAGCATTTAAAGATCGTCAGCAGTGAAAAATGAGGGGGAGGGGAGGGGGCTGAATTCGAGATGTGGAAGCCTTTCGCGAACTGCCGTCATGGAGTTGATTGGGCGAGAGGGAGAGGAGAAGAGAGGGAGACAGGCAGGGACTTATTTTGCAGGGAACTGATTCTGAGGAGAATTTATAGCAGATGGCGCGCCGAAAAGGTACTGAGTCCGAAATAAGAATGTGTTGAAAAGGGGGTTTGCACGATGTGATACATCCAAAAGCACTGGAAACTGACGTGCAAATCGTACTTCGATTAGGTTCTTTGGTAACTTCTGAAAAACTTTACTTTCAAAAGAAATTATGTTGATGACCAACCGGTCCAACGGGCGACATTTGGCATGATCCCCATAATTCATAATGCTTCAGCGGATATTCACTGATAATGTTGCAGACAATTTTCGTGGCCGTAAAAAGTCTGCGTTTGCCAAGAAATATGGGTCATGTTTCTCTACCATCGGCTACGTAATCCATGAGCAGAAAATACAAATGAAATCATGGAAGGGGAGAGGCTGAGCAGTGCTGAAGAAACAATGGCACGAGCGATCATCAACACACGTTTATTAGCACCAAAATAACTGATAAGTGCTCCTGATTCGTAGTTGGTTATAACAGAAGTTTTTCGATATCCTCTGGTGACGTCTTTCACTCCCCACGTTCATCGCAACAACAGTCCAAAAACAGTAGCTCCACTGTACTTGTTCGTAGGAAATATTTATTTAGTAAAAGTGAGTGGAGTTGAAGGGCGGCAGTAGCTCAGTGGTAGAGCCCCGCTGCGCATGCGGGGAGACCTGGACTGGATTCCCGGCTGCTTCCCACCATACTACTGACAGCCCAGCTAGCGAGTGGTACTTGAGAACAAGCTAAAACAGCCAAAGGGATGGCTGTTGCTCGGAGTGCAATTGCCTCATTAACATCGAGACATCGCACTGAAGGCCCGAGCGGTAAGAATAAGAATAAGAATGAGAATAAGAATCGAGGATGGGACAAAAATATTTTGTATATGGAAATAAATAAACTGGAACACTGAGGAGAGCTGACGATCTGAGCGACAAGCGGCTGGAATAAAGGGGTCATCGATTTTGGGAATTTGTTGTGCTTTTTGTGTATGGCATGATTGTTTTCAAATTTCGCCATTTTATATTTGCGTCTGTGGTTGAAGTTCACGTCACTAATAGTGACTGTAGATCGAAAATATGAGTTACTTTAATAAACTGGAATTAACTGTTACCCTCATAGCAAACGTTAACTCGTAGCCAAAAAAATGCCATTAATCATAACACATAACGAAGAAAACGAGAGGTTTTTCCGCTGCTATATTTTATTCGTTCTGCGGTTTTGTTGTAACAACATTAGTGTTTTTTTTCTTCGCATTTTCCCGACTATTCGGCGATTTGATAGCATTGCGGAGCTGATCGGCGAGTGCACATATGTGTATATATATACGTATATATATACATTTATATATATGTATATATATAATATATGCATGCTTATACATACATATACATATATGTACATATGTATACATACATATACATTCATATACATACATATACATGTATATATATACATATATATATATACATATATATGTATATATATATATGTATATATATACATGTATATGTATGTATATGAATGTATATGTATGTATACATATGTACATATATGTATATGTATGTATAAGCATGCATATATTATATATATACATATATATAAATGTATATATATACGTATATATATACACATATGTGCACTCGCCGATCAGCTCCGCAATGCTATCAAATCGCCGAATAGTCGGGAAAATGCGAAGAAAAAAAACACTAATGTTGTTACAACAAAACCGCAGAACGAATAAAATATAGCAGCGGAAAAACCTGCCAAAGGGATGGCTGTTGCTCGGAGTGCTGCCTCAGTAACATCGAGACCTCGCACTGAAGGCCCGAGCAGTAAGAATAAGAATAAGAATAAGATTGGAGTTGAAACGAAATGGTCATGATATCCAGGAGTCGACGAATCGTAATTTCGGTTCGAATTTGTCCGATGAATCAAACTTTTAAATTTTTGTTGGCGATGATCGCGTTCAAATATCTTGTTGGAGAATTCGATTATAGTATCTCTTACTTTCAGATGCTAGTGCCGCTTATGTTATTTTCTGCCACACTAACGATGGCATTTACGGAGAACTGTAGCAATGCGTCATCGTGCAGCTCTTGCGTTAAAATTACGAATAAATATCAGCTTCCTATTTGCGTGTACGTTTTTTTTTTTCTTTACATATCTCCTTTTGTATAATGGTTCACTCCGCATAAGTAGCGGACTGTAGTTGGCGAGTGGTCGTATATGACTTTTTTGAAAATAACCACCGATCATTACTCTTTTTTTGTTGAATAGATGTTCCATTGCACGTTTTTCTCATCGGAATCTATAACCGTGAGAAAACAATGAAGCGTTTCCTTGCATTTCCTGTACTTCATTATTATCGAAATGTTTGCTTAATATTTTTACACTTTGCTGATATTTTTAGATGGTGTAGCACAAGTAAAACTTGTGTAGGCCGCTGGACATTGCATTGCCAATATGACCGTATAATCGAACAGCTGGAATGCCCATCACAACCTCTGCTCGGATATGAATACGAAGACGCTTTCGCTCGCAACAAGATGTTCCCACTGAGCGCAGCTGCGCATTCAACTAATCCTCAACTATGCTTATCAAATGCCCTTGACAACGCGCAAGTAAGCAAAATTATCTTACTTTTGAGACTTCCGAAGTCAGTATAACCGAGGAATTGGTCTTTATAAAGACGTTGTGGAAAGTCTTTAGGTTGTGGGTCGCACAAGAAGAGCCCCTCAGATGTCATCGTGATCTTCTAATGCTTTCTGCTCAGACGTGATTTGTTAAGATGCTTATTTCTGACCCTGTTCACCTTACTTATCGACTGCATGTCTACCATCTTATCTGTGTCTTGTAACATGCTGCCTTTTTGAATTTCTCCAGCTAAAACTGGTTTTCTGCTAATGTTTGTCTTGAGGCTTATATGATTAAAGTTGAATTACAATGTCCATTTTTGAGCCAAACAATGACGATGAGTTCGAAGCGCGACAATTGCCCATTCGTTTCAACATTTCAAACGGAACAATTTTAGCTGATACGGCAGATAACAGTAAGATGTGATTCAGTGATGTACGACAATTGTTCTGCTTATACTGCCGTTTCACATGCATTCGGAGCTATTGTTATTTCGTTCAGGTGAGTATTTTGATCTTCATTCGCCGACGAGGGATTAGTTTTCCGATAATATCATCGATGAGTTCGTAAGTTTTCTCATTGTGATGTACAGCGAAAACAACAATATAAAACCAATTACTTTCTTAACGACGACAAACTTAGCAAATTTTGCTTAACCACATTCGGTCATCTTTTAACTTTTCTTGTGAAAGAGCAGTACAAGTTATCTTTTTGCACTTTTGCCTTTCTTTCTGTGCTCGAGGTCAACATTTCTAGATGGATATTCGCAATGTCTTTGCTATATCTTGATATTGGCGTTCCTTTATTAAATATCATAACAACAATGCTTTCCCGAAAGCAGCTGCTGCTTTTAGCGCAATTAGTCGTTTTTGCCAAATAGTTCTGGAAGAGGTGATAGTTGCAGAGGAACCGACGGTTTTGTGCAGCTTGTTAATCAAGGTCTAACGACAATTTTTAGTCCAGAAATAGATCTTCAGGGAGCAGGAAAGGTTAGTAGATTGTTTCTGAAAGTGTTCGAAATAGCAGCTTAACGTTACCCTTAATAATTCGGAAAAAAAGCACAGAAATCGATTCATTTTCTGGTATTTTTAAACCGAAAAATTGATAAACTTTGAGACCAGACTAGTGAAGTCAACTAATGTAAGCAAGAGGACGTAACAAAAGTAATTAATGAAAAGCTTTTATGGCATTCCATTCGAATATAAAGGCTCTATGTTTATAAGGAAAACAATTGGACATGAAATAGATTGATACTCATCAATCAACCTGTTTTATATTGTTTTACAATTTATGTCGCCCTTATAACATAAAGTCACAAGCACAAAAATAAAGAGTCACAACCCTTCAATGGTGTTTTCAGAAACCAAAATTGGGATGTTTAACCGTTTTGCTTGTTTGCGATTTTATTGAACCATTTGTTGTCCTAAATTCTATTGCAGATCAACAAATATTTCTACGACGCATTTCTCTGTCTTTGGACCGCTGGCTTAAAGAATGATCTTTTGGCCGTGATTAAAAAAAACCCTTCTTATGATCTATGGGTAAGTAATATTTTTTTAAAAAGTAGTAATTTTAGCTTCATTTTTAATCGCAAGCGTTAAATTTGATATATTCTTAACATGTAATGTTTATGCGAGTAATTCATTGAAAAGTGAATTGAAGATAATGACAAGTCGATGCGAAACGTGCCTACTTTTTCCTTCTTCAGGCCTTTCGAACTTAAATGTGTTCTTTATTGATGGTGGAAGGCAATTGCGAGGAAATTGAACCAATTTATACATGAGCTCTGAATGGCGTTTCTTAAAATTATATGAGTTTTTCTTTCTTGGCGATCATCGGTGGGAAAAACCTATTCGAGATGACATCTGCGCACTGCAGAACTCATTTAATTAGAATATTATGAGTGATTGATTGTTGAATTGGCTCTCATTTTTGCATAATTGTACTCTGTTTTCATGCGATGCAATATTGCCATTCTTCCGACCGAGCTTTACTAGTTTATGAAATTATAAGGATTTTTCTTAATGATTTTATTGAAGATGGCGCCCATCTATTTCGCTATCAGTGCGATTGCCTATAAAAGAACATATATTTCAGATTACTGGGTATTCTCTTGGTGGCGCTATGGCTTCTATAGCGTCGACAATCATCGTGAGAGATGGTATATATAAAGCAGAGAAAGTAAAACTGGTCACATTTGGGCAACCACGAACTGGAGATCACGAATATGCCTTAACGCATAATAAACTGGTAAGTTACTACTAGCAAGTTCAAGTTGTGTAGACTAGATGCGCAAATTGGAGAGGTGATTCTATTCCCGTTGCACAAAATTTTCATTCTAATGAACGCTTTTCCACAGTATGCAAGAACTTTTTATACCAGCTAGATGTCTGGGAAATGTGAGCTCAGTTTAATATTGCGAATGGAGGATTGCTAAGCACTATAATGTATCTGTTTTTTTCCTCACTTGTTTTAATCTTTTATCTCCTATTTTAATGTCCCATTTCGATCAACTGCATGTAAACGATCGGTCAGTTCTAGGATAGCACTATGTTTTTAGTGTTTGAAATTTTGCAATGGTTCACTTAGAAAGAGTTACTGCACTTATAAAAAAATTGCTCAAAAATGTTCTTCTTGCTCCACTCACTATAACTGACCATAGTTGAGGCTGGACACGAATGTTGTCGATGAAAAACTCTCTTCTTTCCGTACAACCTTTCGAGTGTTGTAAAGAACGGAATACCACTATTAAACGAAAGGCTGCTTTCTATTATTATGTTGCAAAAATAGAATGCCATTCTTGAATAGAAGATCTTTTCTTGAATGTGGGATTCCCATTTTCTAGAAGAGCCAGTATACCTCCAAGACATCATAGGACCCTATTGTTGATCAGATATTTCTGCCATCCATGCAGGAGCGAGTCCAACGATTTACTGCCCTTCATGTATCATATCAAGCTCTCTTTTCTAATGACCACTTTCCAAGTCTTTCGCTGTTGGTCAAGCCTATAGGTTCTTGAATCCTCACATAAGATCGCTTGCAAGAACCTGGAAGAAATAATAGACCTCTTTTGACTAGAAAATCATGAAACATGAAGGAAATAGAAGGCGTTTCTCAAGTTCATAGCAGTGTCTTGAACGCTATCTGATCTTCTGTTCAGTATACAACAAAATTTGAAATAGTTTTGGCAAGGGGGCTATTCTTCCGTTCATTTGCTTTGATCAATGTGGTTGCATCTGTGTTATGTTATTAACATTTCAAGAACTCTTCTATCGCCCGTAATCCATATGTAAACCTCAATAATTTCAGTTATACTATACCTATCGTGTAATTCATCAGAATGACATTGTTCCGCACATTCCTCCAAAGAATTTTAAAGGATATTATCATCACCTTTATGAGGTAAGCTGGATTAACTAGTATATTTTATGGTACTGTTTGACAATCTCCATAGAAGGGTACAAGATCAGGCACATTTCTCGAAAATGCCTACTATGTTTATCTCAAGTAACGTATCATGAACAGTGAAACTTCACTGTGGCCGCATGCATATATCTCTTTGATATTTCGAATCTTTGAGCTCAACCAATCTCAACCGGTGATCATTGGATTTGGCCACTGCTATGATTGTTGTCAAAGTTTCCTTATTGTTGAACTTCTCTGCATTTTAATAACATTTGAACGTGACATCTAACGAGTGTAGAAAATGCTATAGTGCGAAATATTGTACTTGTGTCGCTTATGCCAAAATAAATAGATCTTATGTGCAACTGTTTCAGGTATGGTACAATAACAGTATGGATAGTGGTGATCCGTATGTAATATGCACCACACCAGAGTGTATCGATTCAAATAAAAAGAATCTATCAATCCAAGATCACTTAAACTACTTTGGGAAAAACGTCGTAGATTA
This sequence comes from Toxocara canis, assembly GCA_000803305.1. NCBI lineage: Eukaryota > Metazoa > Nematoda > Chromadorea > Rhabditida > Toxocaridae > Toxocara > Toxocara canis. The sequence goes on from JPKZ01000633.1 coordinate 183,217, forward strand.
CGGCGATAGCGGATGTGAGTGAATGAAAAATCTTAAAGTGAATGCATATTGTCTTTGAGGTTGTGCTATATTGTCTTTGAGGTGGTGCCAAATGGTATTTCTCTTCTCTTTTATGTTTTGTTTGTGCTGTCTTTTGCCTTCAATAAATTTGCTCATTAAATGATTTATGTACCAGACAACCCATGAAAACGTTTTCAAAGCGCATTCAAGAATTGAAATACAGAATGGGAAACTAAGAGGAGAAGATTCTCGGCCTGAGTGGGTTAGTCCGTAGAACGATCTTGCGAAGGCGCATACAAGCAGCAGAGGACGGGTGAAGGAGGGCCCAGACGAAAGCAAAAACAGAGAACAAAGTCGCGAAAATGGTTCCGTAATTCAGCCTCGATAAAGAAGCGTTATCCCCGCAATATATAAACTCGATTTTAATCTAATGAAATCATAACCATGCAGCATTTGCGTTGCTGGTGATTCGAAACTGATAGACTCATGAACACATTGAGGAACAAATACCTCTTATGATCAAATGCCACATTACATCCACCAAAATGCATTGGGACGAGCTCCTTGCTGTATGGGCATACGATAGATTAGTTTTACATAACATAAAATGTAAATGTCCTCCGATCGAAGAGAGTGATATCTTGTTGTCAGCTGACTGTAACAGCAAGGAGTTGGGGTCGAAACTGAAAAATAAATAAAAAAAAAGCGTCAAGGAGTGAAAAAAAGCAGAAAACGGAACTTGCGGTCAAATGATATCATATTGCCTGTCTGGTGCTGCAGCAGGACATCGGGATACCGAAAATGCCGGAAACCAAAGAAACCGGAACGTGCTGCGTCTTGGTTAGGTTGCTATTACTGGGTAATATGTAAATATTGCTCAAACCACACTCGTCTTCTTTTTTTTTTGTCACCACACTTTACTCTGGATTCGCGTATGAAGTGTAATACTCATATTTCCCGATGCGAAAAACCCGATAAATCACAATGTGTGTTAAGGGGTTGGCAGAAAATGAGCTTTAGCGTCTTATCCCGTCAAACCAGCCGACTTCAAAGGCCAGTGACAACTAACGAGTATTTATATCGTTTTCGAGCCAATCGCTCGCACGATCGTCATGTAAAGATTTATTTGCTATCACTCAATTAATAAGATACGAAATACGACTATTTGCAAATGCATGCAATTTTCCTCGCTTAACGAAGCAAAACGTTCCGTTAGGTCGATGAAATGTTTTGAAATAGAGTTTGTTCCAGGGATTTAGCTAGTATCTACCGTATTTCTTCTCTTAGCTTCAGCGGTTCTCAAGTTGAGACTAATGGATAGATGGACACATATAAAGCAGAGGAACAGAGAACCGACTCTATGATGCTCTTTGCAAATTACAAGTCCTTCGAAGTATGTGAAAAAAAAAGACTGAAAAACATCGGTGAACGATTACGTCTGTGGGGAGAAAATGTGGGAAGATGAACTGACGGTGAAAAAAGAACAACAATTTGCACGATGTTACATTCGGTGATATTGAAATGTTGCTACAAATGAATCTTTGATTGTCGTGCTTCACAAGGTAAATCAGAACACTGAAATGTTCGGCGAACATTGCAGTGAATGCGAATGAGAGGTGAGAGAGAGAGAACGAATGATTGAATTTTGAGCTGATGCCCACATGGTGAAAATTATTTTAAAAAAAATAAAAGAAATCTACAGCATAAAAAAAAAGAAAGAAATGTTTGATATTTTAAAACTGAGAATAGGTTTGCTGCAATTGCGTTTCGCAATAAATAGTTTCCGAAAAAGCGTGATTTTGCTTGAATCGGCATGTAAAGAGAAATTTAAGTTTCGAAAAAGTTGACTGTAACGCAAACGTGATTTGAAGCTAAGCTCACTCTGGATTGCATCTAACAAGGAATGTGGAACTGTTAGTCAGTGTTTGACGCTCGTTTCACACTTCATCTCAAAACCTGATAGTAAGTGACATACAGATATAGGTTTGTGCAACGTTAATTTATTGCTGGATTAAATCCACTCACGGCTTGATGCTTTTGCAGTATTTTCGAGCATAGCTTTACATGAATGTCAGTGATGCACATCTGGGGGTTATAAGTTAGCCAACACATGCAACTCCACGAAGTCCACTGCCTATTTCCTCCGCAGACAAATACATTGCACTCTGACTTATCTAATTTGGCCACGAATAACCATTGACTGACACCCAATGTACGAAGATATCCGAAGTATTCTCACTTCTAATCAAACATAAATTTATGCGCAAGTGCATGTCTGCTCATTTCGATCACCGCTGTGCTTTGTGCATCTAATGCAAAAAACTAACATGCAAAACAATACCGGCTTATGCCACATGGCGAGCGAGCTAGTTCTTTGGAGATTGGTGTGATGCAGGTATTGTCTTTGTGGTCTTCTTCGTGTAAGGTCGAGTCTTTCGCGGATTTTCCTTCGTTGCGTACTATGATGATCTGCTAACACCGGTGTAACATCTTTTAATACTTTCCATAAAAATATGGATGGTCTCACGAATATGTCACATCTTTTGCGCGAGTCAAAATCGGTTTCAAGGAAGAATATCTTCGTGTTCATGACATATGCATTCTCGCACGTGCGATGACGATACACGGCTTTCTTCTAAAACGATATTTTGATGGGCCATCGCGCGAACTAGTTTATTCAAACTGGTGGTAAAAGAATAAAAGTAGACCTCGTTTATGAGATTCTGATGGAACGGAAGATTTCGTATTGATTACGCTAATTGCGATGGATTTTTATACGTTTACAGTCAAAAAAATCCTCAAAAAAATCACTTGTTCCGTCAGCATCTATTAAAGTACACAAAATATAGGTTATGTGCAACATTGTTTCCATAGGGTGCGGCTTTCATCGTTATTGTGTTATAATTATCAATAAATAATAAAATTGTCAGATGTAGATAAGATGGAAATACATATTTCGGAAAATTGGCTATCGGATTTATTCCTCGATCCCTTTCTTTTCAAGCGATCTGCCTTCAAAGTTTTCACATTTTCACATATGACGTCGTTCCAACAAAAAAAAAAAAAGGGGAGGGGGGGGGGGGGGGGGGGGGGGGGGGGGGGGGGGGGGGGGGTGAGGGTATAAATTGACGTCTTGACTGTCCGATGGATTTTTTGCGTTTACAGTTTAAAAAAAAAAAACGCGAATTCATTCTGTTCATTTAGGAAACTTGCCAAAATATAGTAAAACGTGACTAAAAACGTTTCGCCAAATCAATTCCTCATGAAGCAACCGAGACCTTCCAGTTTAGCATTACTGTACCCACCGTTTTGTTCAACATCAGTGAACGTTGTAATGAGTGGTTGTTTCCAATGCTACTTTTTGTCTCTTGTTCAAGTTTGGTATTACTTCTTGCCCGACTCTTTTCGGCATGCGCCCTGACAGACTGGCATGTGCAAAGCGCGTTATGGGGATGCAATGTTTCCGCACAAGCAGGTGTGCGGATACGAGATGATTTGCTGGTGAACAGCTAATTTATTTTGCAAGCAAACAATTCTGATAGTGGAAATCATTTAATTAATATAGAAGCTTATGTGACTTCAATAAAAAGTGTGACATTTTTTAAATTGTCGAACGGAACAAGCGAAGCCAACTGAGGAACAATGTAAGATTATCAAAATTGTATCTCTTTATCCTTAGCCGTTTGCTCCTATCTGTTTGGTAGTTTCTTCATGAGAACCACAAGTTTTAAGCTGGAAAATTTAGTAAGTAGAATATACATCCTTAGATCAATTCCTGCAACCTGTTTCCATAACGACTGGTCGACTTCGACCGAAGCGGAAGTCATGGACACCTCAACGTGCTGAATCATAGAGACAGCTGTACGCATTCTGCAATCAGTCAAACCGCAGAAAAGCACATCCTTAATGGTAGGCCTGCATGAATGATCGCAACAGCCAAAGGACGAATATTCATTATCTGCAGCTCCTTATAAAACCGGCTGGTGCGAATTGTGAAGTCGCCAGAAGGCACACCACGTCAAGACTGTTTTTCACATGATCACTTCTTTGGCCCATTTCTTAGTCTGGTTGCCCTCCAACATCAACAATATTTATACTAGCATCCGCTTTAGGACGATTACATAATAAACGATTGTGTCTGTCGTTGACCAAACAGTTTTTCTACGTTCTTTTAGGGAAATATGAATGGATACATGTGGTGCGTTTTGATTGCTGTTGGTGCAACGGTTAGCGGTTACCCTTCCATTGACGACAGCATGATTAAAATCACCAACGATTTGTTCAAGCTTATCACCAAAAAGATTGCCAGGGCATCCGAAGGTGAGTTTGCTCGACCGGAAAGTCTGATAGGTTCACGGAGTTAAAGATGTTCGTGAAGACTGTAAAAAGTTGAAAATAATGGTAGCTTGTCGAAAGAGATGGTCAAAAGAGCGGAAGCGATTCACAGAACGTCTCAAAGCATGCAAGCTTTTTCGAACGCATACAGCTGATGAGGTATTCAAATTCTGAGGTGATCAGCCGACTCGTGGAGCATCTCATCAACTCCCCATGCAAATGCTTGACTCACTTTTTTACACGCTGGGTAGCTTTGGTTATTCCTACGGTCTCCGAGCCGGCCGCAGAAAACCGGATACCAGAAAACGTATATCTGATTATGAGACAGCCAAAAAAATCCACAGTCAATATTCAAGAACTCGAAATTTCTGTAATATCAGAAAATGAAGTGGCGTTAGCACCACGCAGATAATAAACGTTATTAATATAAACGTTACAGATAATAAACAGATAATAAACAAACGTTCAGACATGTAAGCGTTATGAATTCGATATAACCCAAGACCCTTTCCGTCAGGTCGAAGGGATTAATTTGCGAATAAGCCAGGCAGGACTGACAGATGCACGAAGCCCTCTTTTAAATAGATAAAGGAAATGCGTGGTTGACGGTATATGATTTCCACTGCGCTCAGCATTACAGCTGCTTTCTTGATCAATCATTCGGTACAACAGCGATTAACTCTTTCACCCTTCCATGGTTCCGGTATTACTTGACTGTACTCTAAATTCACACGCCTAATAGTATGCTGTTCGTTTTGGGCATGGACGAAAATACTTTTTCTGATCATCGCCGCTATAATGTATATTTTAAAAAATCGTTACAGAAGATCCAGAGAATGTGCTTCTCCAGCTGCTATCCAAAGTTTGTTTTGCATTGTTGCACAACTCAATTGGCTTTTTCGTAGATTCACTAGGTGTATTAAATGATTTCTTCATAAATTAATAAGCAATACCGATCAGTGCAAGTACGCTGTGCTGGGAGCGGAGCCATACCCTTACCAATGTTCCTAACGCTTCGCTCTCAATCAACACGTGCGCTTCCCTTACAAATGCATTCCACCCATTGCTGATGTTCTATGTCACCGTCCTC
>JPKZ01000634.1:7380-18512 GCA_000803305.1 Toxocara canis
TATCCACAACCGCCTCCCATCTTTACTCAGCAAGAGAAGCCTTACCTGTGTACAGCCAATTTATACTGTAGAATGGCAACCTGCAACCGTTTAATTGCTTTTGACAATGCCTGACAGCATTCGCGAAGGTTGAAAATTACGAAGGGCAGAGTGTTTGAGTATATCGTAACAAATATCCTGTACTATGTTGGGGCTTATTATACTAATCGGGCGCCACAAAAGTTCGAGTACGGATGTAACCTGAATGTGATTGGGTACTTCCTCCGTAGGCAGCCAGCAAGCTTCAGAATACTACTGTGCTTCGACACGATCTCCTTGTCTAAACCCAAAATGTGTAAGTTCGAGTCGAATGTTGGAAACGATTGAATTTTTTTTCACAATGCCTTTATGGTTTTATGAGCTGTTTTTTTATGAGATTTGAAGTTAAAAGAACAAATTCCATGATAAGTCAAATCAGATCTACCAAAGGAAAGAGGAAACGAACTAGAATAAGGAGTGTGCTTGGTTGTTATGTTCCAGTAGAAGCGATTCCTGTTCATTTCCTTAACTAAATTGTAACATTCACTAGTATCACCAAGAGGGACAGGTGGGCAACCAGTGCCCACCTGTTGCATTTGAGTAATTATAACCAATTGCAGAAGGTTAATAAATGAAAACTACGTTCGCAGTTGTGCTTCGAGCTAGTTATCTTCACTGCATAGAGGGTAGTCGAAAAGGAAGCCGAAATTTTATGAGAAGCCAAGACTTTGCGGCAATTGTTTTGTCGCTAAACAATGTGCATACTCTTTCCAGTCAGACTCTGAGCATGGTTGAGTTAAGCTACTCGACAAACGCTGTCTATATGTAGGATGATAATGATCTGTTTGTTTAAAATTTAGTCCAAGAGGGCGGAACGATGAACTCTTTGAATGTCTAATCATTGTCCTATTGGCAAATATTTATAGTCTGTACGTAAGCTTACTTTCTGCAATACTATTCAGTTGGAAGAGGATAGTTGCAAATCGCAGCCATATTTTTGATTGAGATCGTAACCGACTTGGGAAGAAAAAGAGTAATGTGGAAAAATAGAAAGAGTTGAAGAAGGAAAGAAAAAACTGGAGAGAAAAAGAAAATGAGGTCCCCAACCACTGCAGCTGAAATCGAGATCTCACCCAAGCGCCAAAGTTAGGGTGAAGGAGTCATGTAAGAAGTGAGCTGGTCTGTGACTGGCCGTAACTCTTTTATTCGTTACAGGTTTGTGGAGAGCATGGTGTGCATGCTTAATGCGACTCCGACGGCATCGTCTGCTGTGCTTTCGAGTCAGTCTGACATGCAGTCACTTGTTGCGGTTAGTGGTAGCTTCATTTCTTAATGGCAGGTGGTGAGAGATGAGGAGGGAGGGAAGGGGTAAAATATGAACACTGATTTTGAGTAGTGCAGTGTCCTCCTCGCAAAAATTTTTGTGAAGGATTGGTGAGGGATTGATTGATTTGTGAAGGATTGAACATTTGAACATTGTGAAGGATTTGTGAAGGATTGAACATTTGTGAAGGATTGGTGAGACCAGTCCTTCACAAATGAAGGACTGGTCTCACCAAGGGCTGGCGATGTTTGTTTTTTTTTTTTTTTTTTTTTTTTTTTTTTTTTTTTTTTTTTTTTTTTTTTTTTTTTTTTTTTTTTTTTTTTTTTTTTTTTTTTTTTTTTTTTTTTTTTTTTTTTTTTTTTTTTTTTTTTTTTTTTTTTTTTTTTTTTTTTTTTTTTTTTTTTTTTTTTTTTTTTTTTTTTTTTTTTTTTTTTTTTTTTTTTTTTTTTTGAAGAGGAGGGAGAAGTGGGGAAGGTAATTCATGAGCCTTTATTAACCGTTGTGTTCTGCCAATCAGGTAGAGCAAAGGTAATTAGCATTCGTGACTTCAGCCCGTTATTGTGTCCTGAACTCTGTTATCTAAAATGCCATTAGAGATGGAGGTGAGTCCTTACCGTCCAAAATATTTTATGCTGCGTACAAGACGAAAGAGCGAATCCGCCACCATCATCTGCAACCTTCTCTTATCTCAACCATTGCCGAACTGTTTCAGCAAGCCTACATGAACGGTGTATACACTGGTTGGGGTCTTTACGAGCAGAGCCTTTCCGCGTACCAACAACAGCAGCAGCTAAACGGCACTCCGTCCTCACTATCGCACGGTATCCGTCCGGTGGCTTCGCATTTCGTGGTCGCATCGGAATCAGTCCCTGCAGCATCAGCTTATATAGCTCCGGCTCACACCACGCACAATAGCCCTACATCTGCCATCGTAATACTCCCCATATTTTTTCTTTAAATGCGGTGCATTGAGATCGTTGCGGATTGAAAATTGTTGCCTTGATTTGATGATTGAAGGTTTTTATGCAATAATTGAATCCTTTTGGAACAGTTTTTGTGTGATTATTGAATCCTTTTAAAACAAAGTTTATAGAACTGCCAGTCGCGCATCTTGTCTCGATCAGGCTTGGACTCGGAAAATCATCTCTTCGACAAAAGTCGAAAGCTTGATATCTCTGAATTTCCACTAGACCATGTCAGATTAATTGGATAACTTCATTTTAGAGTTTGGATGAATTCATCGTGTCGATGACGCCCTAGACTATGCCAGAGAATTTGTTTTTTGTCATATAAATTCGACTGTTGTATCCTCTCATATCACCCTTCAACCCTTCAACAGAATTCATCTTTAGCAGTTTTACGCACCTGATGGTCACTGCGGTGTTCCGCCGACTCTTATGCCTCAGAGGGCAGTCAACGTTGAGCAAACGATGGATGAGGATAAACTGTCGTCGGCACTGAACACAAGTAAGCAGCACTTTACTTGAGCTAATTCCGAAGGTGTTCCAGGAGTAATGAAAATGTTAAATCTGTGGAGTCGTCTCGCGTGCACCTCGAACCGAAGTGGTGATTCCTTGCAGTACCATTGTGTCCATCCTAAAATTTGCTTTCCGTCCCCTCCTTCCTCCCTTCCTTTCTTCCTTACTTTCTTCCTTCTCCTTTTCCTTCCTTCCTTCCTTCCTTCCTTCCTTTCTTCCTTCCTTTCTTCCTTCCTTTCTTCCTTTCTTTCTTCCTCCCTTCCTTTCTTCCTCTCATCCTTCCTTCCTTTCGTCCCCTGCTGTTAGAGAATTTCTAAGCGTACGGTGCGAAAACATATGGATGTTGTAAAGAGAGTTTCGTTTAATTTTCGTCATAGCAACAGACCTCGAACGGATGGTGGGTTTCGAGAAATAAGTGAACAAGACGCACATGTTTAGTGGATTTATTTTCGCATGCATCGTAATGCTGCTCGTAATGTATCTGCTTTCTTTTTATGTTTACCAGAGAGCAAGGTTATTTTGTGCGAAGCGAAATCCCGTGTCGTATATCATACGGTAGCACTTCGTTACGGGGTTTTAGGGAAGACGCTATAGTAGTGACCGTAGAAAATGAGGTTGGATTTTGTTCATTTACGCATAGTTGCAATTCCGGGTCGAATTGTAACCGTCGAGATTGGGGGTGGGCGCAGCAGAGAGCCATTTGCATTGAGTCGCCGTTGATTTCTAATTGTTATCGTTTTAGAGAATGAATGTTTGCCGCATGACCCCAGTAAATGTCTTGGGTGCTCAGATGAAAATGGTTAGTAGATTGTTGTTTTGTTTTGTTTTTGCTGTCTCTTGGTTTTTCTTTAATTGTTCTACTGGTAGAGGTGCTAATGATTCTTGTAGACGCAGCTTGGTCGGTTGTCATTGAGAAATTCCTTGGATAAGGTTTTTCTTTGGGTGTATAATTTCGGAAGTCAGTTCTCACTTATTATATAGTTTTAGGACTAGTCGTTTGTTTTTTTCAATATGCCATGTGGCACTCGGTAATATTACCGAGTGAGCCCCGAAAACTGATAACTTAGCACTATGAGATGGTGACGAAGGCATGTAGATATTCCATAATGCATGCAATTTACAAAAACTTACAGTGTAATATGGCCAAACACAAGCAGATGATAGGCTGTAGAATGACTCTAACGCTGTTTGCTATGTTATTATGCGACAGTTAATTGTGCTGTACGAGGATGCTTTTTTTTGACTGGTGCTAGGGTTGATGTGAAAATCTTATGTCATTAAAATCGCTGATGACGTTAAGGGACCGATTCAGAAGGAAGCCAATAATGAAAAACGAAAACGTCAGCTTTGTTTAATGTTTGAAAGTCAGTTGGGTGTATGAGTTTTTCTTTTAAACCATGGGCACAGTTAAAAAACGTTACCGCTACCAAACCGAGCATTCGCCTGCGTTGACATGCTTTATTTCGTTCGTTTGCCATCCTCATAAAAAACATTGTTTCGTGAAAAAATTTCAGTGCAAGACGAGGCGTTTCGGTTTTTGGACCACTTGGCCGACAACTACAAACCGTAGTTCGTTTTCTGTGCACATATGTTCTCTTCGTTGCCGGAAAAAATCGACATTCGTGCTTTTTTTCAACGTATTTTTCTGTTCGATTGTTCTATATTCTGGTGCTACTTTCGAAACATTTTTTCGTTCCATCTGTACATGCAAATGGTCTGTTTCATGCTTTCGTATTTAATCGTTTTCTTGCACGGCAAATTTGTAATTTCTTCTTATGCTCAAAATTTTTCGTATACGTGTTTATTGGGTCTTTTATGGGTATTACGCTGTTCAAGGGTGTGCGAACGTCACAGTTCGTTAGTCGCCGTTTCAACGTTTGCTGCTTTGAAAGACCTGAAGGAAGAAGAATTGAACGTTGTCGCTGTTTTCTTTATATTGCAGCGATGAGTCTATAGCGAGCTGTTGATGATTTTATGTTGTAGGCTATATACGACAACGAGTGTTGGGAGTAAGTGGTTCTTTAAAAAAAGGAAATATGTAAAAGTGGGCGGTGCATTTTGGCGATGCATAATATTTAATCCTGTTTAACGATCGTCTATCAAGCGAATCTTTTATCGACAGTTTTTAGTCTTCTTTTATTTCTACGTTACTGTCATTGTGGCGTACCAAGTGGATCTCAAGGGTTTGTAAGTTCTGCACACCTTATGGAAGTGGATTACTCATTATTCCTTGATTTTGGGGTAACTGGGCGAAATAATTGGTGGTATACTCAGCCAGATATATACTGTGCACTTATCGATGAGGTTTTTGTCGAGAAATTTACTGAGGGGATTTCATAGACGATAATGCTCTACATATATGCTCACTGTAGTGTGCTAGTTACGTTGTGTAAGGTTTGTATAATACAGTTTTTGCGATGCGTTTTTGAGACCTCCGTATACTCGGATGTGCTATACGCGAGTGAAAGGTGAGGCAGTTAGGTGGGGAACAAACCCGTCGCGGGCCGTGCTTGGAGAGTTTATGGATGTGCTGGTGTTCTCGTGGCTGAGCCAATTGCAGCCTTCTATGTGCGTTGCACGAGTGATCGTTGTTCATGTATGAAATCTCACACTGCAGTAAAATGTCGAATAAATCCACCGGTAGTCTAAAATCACCAAAAGCTTTAGTATGTCTTTTGATAGGACTTTATTCGAAGCTATATGGCAATGCGTTGCCAGAGTGCATTCTTTAAAAAGGTGGTATTGCAGAAACGGGCTTCTCTCTCTTGGGGCGACCATGTGTTGTGTTGCTGTGCTGGATGGATGTATTCGATACGTTCTGCTATTTGAATAATTCCACAAAGTTCTTTTTTGCAATGCTCCCTTCACTGTCTCATCATTAAATTCACACGTTGAACAGTAACTATCATATCACAGGTGGTCAGAGATCGTAGTAAGTCTTGCCGAGCAGTCTTATACAAGTTCATATGAGGACAGACACGGAAATTATCATATTTGAGTTGCGATGAACCCGACGGAAAACCGGAGGGGTCGATTTTTACGTGAGAACGGCGTTCACGTAGCACAGAGCGATGATATCCTACCATAGAAGGGACTATCAGGGAACGGTATGGAGAAGGCAGAACTCGATGGAAGAGTCGAGGAGCACAGGCTAGAGGTTGCTTGCTCAGTGGCGAGCGACCGATCGGCGGAGAGAATTTGAAAGTTGGAGAGTGCTCACAGCTGGTAAAGGGGTGCGAGTGAACGCAGTGTTAGCTGCAGAGGATCTTTGTTGTGGTTAGTTGCAGAGTAATTTTTCTGGAGGATAACTTGCAGTGTAGTAGTATGATAATAGTTTCGATATTCAGAGACCTTTTCTAATTGATTATTCATTTCAATATATCTAGGTTTCCGGCGAATAGAGGTTATGCTTTTTCGGTGTTTACGAGGCTTAACGGCACCGTTGGTGTGGGGTGACTAGGTGCCATAAATGTGAAGCAGCTTAACTCACCCGTCTGAGTGCTGAACTAGTACTGTTCTTCTGATCGTGCCGTGCATGGAACTGTGTGGCGCCATGAATATTAAATGTACAAGCAAAGACGACATTGTGACAATTTTCTCTCTAAGCTGGGTAACCGAAATGTCAATGTTCCTTTAATAATGTTTCAGTGCGGATGGGTCCGACTAATGTTCCAGGAGGGTGGTTTCCCGTAGTGATGCCATCGTACCGAAAAGTATGATATTTTTCGTACTGTACTTGTACTTATACCGGGTATAGTACAGTATCGTACCAAATTTAAAATCGCAGGTATAGTATAAGTATAGTACAGTGCGGTTTTTCGAGGGGTGGTACAGGTATAGTATCCTACCGATTTTCTGGAAAAAAGTACAAGTACGTCGTACCAAATTTTGACTGTACTTGTACTTAAAATGTACTTCACTCGCGGGAGATGCAGATTATCGTTACCGCGCTCCAACAGTTTTAAGCTTCATCCTTGGTTCCCGACGCGTCGCGACAGTTGACTGATGGCGAGGAATTACTCAGTTCTCAACTGGGATTGAACTTTTCTATCTTAGATATTCAACAACGTCAATTGGGGCGAAGGATTGACATTGTTGAATATCTAAGATAGAAAAGTTCGATATTTAAGATAGAAAAGTTGTTGAGTATCTACGTCCTCACTCGCAAGTGTTGTTATAGTACTAAGTTTTGTTACAGTTCTTATGTTTTTGCTGTGTAACGTACCAAATTTAAAATCGCAGGTATAGTATAAGTATAGTACAGTGCGGTTTTTCGAGGGGTGGTACAGGTATAGTATCCTACCGATTTTCTGGAAAAAAGTACAAGTACGTCGTACCAAATTTTGACTGTACTTGTACTTAAAATGTACTTCACTCGCGGGAGATGCAGATTATCGTTACCGCGCTCCAACAGTTTTAAGCTTCATCCTTGGTTCCCGACGCGTCGCGACAGTTGACTGATGGCGAGGAATTACTCAGTTCTCAACTGGGATTGAACTTTTCTATCTTAGATATTCAACAATGTCAATCCTTCGCCCCAATTGACGTTGTTGAATATCTAAGATAGAAAAGTTCGATATTTAAGATAGAAAAGTTGTTGAGTATCTACGTCCTCACTCGCAAGTGTTGTTATAGTACTAAGTTTTGTTACAGTTCTTATGTTTTTGCTGTGTAATTTCTTTACAAGGAGATCTAGTTCCGTTAGTAGGTTCGCGGCGTTCGTTTGTTTTGCCTTCTCTTTGATTTGTGGACGACACAAGGCGGTGCGTGAGGGTTCTGCAAAACCTGATGACCCTCCCGAATGTCTCTCCAAGCGTGTTTCTCACCCAGCAGTTTCGCGATTCGCGCTAAGGAGACCGACCACACTTAGCGAGCCCTCCCATCGGAGTGGCCGATGGGACGAAGGGAACACTGTTGGAGCGACTACCGGAGCTAGCTGAGTCAAAACGTCCGGTAATTGCTGCTCGCCGAAAGGTGGAGGCGTAGTCCGGGAACATAGTCTTCGTGAAACACTCGTTAAGGAATCGTAGAAACTTGCTGGTCGCGTTTATCAGATAACTAGAAGTCGTCCAGCCCCCGAATGACCCAAAATCATTAGAGGTTATTTATACAGCCTAAACAGTGAACCGTGAGAGTCGTATTAGGTGCAATTTTACAGAATACTCTTAAACGGACCTCCTTCTTACTGTTGTGTTCGCCGATCGCCACTGTTGTGTTGGTCGAGTGGTGAGGCGAGGCGGTGGAAAAGACGTTTATTGAAGAATGATAACGCACAGTAGAATAACAAAACTGAACGAGAGCACGAAGAAGCACTCCTTGCAGTCGGTGTTGCGTGATATGGCGTGATCTGATTGGCTGCGGGATATGCAGATGTAAGAACTGACGGCCACGAAATACTGAATAGTTAATATCAAAGACAAAGTACGAGCGTACCCAACACTTACGGATCTCCATCACCTTCTATCGCTTCCTATGTATCGTTTCCCACTAAGCATACTGGGAATCCCCGTTTTTCTCGCCCGTTTCGACATCAACGAATATTTCTGCACGAAAGACCTGCTTTCCCTGTAAAACCGTACCCCTCCCCACCTGCGCACAATGCTTGCAGTTACTGTGGCGATATTTTTCAATTCTTGCGAAGCTGCATGAGAGTCGGACCATACCACGTATAATTACAATTCCCGACATGCTGAATACACCAATCTGACGGTGTGTTTCCGACAGTGCAGTTTATTCATCACAGAACTTCTTTCTTTAGCACATCAAAACTTCCAACCGTTTACGCTTCCACCTTCATCCCTTCCCACCCGAATGCGTTCGTTTCTAATGTTGGGTACTTTATAAACAGTTGCACAGGTACTCTCACCCAGCTTCGCGTCTACACTCCAGCGCTCATACCCACCACCTCACCAGGTCTACCAAGTCCACTTCTCCACGTCCACTTATTTCCTCTTGAACAGGAAAATTTCGAATCGAATCGACGGTCCGATTTGATTCGAAATTTTCTTGTAAACGAGGAATTAACTGGAGTTACATCCGGTATCCGCTCCTAGCAGCTTTATAATGAAATGTCAAAGTTCATTGGGACTTTTTTCATAAATTTTGAGATGTGCATGAGGAGGTTTGGGCTCTTCATAAGCGTTTTTTTTTTTGCGGGGAAATATCTTCTTGGTCTTTAGCGCATGTCATGGTCGATATGTGAATATGTTGTTCTCGGATCGGTCGACTGAGATGGCAGTCGGGTAATACCGCATATTTCGTATGATTTGACGGCGTTGTCAAGTTCTTTAAACGTGACGCCTTTAATATCTTTCCCACTGTTGTGTTCCTTTCACTGTTTTCTCTTGGTGTGAACTGATTTGGTTGTCGACGGTTTGGTGCTAACCATTTCAGACAGCTTCTTTCTAAATGGATTTTCGGGCATTAGCGTTAATAGGTTCAAGTTCACTTAAAAGCTGTGTCGATGGTGTTGCTATTGAGGAGCTGGGCACGGTGTTGATAAACTGTACGAAAAGCCCCTATTTCGGAAGAGCAGTGCTGATCTATCACTGATGTAGCGTGAAAGAAATCCGAGCAAAGTTAGGTGTTGGGGGTTGAGAATTAATGGCGCTGTTGTTTTTAGGGGAGTCACAGTAAGTTATAGGATAACTCACCGGGCATATCACCGATTTAGTCTTCATGGACCATTTCCTGGAAATGTTGGTGTACCCAGCAGCTTCGTTACAGTAGAGCAGTGCCGGTGAATTCTAAACTTACCTTGAATAATGCATATTCTTCAAATTATAATTTTTTTTTTTTTAAACAGTCGTAGCTATTATCGAATTTGCTCCCTCAAACTTATGAAATTGGCTTTGTTTTTCTAATCGTTCTTTTTGTTTTATCATATGCATCTGATGATGACGATTGATTCATCTGAGTTCATATTTCCAGACAGCGTAACTGGACGATGAACGCTTTAGCGATAAGAAGTGAGAGCGATCGCAACGAGACATCCAACGCACGTTTTTTTCTAGCGACTTTCATGCCAAATTTTGGTTGATTGGCGAGAATAACCGATTCATTCATCCCCCTCTAAGCATGATGAACTAAAGTCAAATTAAAACTAAGTCGGATGACCATGACTTTTTAAATACTCATGCTATTCCCGTTTCTCCCTCATTTCTCGATCGATGAATATCGAATACTGAAATTTGATGACTGAAATTCAATGCTTTTCAAGCCAATGAAACCGAAAAATGATTGTTAATTACTGTTTTAGACGAAAAATAATGTGCATCCGACTGTGTCAGATTTTGATGATGTGCATTACTCACTGGCGGAGGATATGCATGAAGATTGGTTGTGTGTTCTAGCCGCCGAAAATGTGCAGCGCATTAGCGATGCGGTAAATGACGTTTTTCTTCTCAGCTGCTATTATAAGATGATCAAGTAATTTTGCGACCTAACCTGTTGTACCAGTCCTTTAAATGTTTTTATAGTTAGTTCCCGGACAATTCTCTCTGTCTCCCTTCCCCTCTCGGCCACTTTCTGAAGTCTGTCTGTTTTTTTCATCTTGATTCAGTTCGCCAATGAAGGATCATTGAAGCTTCCCAACAGGTTTTGTACTGATGCTGTTGTGTTGACCGACGCTTTTAATCATCAACAAATTTATCAACTAATTTTGTCTCGTCTAATTTTATTCGAAAGTTTTGAACTCTTTCCGACCAACTATCATTTCGTTTATCCATCCGGAGCGATCTTAATAATATACCGACAGTTTCAAATAAAACCTTGAAAATCGAGGAGGAGGTTATTTTCAAGCCCATGCCGAACGTGGTTTTTAGCATAGAAATTCGCGGTTTCCCGCAAAATTTTTGAAGGGTAGTTTCAAAAATTGAGGGACGCCGCCTTTTGCGACCATTTTCGGTGTGGGCCTTACACATTGGAGAAGCTCATTTGCGTGAAGGGGGAGGAAGGGAAGGGCAATACGATATTCATCCCCGATTGCGTCACATGCAGATCTGTTGACGACCGTCTTAGAGCGAGAGAGGGAATCTGATAGTAGCGTTTTTTGGCTTTCACAATGAGCTTCATTATCGCCGCAAAAATTTATTTTTCTCAAAACATAATTTAAATGACTTAACGTTAATTGTGGAGGATCATTTCTATGATAAAGCTGTAATATTTTTCAGGTTGAGTGGGACCACACTTTCCTAACCACTGCAGCTGTTGAGTATATATTTACTGTATGTGTTCGTCTTCGTCTTCCACAGGAAGTGAAATACTCGGCAGCGCTCATTTTTAACGAGTTTGTTTTTTTGAAATTTCCTCGT
>JPKZ01000634.1:23291-45726 GCA_000803305.1 Toxocara canis
TTACCCGCTTCCCAATCCTAGTGAACTCCTAGTGAGCGAGTCGCTTGTTATGTGCAACAACTTATTGTCTCAAATGGAAATTAGGACATGACATTAATATGATTCACTAATTTCTGCAAGTAGTAGATCATTAAATAGGTTTGCAGAGAGGCGTTTAACAGAAAAATTCAACGCGGCCACCTACTGGCAGTTCACATTGCTTTGCATGGACTGTGTGTTCATGTTCTGGGACGACATCCTGAAGAGGATGTTGATCAACGTTCTTGGATCCGCTGCAAACAACTTCCCTAAGTGAGCTTGTTTACTTCATTGGTTATTAGTGCTTTTTTTCGCTTTGTTATTACAGAATTAATTTCTCAATTTCATAATCCTTTCTTGTAGGCATCTGCAGGAAGTGAGTGAGAACAGGTTAAAATTTCTTGGAACTGTTTGATGCTGTCTGTTTTGTCTGAATTATTCTCCTTGCAGTGGTTGCTGTTTAGGCTTCAAGCATTCGTACAGCGCATGTTCCAGAGTATAGTATGGAACTTGCCCAATTGTTCATATAACGTTGGAGGCTGTGGGTGGTGGATCCGACCATGGGCGAACGTTTAGTCGCCTTTGTGAAGAGGAGTTTATGTGCGATTTTAATTGTAGGTCCCGTCTTTGTCGTGTTCGTGCCGACTGGATGCTGTTGGGTGCAGGGGTTATTGCGGCAGCAGCAAGTTGCGCCGACGGCGTTGTGATGGCTGATCAGGTTGGCTCTACTTTAATTTAAGTAAACTGCTGATTTGATTGTTTAGCACCACGCCCATGGTCGTGTTCAGTCTTTCGCACATAAATGGTGTGGCAACCATATTTTTGAGGTCCGCAAAGCCTGTGACTCATCTAAGCAGAGACGCAGATGGCACAGTAGCGCGTGTGAGTAGGCCTGAAGGAAAAGGACGATGAGGTTGGAAAACTCGAATTTTTCTTCTCATTCTTTGTTACTCTGAGGAATTGAAATATTAAACGAAGAACTTAGAGATGTTTTTAAGTTCGGCTGCCCTTCTTTCAAGCTTCCTGTGTGTAAGCGTTCCACATTAAACTAATTTTATTATTTTAAATTTTCTTGACATAGCGAACGCCAGTTAGGCTTTGAGGGCTTAAGATGCTACAACAAAACCTGTGAGAGTTGGAGAGGGGCGAGAGAAGCGTAAACGACTTAGTGGGGAGGGGGGGGGGGATTTGGCGTATTAAACAGAACCTCTTTTTTGTGACATTGTAGGTAATCGTGCAGTTACATGAAATCTGTGGTACTCCTCAGGATGATATTACGGATATGTGTGTGGCTATTCTGGAATTCGTAATAGAGAAGGAAAAAAAGAAAGACAAAACGACGCCCAATTTGCGTGATGTAATAACAGGACGCTGATCGTCAAGCCCTGCCGTTTAGTGCTGTATGTCATTCCATTCTGTTCATTCTGCTCTGTTATACTTTTGGGTCCCTAAGAACCTATCTCTCCTCTCTCTATGCTTGTTTAATTAGGAGAATGTTTTATTATGCGTTCACTGAGTGCGTTAAATTGTTGATTGTTTACTGACTTATTATGCCTTCCGCTGATTTTGTTTCAGGTAAAATATGCTGCAATTTTTATTAAGCCAATTCAGAAAGATGAAAACAAATGTGCATCTGGATCAAAGTTATATAGTGTTATTCGGCTACTGATCCTAGCACGATGGGCGTTTTTATTTGGAGGCAGTTGACGTAAAAGCAAAGTTAATGACATCTCGTAAATGTTTTTAAAATGAGGTTGTAATTCATAAATAGAGCAAAACGAGAAAGAAAAAGAGGTTTATCCGCTAACGACAGCCTTACTTTAAATTTGTGGCCAATTATCGATAACGCTTCAACGATCGTGTTTTCCAGAGTAATTCCGCAAAAGCATGGCTGGGGTTGCTAACTAGAGAAGGGAAGAGAATATTGTTGATGCGGATCGCTCAGCGGTGGTTTTCGTTGGAAAGTGAAATCTGGTAAGGAAATAGTGGAAAGAGTATTACTGTTGTTAATAAATATATTGTTATTATTAAAAGTGAATTATACTAGAAATTACCACCGGTTAAAACATTAAACAGTTTTATTCTAAATTAAGCGCAGGAAAAGGGTGGCATTCTAATATCCGAAGTATTCGTTTTAGTACGCCAAAGGTTTTGAACTGTTGTGCTTTGTTTGTTTGTTAAAGAGCTTTAAGTTGAAACGTTTATTTGTGATTATCGAGATTATGCTGTGCTTCTAAATAGGACGCTGTTGTTTGAAAAGTCTATAGGTTTTGTGCTATGAACATTTTACGGGCATTCTCTATGACTTTAATCGACTAGTTTGTTTGTTATATTTTGTGCTGATCGGTTATTGTCAGTGTGATGAGTTTGTTTTGTTTTTTGAGTTGCGTTCCCCAACTATCGTGATGAAAGTAAATTAATGAAGCTTGTAAATATTAAAACGCTCTCAGTGATGAAACCTGGTACTTAACGGTGGAATAGCTCGACAACGTGCCCGCTATTTTGTGCATTTTCAGTGGATATTGCAGAAGACAAGAAGAGGTTTATGCTGAGCCATGCATGAAGCAAGAATGAAAGGCGAGCTAAGTAAGCGCTTCTGGATCATGAAATCCTTTCTTCGTGCGGCAGAAATCAGCAGCATTGTGATTTAAAAAGGATTTGGCTAGCGTTCAATCAGGAGTGGGGGACAGGGGGGGCGGGGAGGACTGTCAAGGATGGATGATTCGCATTTATTAATCGTTCATTAGGGAAGAATTAGAAAAGTCAGATGAGCTGAAGGTGGTCGAATATTGCGTTGTTTGCTTTTTACAATTTGTCTCAGAACGATTGTTTGCATGAATTGGAGTAATGCCAAAATAGGTGCGCTTACGAAAAAGGCGCCCTTTATTTTAAACCAACCGTTCGGGACGAATGTATTTCGTAGCTTTGCCATACGTTTGGTTCTTTGCTCGGAAGTTGTGGTAGGTGGTAGACGTGGGCATTTTATGGCTCTCTGTTCACGATTTGGCCAGTAGGTATTTGCAGGATATTCTTTTATCAGCCCTTCCAGGCACCGCATCAGTCATGGGCTGCTTTATCTAGCTAGCCACAAAGGTCAAATGAAAGTGGTTGGTTTTTCTGTTCCTGTCGGCAGGGTCTTACCACGGTCTTGAGGATAGAAAACCTAGGTATGGCACCTTTTAAGATACCCATAGTGAGCGATGATCACAATGAATTGCGTTGGAATGCCGTTTTGGGAAAATTGGTTTTTCCTACTACTGTTGGCGATATGGGCAACCAGTAAAATGTAAGCATTGAGCCGCCTTTTCAGCAGGGCATCTTCGTTGCTTCCTTTACTCACACACATCTTGAGCTAAGGAGCGGTTCGACGGATTAATTTTACAGGCTGCAGAGGAGCTTTCCTACTACTGTTGGCGATATGGGCAACCAGTAAAATGTAAGCATTGAGCCGCCTTTTCAGCAGGGCATCTTCGTTGCTTCCTTTACTCACACACATCTTGAGCTAAGGAGCGGTTCGACGGATTAATTTTACAGGCTGCAGAGGAGCGGCGGCAGTTACAGGCGTGGCACTTTTTTGGGGGGACTGGGGCGGAGATAACTCGGTAAGTACTTGCAATCGTAATAGTAATTTGTAGTAAGGTAACTTCGAAAGCAGTGCCACTTTTCCTCTTACCTGTGAATGATACTGCTTTTTTCTCAGCAGGTATTCGTGTTCTTTCACTCGTTAATAACGTATGACACGTCTAAATCGTAAGTTTTTTATTACGCGAAGATGTTGACAACCCTTCCACCGTTCAAGAGGCCTTGAGTTGTGTTTACTTTGCACACTGGAAAGCACCTTCGATGTCTGTTCCTCTTAAGTTTGCCAGAATTCCTGCTGGTCGTTTTCAAGAGATCCATCGCAGGCATAAAATGACTGTCGTCGTTCCCTCCATTCACTGTATCAGAAGTCTACGGTCGACTCTAAATTATCATTTAGCATGCACATAAGCAACTTTCTGCGAAATTCCTAGCATAAATCGTTGTTCGTTCTTCTCTCGCTCAAACCCAACGATAATTTTGGTTTTCAAAACCTTCTCATTCTCGAATACACCAGAAGTTTGAAATCATTGTTGGAAAAACGTTGTACATGAGTGGAAAAGGTAAAACAGCGGTTTACAAGAACTGCATACAAAAGCTGTTCTCCTGCTTTCTCCCTCTTCGCTCCCATCCTTCCTTCCAACCCGTTTTTGTCGTCTTCGTTCGCTTGCATTGGTCAGGAACATTCTTGAACTTCACAAAGTTCAATTCAACCCTTGTATTTTGTATGGAATCTTGTGTAGTTTCACTCATATAGATCATTGTCAATTCTTTACTTGCTGTTGACAGGCATCTTCATTCTAAAGAACTCCGCAAGGAATTGATGATGGCTTTCAGTCGAAACTATCACGAATTTAGTTATCAACATCTGGAATGCTCTTCCTCGCTTAGTTATGATCGCTGCGAATATGTCCACTTTCACGCGCACAATCAGCGAATGCCTCGATGTTGCTCTTAGCGAATAGTTGACTATTTCAGCTGCGCATCTGTTTCTTTTTATCTCATCAACGGTAGTTCTTGCACCCTTTGTTGTCGCATCTTTATTTACGTTATTTCCCGTTGTATTTCACTTTGAAATTCAATAGGTATGTGTTTGTGCTGCATTGCGCAGTAAATGATTTCAGTCAATCGTAGTAAAAATTTACAGAGATTCACTCTACGTACCAGTTCGCATCTCGGTGTAGGTATGCTTCAAGGTTGTCGGGGACTGAAAAATATGGGTATTGTGCTCTTTATGTGAACCACAACAGGATATGAATCATGTGCTTTCTAAGAAACAACGCCGGAGTTTTAGAAAGAAGTGCGCAGACAAGCGAAATTAATCGAGGCGCAAATGATGAACGGAAATGTGCGGTGACACTGTCGAAGTGATCGGTCTGCTTGCCATGGACAGTATTTTGTCCACCCTAGTTACATCTCTACTTGCTTTATAGTCGCTGCCTTTTGCATTTGCTATTCCGTAGAAAGTAGAAGCGGAAAATGAGTGAAAGAATGAGTAAACGTTTTGTGAGAGGTCAAATTCGAATAGATGTAATATTTTTAAGGTGCACATTACTTGTGTTGTTATTCGAAAAGCGTGATAACTTTTTGTGCTTATGTTTTTATGTGCTCTTTGCAGTGTTACGGTTGGCCAATTTTATTTTGCTGATTTTTTTCTTTCATAGTTAGTCTTTAGCATAATTTAAATCTAAATGCAGTATATGATTTCTTTCTATTTGATCAGGCTTACTTTTTGTGATGAAGTCTTTTGTCATGTTTAGCCTTAAACTTTATTATTTTTTAGAGAATTCGGAGCATACGAGGTCCCTTGATTTTTCGTATATATATATATATATATATATATGTACATATATGTATATTGTATATATACACATGCATTATATATATGTACAACACGTATATATATACATATACACATATATATACGTATATATATATACATATACATATATATATACAGCTATACATATGAATACATGTGTATTTATATATACATGCGTATAATACGTATACATATATATGTACAAATATGTATATATACATGTGTATATGTACGAATGTACAAATGCGTATTATATTTTTATTTACGATAATTTTTGTTCCTTGTATTAATCGCGTTATTTATGAACTTTGCAGGTAAAATGGCAACGAGGAGCAGAAGAAGTGGTGTAGGATCGGAAAGTCTGAATCCTGCAATGATTCATTTGCTGGATACGGGTAGACTGAAAAGAGAGCTGGAACAGCGAGGACTCGACACTACCGGTAATAAGAACATGCTCGCAGATAGACTGCAGGTTTTTTTTTAAAATTTTTAATATACCTTTAAATACTGCCGTCTTTATTTGATGATTGCAGGTTAACCGGTCTTGTCGCCACCATTACGGCTAACTGTGATTCACGCTTTTTCTTTCCTGAAGAAATGGGGACGTGGGGCGGGGAATGCTTGTTCAGTTGTGAGTGCACATGTTCTTTAGTTTAACACATATAATGCATTTATCCAATTATCATCCTCCACATTGCTTCGCGGAGAAAGCGGAGGTTTTGAAGCATATCCGCCCACCATCACGTAATACTTTGTTAGGATTTTCAAATAGCTCGCTGGCGCTGTGTGCCCGATTAGACGTTTTTTTGCTCTCTGACATTTTATGTATTGTAGCCGTTGTAGCGAGGATGGCGGGGAATGGATATGTATTTTTTCTGCCAGATCGTTGAAGTAATGATTCTGTGATGAAAATTTTGTGATTTAAATGGCATAAATATGGAGGTTGAACCAGTTGTGTGATTGTCTGTTAAGGTGCTTTTAAACATGTATCTTGGCGTAAAATAAGAAAAAAAACCACGTTATCATCTGTGGTTAAAAGTTTTTTATATTTACTGAGGATGAGATGAGTTGTGCACTGCACTCTTTTCCAAGTGATGCTGATAGAAGGAGTGGACGGTTATTTTCTCATCATTTTCTCATCGTAGTAAAGGTTTTTGTTGGACGATACGATGATCATAAGTTATGATCTGTTTTATTTCGACATTTTTGACTTCGGCGAAAACCCGGGAGCGATTACTTCAATCGTCTATGGTTTAGAAAGGAATGACTGGGCTAGTTTTGCAGTTCAGTCATCATAGCCAATGTTGATACAGCTCCCTGATCGCCACAGCCAAAGAGTGCGGCTGCAAAATGTATCAGAAGTTTCGACTCACTTCTTATACGAAAATGTTATCCAAGAAAACGGGTGGAAAATGTATCAGAAGTTTTGACATACTTATATGAAAATGTTATGATTTTTCATCTTTCATTCCATGAGACGATGAAAGAGATGTTTGCAGCCGTAATATGATTGAACAAAAACATACTTTCGTTGCAGAGATTTTATCGTTACTGGTCACTGCATGAACTATTCATATGCCTTTTTTGTGTTTCTTTTAAGGCAGCAGTAGATCTTGAGAGGATGGGACATCATTCATATTCGCCACCTCCAGCTGTGGAAAAGTCACCAAGGAAAACATCTGTTAAAAGAGCGGTCAAACCGGTTAGTTGTTGTTTAACAGTGTCCTATGAGCAGGTCTGAATCTCTCGGTAATGGCCGAATCATGGAACAGCACTTATAAGAGGTGCGGCAGCGGGGTGGCTGTGGTCACAGATTTCCATACTTTAAACTGGCTACGCTAACGACCAAGTTGGGCAAGGATTGCCACTTTCGCACTCTCCTGTAATGGCTGGTATGCGAGTTGTCCCATAAGCTGATGGTTAATGAAGTTCGGCAATTTATGGTCGGTATGGACAGATCTTCCGATCACTGAGGTGTCGCTTTTCAGAGCCAGCAGTGGCTCAAGAGATAGAGAATTGCATCGTCTGCAGGTGCCGACATAATTGTCAATAATGACTCCACTCTCGTCAACGGTGACGCCATGTCCGTCTTTTTAACTGCGCTTTAACTAGACTGACTTGTAGTTACGTGTTACACGATTAAATTCAATTTGATGCATTAGTTAGGACCAAGAAAGTAGGCACTAGAAGCTTGAGAAATGTTTGCAGATTTTCAGGTTTGAATTGAGTTCTTCCTTAGATTCTGCTTATTAGATTCTTGTTATTCGGACTTGCAACAGCTTTTTTTCTCATGAGTGTTTGTGTAGATGGTTACTGCGTTCGTTCAGCGACGTCGAAATGTGGTCATTTATGAAATGATATGTGGTGATGATGTTACATCTTGTTGACAGCTAGTTGAGTCCATTTCTTTTCCATTCATTCTTGAAATTTCCGTCATTTATTTTCCGCGTTTGTTAACCAGATCTGTTTCTTGCTATTTAACGTTTGTTATTCTTCATGTCTTTCTTGTTTAAATTTTAGGCGGTAGGGGTTGTCAGCGCAAGCATTTTGTTGGAAGTTGTAACTGGCCATGTGTGTGGAAAGAGAACGCCTGCACATCAAGACAGTGCTGTATATAAAAGAAAGTTTGTATCACTACTTAATATTTCCTTCTGCAATTTCTTCTCTACTTATCTCAGTTTGCTTCTAAACTGATGTACTTTGTTCAAGAAGCAGGAATTGGAGAACGCTGAAGGCGATACAGCACCACCATCTGCGAAGAGAAAGAAACGTGCTAGCGACGCACCACAGATCGATGAGGTCGAGATTGTGGAAGAATCGTTCTCTATTGAATTTTCTGTTAGTCGCGTACTTTCTTTTTTGTTGTGTATATTCATGATTATTTACATGTATATATATATATACATATATATATATATACATATATATATATGTACATATACACATGTATATATACATATACATATATATATGTATATATACATATATATGTGTATATATATATACATATATATATATGCATATATATGTATATATATATATATGTATATACATGTATATGCATATATATATATGTATATATATGTATATGTGTATATGTACGTGCTTGCCGTTAATTCTGTGCCATCGATACGCTAGAGTAGAGGCAGCACACTTTGTTTTGTTACGATTGCAACTCTAGAACTTCATTCTTCTGATATATGTCATCATGTAAAAATCGGGAAACTCTGATTCGGAATTGCTCGTTGCAATTAAAAGTTACAAGACTGGTGCAGAATCCAGCACAGTGCGTTTTCAACCGAAACAGATACGCTTGTTTCTTTTGCGCTCTAACTTGTGAGCTTTTAGTCAGCACAAGCAGTTGAGGATCGAAATTTCCTATTCTTTACACGCAATTCTGACGTTCCAGATGACCTCTTTGTTCGCTCCTACTCAATCCCCTTCCCCTCCCCCCTCCCCTCCCCACTCTCAGGAATCGGACTGCAGTGCTTAATTACTGTCCTTAAAAATGAAAAGCGCAGTTTTACATAACAAAAAGTGTTGGACGGGCACAGAATCCCTGAACACTGGCGAAGTATGGCACTCGTTTTTCCTCACTCCTTCGCCATTCCGCCTTTGTCCTCCTGTTCGTAACTAATCAGACGTGCTTAACTGGAATGTGCCGATAATGACGAAAATGGAGGCAGTCCTTCATGGCGTCACCAAAAGTAAAAGAAATGCGATAAATAAGTAAGGGCTTGTATATAATTAAGAATAAGTGAGCAGTTAAGTGGATTTGTCTTTTACGCAGTAAATGGTCGATTATAGGATGTTTCCTCAGACCTAGCCATTGTGGCCTCAGCCTCACCGACCGAGTTATGCGGAGCTGCTACAGCACATGCGCAAATCGAAAGCAAATTTGCTGTGGCGAAAACTAAAAGATCATCAACTTCTGATGCTCTAACGACAAAGTCAACACGCCAGCGAGATTCTTCGGGAGGCACTTCAACAACAGCGACGTATGCACCAGTACGTTGCATTTCACTTCGTTGTTGTTGTTTGCATCCACCCGTTTTATGTCCTTACGTACATTTGAGAAGAGGGCGAAAGGGAAAGACGAAACTGGTATCGAATTTGTCGAGGGGTCGATGAAAGAGGAGAAGAAAGAAGGCTCACTAAGCAGTAATGGCGCACAGAAATTTCCCTCACATTGTAATCCAAGTAATGCCACTTGGAAAAGGTTGAAGAAGTTTGGTCGGGTGAGGTAGGGCTGTGAAAGATTTTCAGTTAGATCCAGGCAATCGGCGGCAAAAATTTTGTATTTTTTTTCGAAAAAAATTTGAAAATTTCTTGAAGTGACTGAAGTATTTGAAGGTTCAGCACTTTTATTCACGCTGCAAGAGTTTGATTTATGTGTATTATTTCCTTTATGTTTCATGCCTACTTAGTCGAAGAAGTTTATCGGGCCAAAGCGCAAGTTCCGAAAAGTTTGCAAACTCGAATCATGCATATTTGCGCGCATATTTTTAAACAGTATTTTTGCTTTCTTTTATTCGAGCAGTTAGCAAGTTGCTCATGCTACCCGTTGAAAGTACCTTGGTATTTCAATTTTGCTGCGCTTTTTTCCGCCCATTACGGCGATTGCGGATGCGAATCGTACATCGATCTTGCGTAGGCCAACCGCTGGAAGTGACTGGCCAGTCGAGTGATTTGAAGTCGCGTTTTGTTAATCAGTGCCTTACGTGCTGCTGGGATACGCATAATTAAATCAAGAAAACGAAAATTTCTTTAAAGTATGAATATTCTGATTATGGAATTCCTTGTGTGCCATCGCGTTCTGTTTTACCTGCAATAATCACTCAAGGAGATTTGTGAGCATGAAGGACTGTAATGAATCGGAACGAATTATTAACAGAAAAAATTGAGCGTCGGGTTTAGGAGCTAAAGTTCCAATACGATAATCAACTGCTATCAGTTTGTTTCGATCTCATCTTTTGACAACTCTTGTTCGTTCGTTGGGACTGCGCTTCTCCTGGCTATTTTCTGAGTTAAACGATGTTTGTTTTTATGTATTAATGTGGTGCTTTTTAGCGAAAGAAGAAGAAAGAAGGTAGGCAGAAGCACGAGGCAAATGAAAAGGGAAAAGCGGAGATCAGCAATGAAAAAGGAGCGGAGTTCGAATTGAACGTAGAGAGAGATATAAGAAGCAGTAAGGCAGAAAAGGCGTGGAATGAGGGAGGAAAGACAGAATCAGGCGATGCAGCAAAAGTGGAGGGACATGAAGCTATGTTGAAAAAGAAGTTAATGGAGAAGCCGAAGCACGAAGACGAAGAGGAGAAGAAGCGCGCAGTAGATAGCGAAAAGGAACTGAAGCAAAAGAAGAGTCTTGTTTTAAAGTTGAAATTCAGTGCAGAGAAGAGTGTTCGTAAGGCGGAAATAGAGACGAAGTCGCCAACGAACTTGCAGAAGAGTACCCTAAAGGAAGAAGTTGAGACGATGAGGACAGTTATTAGCTCAGAAAAGAGTGCGCAGAAGGAAGAGACAGAGGCGAAGAAAGTGTTTGCAAAAGCGCAAAGTGATATGATTATTAAAATTAAGCCACTGGGACCATCATCACCAGCCGCGGAACTCAAGCCGTCACCTGTAAGTTTTCGCTGGTCAATTGGGTTTAGGTTTTTTCGCTTGTTACGCTTTTATTGTATTCCATATGTGCAAACGAGTGGTAAGATTTTATAGCCTTAAGCAACATGTGTAGATGTATTATAAACGCAGTGCCGTACGTTAAGCAAGCAGATGCAGAGCGAGGGAGTAATTTACTTTGTGCATGTGGTTGTTTGCGTACAACAAATAAAAGAAGAGGGCAGTAGCTGTACAGATTTTCCTTAAGAGTTAAACAGACCTTTTCATAAGATCCTCATGGAGAGGCTTATCTAGTCTAAAGATTTTTGAACTGTAGTAAGTTCAAAAATTCAGTGATGTTCCTCTATCTCATTCAGCGGG
Source organism: Toxocara canis (assembly GCA_000803305.1). NCBI lineage: Eukaryota > Metazoa > Nematoda > Chromadorea > Rhabditida > Toxocaridae > Toxocara > Toxocara canis. Next base: position 34,690 of record JPKZ01000634.1, read on the forward strand.
GCTCCGGTTTATTATGCTTACTAAAATTCCAAAAATATAGTAATACGGCTAAATGGTGATCAAATCCGATAATTGACGTGGTTTTGGCGACTCGTCAAGAAAGCGGCATGCTAATTTCTAGTTTATCAAAACGACTAATTTATGCGAAATGACTTGATGTTTCCAGTACGCTTTAAAACGAAAGCGTATATGTGTAGTATGTGCATTGCATACTGAAGTTGCTGTGATTGCCATTAAACCATGTAAGAGGGACGTGTTGCAAAGATGTTGTATGCAAATTCTTTTCAGACTATTCTTCTCAGCCATTGCGATGCTCTTTTGTTGCTGCTGAACGATGAAAAACTGAATGTAGCTCTCGAATTTTGTTCACTTTTGCTTATATATTGCTTCCTTCCAGAACTTCCGTGTTGTTATTGTAAGATCGAAATATTTCACGGTACTTTAACACGTGACAAAGAGATATTTGTTCATGTAGCTCTTGAACGTGAACTTAGAAGCTGTGCGATGCTTGCAGAAAAGTGCCCTTGTTGGGAGCTAAGAACTCGGCGATTTTTTGAAGTTCATTTATGTAGCTTTGGTCTTGAAGAGTATTGGTATATTTATGTTGCCTGATGTGGTAGGTGCGAAATATGGATGACACAATCATGTCATATTGTAAGGTACCATGAGATGTCGTACTCTGAAGTCATGCCGTTAAAGAATTGTTTTGTAAGAATCTGTAAACTTCGAATTCTTCGCTTTACTGACCTCCTAACGTCCCTACTCGGTATCGATAAGAATTGGCAATTTGAAATGCTTTTGTTCCATAAGATGAAAGAACAATCCGGTGACGAATATCGTTAAAGGAGGCCCGGTCTAACCAAATTTGCGAAGGTGGCGCTGTAATTTGAACTGTGTAATGATTTTCTATTCGTTCATTAATTACGTTATATCAGTCATTATTTGAGTATATTTGAGTATGACTTTTTTAAACTTTACGTTTGTTTTTATAGTGGAACAGCTTTGCAGCCAACAACGGAAGCCGCTAAAGGGAAGCAGCCGATTGATAGCGCCGTCGATAAAACGAAAGAATCTGCCTCTTCAGATGGGGAAAAGAAGAAAGCAGCTGCTGTACGCAAGCGGATCCCTCTTCGCATGCAAGCGCCTATCGATGTTCTTGACTCGATATTTGACAAACAGGTTTGCTTGTTTTTGCATTTTTTGGCTAGTATCTTTACATTTTCGGGTGCGCATTATTTTCTTATCGTTAGTAGTGCTCATACCTAGAGCGCTGCATGACGACACGTTGCGAATTTCTAACAGCACTTTGAGCAGCAGCAAATCTATCGAATTTATTCGATCTTTATTGGTTCCCGGTAAAGTCGAGTATAAGCCAAGCTAATCTTAGCAAGACATACAAGGGAGCGAGGGGCGATTCTTCAGATCTGCCTTTTGCGCTGTCGACAGTGAGACGGCGTCGAGCATAAGGTTGATCGGAAGGATCATTAATTGTTTTACATGGCCACTCATCCTATGACCTTGGCCATAACTGTTGCGATATTCAGACACAATTGCTGTCGAGTAAATTCAAGTCGGAGCAAGAAAAAGCGGCTGAGAGGCAGAAATTCGAGCTCGAGAAACGACGTCTTAGTGGAGGCACCGTAGGGTTGGGACCGATGGTCGATAGACGCAAACAATCTTTCAACATATCGCTATCCTCGCAACAGCCGTCACAACCGCAGCCACAACAGCACGCTGTTGCTTCGCCCCAGTTCCATGCGCAGCCATTGAAGAACCGTACGTTTTTGGTATTGATTTGAGGCTGCTTTTTGTCTACTGTTCTTAAAATCTGTCCAAATACTTAGGAGGAAGGCTCGTTCTCTTACCATGTTTAAGAATGTGAAATGCAAAGTGAGGACTGTGAGCAAAAATCGATCGCATGGACAAAAGAAATGTGGTACGTTTTCGCCGTATTATATGCTTCGTTCTGTGGAGATGGTGGCATAGAAATCTTCCTCTTCCACCAGGTCACCTAAATTTTCGCATACGGTTCTGTTATCAGCTTAGTATAAAGCATTCAGTGTTTGCTGTCAATTTCCAACAGTAGTAGTCTAACAGAAAGGCGGTGATTTTTGAATTGCAGTTAATTGCAACGAGATTAATGCTAAGAATTTTTCGTAACAGATGGAAGCTGTTAGAGATCTTTTTTGTGCGATTGTGCTTAAATCAGACATGGACAAATCCTTCCATCGATCGCATCAGTTGGGAGGTCTTTTGCAAATTTCAGGATTTTCCAGAAATGATCTTCAGCCGGCAGATTGACAAACACTGTGGAGAACTGAAAGCGTTGAAAATTTTAATAGGAAAGTTGATCAAAAACATGAAATTTCTGCACGCCGTTGTATTTGTGGGTCACACGAGAGCCTTTTTGGCTAACTTTTTGTGTAGTATAAGGTCGGTCATTCAACGACGTATCAACCGTGACCCTGAAAATTTTATTTCATAAATGTTGACCCGCAAAATTTGATTAAGGATTCTTGCTACGCAAAAAAAAAGTTGCTCGAAAGTTTTTGGAATATGGAGGAGGGCTATTTGGAAACGGGATGGCGGATTCGTGATGGGATAATGCAGCATTGCAAGCTTTGTTGGTTTTTTGATGCAGCGTACTGGCGCGAGGGCGCTTCAATTTTCCTACTTTAAATACTCTGCAAGCAGTTAGCGATTCTTTCTGCAAATATTTAACTATCATACGTCGTAGTTTCTTCGTACAGTTCACTGTTCCTGGCAGAATAATTTGTTTGTCTGGGAAACCCAACCGTTGCGTTCTACGAAATCAGCTGCGTAATTATTGTGGTTGCCCTCTATGTAATATATGTGTCGTCCACATTAACCAAAGTAATTAATGTGGAGGAAGCTTTGGTTTACTTAACTTTCTCAGAGGAAATAGCTACAACAGCTTTATATGAGCCAAATGTTGAAGTAAAAAAAATTCGTTTTTGAAATGCCAAATCAGGACACTCCGTAGAAGTTCAACACCAAAATAATTGGTAAGTTACTTTATTCTGATAATTTTGCACGTTTCTCTCACTGACTTTTTTAGGTTCATTCTCAGACGACCGACTTCAGTTGTCCCGATTGCCAGCGCCTCCGCCTCCACCGAATCTAGCGTCGCTTCCTCCTCCACCTCCTCCTCACCTCCCTCCTCCCATCCATCTCCCTCCACCACCTCCTCCTCCACCACCTCCTCCTCCGCCTCCGCTCTACCCTCTAACCGGGGCGCACAGAGCGCCAGATGTGATGGTCACTAAATCTGGTCCACATTCAGGAACGGCCACTTTTGGAAGCCCACTTACAGCGTCCGTTGAAGGGAGAGCGATACGCCGTCCTGAGTATGAGGTGACGCCGTCTGATGGTGAGCTATCGCCACTATCTAGACCCCCATCGGTCCCACCCTATTCAAGTCCGAATAGCAAATCGCATTTCCCTGATCAGCCTTCAACTTCAACCACTGCCCCGCAGTTGTCTTCATCCGATTTATCCCCTGATCGTATCAAAGAAATGGCGAACGCATTGCAGGCTGTATTTGCGCGGATTGGAGATACGGCAGCTATTAGAGCGGAAGTCGAAAAGCAGCAGCTGCAAGTTCCACCAGATTCGGCAAGTATTGCGGCATTACCACCCATTCTTGAACATAACGATGAATCCCTTCCGCACGCAATAGCATTAATGGCTGAAAATAACGAAACGCTGGAGGCGACCGGCTCAAAGGGGCCCACTATTGCAGTACAGCCAGTTGATGATGCAAAAAGGTATTCGGCCAATGCAGTACCGGCTCAGCTTATATCAGTCCCTATCATAGAAACGTCGATAGCGCATTCTATTGAAGTGCAGCAAATACCATCGGCTGCAGTTGCTGAAATTCCACTTCCTGGCGTGAGTCGAGGGCTTATACCACCGAGTAACGTGATTGCGGCGGCTGCAAATGTTCCTTCTGAGTTAGCAACGTCGTCTGATAGCCATCATATTGAACCGATGGCATCTGTGGTTGGTGGTGCAGAAGAGTCACATTTACCAGAACCAGCGTCCGTTCCAATTCCATCGTTCAGCGGTGCAGTTCCCGTGCACTTAGAATGTGTCAGTCTCGTGGAAGATGCAGCAAAAATCGTCGAAGAGGTAGCGTCAGCGATGGTCGCCCCATCATCCGTAGGAGTTGTTCAGTCTGCCGTATCCGTAAGCGTCGCTCCAGCTTGCCTACCTGTTGAGTCATCATCAACAGTCGACTGTGTAGCGCCGCCATCAAGTTTCACAAATCAGGCAGAAAATGCTGCAGGGACTAGCAGTTTGATGAGCATAAGTCATCTATTTGTCGAAATATCTGGAGCTGATCGTGAGTCAGATCGTGGAGTACCAGCTGTCGTCTCTGAATTAGTAATGGAGCTCGTTGATGCAATTGACGCTTCGTATGAATTGTTGTCTTTAAACGACAGCACAGATTCTGCTCCAGGTTTTTTCCCTTCACTAACTAGAGGGCAACCTGTAAAAGAGTCGTGCGAAGAAAGCATCACTCGAACAAATGAGCTGTTTACCCCCACAGAAGTCTGCATTATTCAGTCTGAAAGTGAGGAGGTTTCCTTCTTTCCCGCCGAGGCGACACTAGAACAGATGTCAATGCTGAGTGCATCTGAAGTAGTACGCGCTGAAGACAAATCTGAGGCTGAAAAGTATACAATGTTGGAGAGGTCTTGTGCTGTTGGGATTGTGCTGGAGGCCAGTGCTGTCACTTCGCGGACCAGTGCTGAGGAAGCTAGTCGTTCAGCTCGGGATGTCGAACAAGATCAGACAGATATTAGAGCCGGGCAGTCGGTGTCTTCAGCAACCGGCGCAGGTGCTAGCGAGCAGGTACACTCTTTTGATAGTGTCGTTCAGAGTTATTTCATATCGCCAGAGGTGTTATTTGTCAGACTTTAATTTTTCCAATTCTTCTAAAAGAAGCACCCACTCAGTCTTTCTGCACTTTCCACGTAGTCGAACGGCGAGATTCATATTCTCAAGCGCACATTTCTACGTACGCAAATCTGTGCGTCTAATAACATGAAGTAGCACGCACACACATTTATATAGTAGTTGACTGTAGCAGATGGTTTTTAAAATTTCATTAAGCTAGAATGTGCATGTAAGGGCCATCCTTCTTGAGGATCATGCATGTTGTTTTTTTTCGTACAAAAAATCGGTATTTTTGCCAGCTACTATTCTGACCGAGCAAGTATTCCTTTTGAAATTAAGAGTTTATATTGCATATACTGGTTGCCTTTGAAGACTATGTTTATATCTGCAAATTGAACTTTTGCTTACCGTATGGGTAAACCTTGTCAATATTCACAACTGCAGCGAAGTCTGCAAGTGACTTCATTCAGAGACGGTATTATTTTTAAAAAAGGGCTTTTGGCGAATGTGTTCGACTGCATTTTTCCAGTTTTATGTATTCGTTTTTTTAGACGGAGCTAATATCGGAGCGACCGACTTCAAAATCACCAGACTTCTCGAAAGGTGGCAAGACCGAAAGGTTTTTTCTTACTTATTCATTTTGACATGTACGAATATCGTGAATTGCTTGAAGACGTGCTATTTACAGGGTTCGCGTCAGTGATCGCGTTTGCGGCGGAAAAGTCTTGTTTAAACGGTCTCATTTAGCCATTAACTTCATTTCGACCGGCTTCGAAATCTTCGATTCTTTCGTGCAATGTTTTTGATTTTAAGCGGTGCAGAGATTTTTTAAATTGAGCAAACTAAAAGACCCGTGCGGCCTCAATTTAAAACGTTCATTATTTTCAGCAAGCCGGATATTTGTGAGCAGTTGCTCCGCGATCCACGTTTACTTCTGCAGAAAGCGTCAGATGTACTCAAGAATTTGGATTCCAAACAAAGAACCCCTGGTATGCACATTTTAATTTGAACTTCTGCAACTGGGCTGAAATCACTCAATGTTTGCAATGAGCAAACCCGTCTTTCGATCTTAAGCCTTTCAAGAGTCCACCTTCCATAGAGACGGGAAGAAGAAGCTGTTTGTTCAGTTATCGGTAGGTCCACTCTTCGAAGTAGCTGGGAACATGGCGAAGAATTGCGGACATTGTAGGCTGTGAAACAGCTATGTTCGTTTAGTTCTGAAAACAAACGTTTGATGTATGCCAAAGCGATTCAACGATGCGAGGAAGCAGCGAGGCAAAGTTGGATCTTGCAAAAACAAGTAATACTCGTCGGCCTACAGGGAGCCAGGATTTATTGGAGAGGAGGAAAGAGGGCGGGGGTGAGGAGCACCTTACAGTTGTTGCATAAAGTCTTTACTGATGAATCAGACCTCGTACCGAAAAAGCGAAGGAATATTTGAGCCTATATATGCAGCCCTCATCCAGCTGTCCTATGCTTGCCACGAAGTCGAAAAAATTACGAGAATTTAGTGTTCCTGATTACGGAAATCCAAATGTCCTTGATTGGTGCTGTTCTGTTTTGGCTTTTTTTTTCGTTCTGTGAACCGATCATTAGAAGACTAAACAATTAAAGACGTGAATAACAGGGAATGGATGGAGAGCAAAATTTTAATGGTAAGGCAGTCCAGAACGGCTATAAAAACGACCTCCAGTGTTCAGTGTCCTCAGTTCGCTGACGGGAGTAGTGCATCTAGTTGTGCTAACGCTTCTTTTTTTTCGAAAGGGGAGGGGAAGGAGTTGGAGTTGCTCCCATTGTTCCTTCTTCTTTATTCTCGCTACCTGTATGTTCTTCTATGTGAGCTTCAGAACTGAAGCGAAGAGTATCTGTATGCATTGTTCGAGATAGACGAATTCTGCTTTAAACGAACAAAAGAAAGTGAGTGTTGTGGAGCACGACCGCACGCCGACTCATTTCGTGATTCCCGTGGTGATAAATGTGTTTTTGTCACTCTCATTATTTTGCAGTAATTCTCTACTTCTTCTGTTAGCCGCGTCACAAACGTCGTTCCGTTCGTTGTAGGAATAAGCTGGTGATTTAGCGTGCTTGTCGCCATACTACAGTTCTGCATTTCTGCGACATCTCTTCTACAGTTCTACAGCATATTGAACAGTGTTTTTTCTAAGTCTCGACTCCGACACTTCGAAAACTCGGCGTCGTTACAACAAGTGGTGATCAGGATGAGATCGGGGCAAGAAGAAGCTGCACTGCGAAAGATCGACAGCGGGTATCCGGGCAATACCCGAGGCCGGGGAGGTTCGACGGCAGCGGACGCCCAAGGCTGTGTTGGAGGCGGGGACTCAGGAGCAGCAGGCGCTACTGGAGCAAGTGGAGCGGATCTCAACCGCTATCGGCCCCGCTGAGTTCTTCATCAACTCGCTATCAACAACACTGCCCGGGTTCGTGTACGATCTGTGCGTTCGACGTGTGGTTCGACCGACAGGCTGCCAGACGTCACCGCCAAAGATAGATCAACGCTTTATGAGGTTGCCAGGGCCTGCCTTATCATCTCGAAGCTGGGTGCAGCAGCAACCTACGGCCGATTCATCAACCACGTATTGCCGAATAGAGCTTCCAAAGTGTTCTACGACGACACAGTCAAAACGCTGAAAGAGCACTTCGGACAGAACACGCCATATTCGCCCGTCGCTACATCTATCTCAGACCACAGCGTAACGGCGAATACCCTAGCGACTATACTGGGCTGGTCAATAGACGACGTGAAAAGGCAGAGTTGAACGCCATCACTCTAGAACTGATGAAGTGCTTGGTGTGGATATATGGCCTCCACACCGCAGAAAACTGATGTATGCACCTGTTCTCTACGGAAAATGTAGGACAACCCACAAACAACGCTCATGGAGCTCATTCTCGAGATCCAGCATTTCCTGAATATCAAACAAGGCGCCATTCTCCTGGGGAGTCCACCATCACTGCTTCAACCAGAAATCAGTGCAATTCCCACCAAGAAGAATCGTACGCGGAATCTGCCCCCACCCTGCTTTCGTTCTGGAAGATTTAATAGGGCGAAAGAATGCGATTTCATCAACGAGATGTGCCACAACTGCAATCTGGTCGGTCACGGGAAGGGCTACTGAGAGAACTTTGCCAACAAGAAGAAGTGAAATCTGAAGAGGCGCAGAACTACGAATAGCGTCATTGTCATTGCATCCACTGGCACAGACGTCGCGTCGGTCAGTCGTATTTACCGAGGAGTCCAGATCAGTGGCGCCACAGTCCAGATGCGCCTCGACGCTGAAGCCGACTCCACCCTGCTAAACGTCAGAGACTAGATCAAGCTCAATCGTCCAAAGTTGCTTTCACAACTTCTCTAGCTGAAGTCAGCGGCCAACAACGATATCAAAGCTCATGGGTATTTCGAGTGCGACTTCAGCATCAATGGGTACCAAGGAAGAAGAAACTGCGAGGATGCGGATACCCAGTCGATACTTGCCCCCGACTGGATAGCTCAAAACAAGCCTCTGTTCCGACGCATCACAGAAGCAAGATGTTTGCCGCAGCTACGAAGGTCCCCGTCAAGGCCGAGCTCAACTTATTGCCGAAACCGACCGCTTCGTGGAATCAGGTAACGCTGACTTCGCAGGACATATCGACGGAATTTACTATCTCAAAGTCGTGGACGCATATTCGAAATGGTCCGAGATCGTCCATATGAACCCCAGACCTGCAACTGTCAGCGCTCTGAAGAAGATTTGGTTCAGTTTGAGCGTTTTTCGCCGGGAGCGCTTCATAGACATAATCAAGCGCGCACTCATCGAGCAGAAGGGAAAGGGACCGGCGACCGACGCTCTTCAGACCTTTTTGATGGCATAATTCTCAACTCCTTGCCCATCAGGACCGGATCGAGCGTCGCCTGCCGAAAGCTTCTTGGGACGTTGACAATTTTCGAACTGATGATGCCGACTGCCGACAATCCAATAGGACCACGCGACAGCAAGATAGAAAGGCAGTCCAATCGTCATCATGGAGCAAGACGCCGCCACTTCGAGGTCGACAGCACCATATATTCTAAAGACTATCGTGGATCGAAAAGCACGCGAATGTCCGGCACAACTGTGCTTGACAGCGCGGCCTACACTCTGCGCTGTGGAAAACTTCTTTGGAAGCGGCACATCAGCGAGGTGAGACCGCGCAAGAGCATGCCGACTCTGAATCAGTTGCTGGACACTGTTTAAATTCGAAGCTGGCACGACCAATTCAGCATCAGCGCCGCCTCTGCTGGTGACTGCTCTCCGTCGGTCAATGCGTATTCGTCGCACTCCACGACGGCTTCACATAGATCCAATGAAGAAGACTTATTCTTAACTCGAAGGGGGAGGTGTTGTGGGACGCGACCACACGCCGACTCTTTTTGTGATTCCCGTTGTGATAAACGTGGTTTTGTCTCTTTCGTTATATTTTAGTAATTCTCTGCTTCTTTTGTTGGCCAAGTCTCAAACTCGATAGCCATTGCATTCGTTGTAGAGAATAAGCTGGTGATTTAGCGTGCTTGTCGTCCTTGTACTACAGTTGTTCGATGGTTGTTCTACAGTTCTGCACGTAATGAATAGCGTTTCTTCTGCATCTCGACTCACACACATCAAAGACTCGATGGCATTACAGCAGTGAAGGAGAGGACACAAAGGCGAAAACCGCAACACAAGCAACATCAACCAAAGAGGAACGGAACTTACTGTTGTGTGATGTTTGTCTCTTGTATGTGAAACAAAGATGATGAATGTAAACGGCGTCATAGGCTTTTGTAGGAGGATATATGGTCTTTTGGTTTCTGTCGTAGACATTTATTGTTTTCAAATATCTCCTCGTTTGTAAAAGTACAAGAGAACTTGTGAGTGTTTGAATTCTATGGTGTTCAAGATCACCGCTTTTTGCAGGCATACCATTAAACGTTATGGCTGCTATAATTCATGTGTATAACATTACCTTATTGCATTGTGTCCTTTGAAAATAGTGAGTGCTCTTATTCTTCTGTCCCCTTCAATTTTTTTGGTCGCGACAACTCTTAGTTTAACAGCCCCTCTCCTTAGATGTTTGTTTTTATTCTCAGCGTATTCGAAAACCTTGACTGTGGCATTGGTTGATGATTGATCAACTAGTCATTTTTCTAAACTGAGAAAACAAGTTCTTTTCTAGAAGAGCATGCTCAGCAATATGAGCAGATGGCACCCGATCCCGACTATGAAGCCGAGGAAGAAGATAAACCGTTGCCCGAATTTCATGGAGAACCAGTTCCTGACTCAGACGATGACGTTATCATTGAGGGTGTGTCGAGACGCAAGTCGAACGCGGCCAAAAAGAACTCTTTACAGGAGGAGGAGCCGGTCCCTGGTGATGAACATGTCGAACTTGATTTTTGTAAGCTTTTTTTCTCGTCGTATATATGTATGCACATATATATATATATATATATATGTACATATACATATACATATACATATACATATATATATGTATATATACATATGGACATGTGTACATACATATACATTTACATACATATATTGTATATACATATACATTTACATACATATATATGCATATACATGTATATGTGTATAATGTATATATGTATGTACATGCATATATACATGTATATGCGTTGGTGTATTTACGTGCATGTAGTGGATCTACATAGGGATAGGCGCGAAGGCAATTCCCACCTAGTACATAAGAGTGTGATCGGCAGCTTGAGGATTTCCTGAGTAAGCATCGCCGCTCTGCGAATCACCTTCATTTTGGTAACCCTAAGCAGAGTTCTGCAAATTCGGTTGTTTGAAATTTTGCTGCTCTCCTTTAGACCAGAACCTTGCGTATTGGCCTATGCGTATCTGTTCAACTTCCCAGTTTTGTTCTGACAGCGGGAAGGATTCCGAATACGTGCGCAATAGAAAATGGAGTTGGCTGTGGATCTGGGTGGGGCAAAAAGCTTTATTGATTCTGTTGCCGCAGCGTAGTATAGGAATCTGAACTGCTGTGGTCGAAAGTGTGCATATCGAGCGCGAGTGGTGAACAAGTCGGAAAACGATTTATCGGATGAGAAGAGGAACAGAAGTT
>JPKZ01000634.1:75394-87017 GCA_000803305.1 Toxocara canis
GGGGGGGAGGGGGAGAGAGCAGGGTGTGAGATGTGTGTTTATATCTGTATTTTTATTCGTTTGTTCACTAGTTTCGCAACGAGCTGCAGGGGTGCCTAAATTTCTTTTATTTATCGCAAGCACATCGAAAAGTGGCCAAAAACGATTTTTTGATCTGAGAATTATATGACCTATCTCTTCTTTTACAAGATGGATGTGTTGTCTTGCAAGCTCCATCGTTAATGGAGCATTCATGGGAGCAGTTGGTCCAATAGTTGGGATTCCAAAAGCGCATTTTCGCTAACCTATATCGTATACATTTCCGTATGTTTAACATGAAGTATATGAAGGAAAAATATGTTTTAGTAGGAATTAATGTAACCGATTGGCTTAAATGGATAACGAATGCACTATTATGTACGATTCATTGTTTAGATACAATTTATAGAAACGCTATCCGTGGGTTTTCGAAAACTCTTCGCTGCTAGCCGTTGGTGTCGGGAAATTTGAATTCTTGACTTTTTGACGAAGAATTTTTTTCTTTTCGAACATCGAAAATATGAAAATATTTCAGCAAGGGACGTGTGAAGATTGTGGCCGTTGACGACATTATGTTCCGCAAGTCGGTCGAGATTGGCTCGTTCCTTCTGCTCTCCAGTCAGGTCGTGTTCTGTTTACGAAAGTCACAAGTGCTGCTCCAAGTTTTGAACTCAATTTTGATCTCAATCTCTAGTCATCTGGATGCATGATGAACATATCTGCGTACGACGCCGAGGGTGCAGCTCTATGGATGCGATCCCATCGAATACATTTTGTATTACTCGACTTGCTCTACCTCTCATTCGTTTATTACGTGCCTCAAATGCTGGCAAACAGACGAAAACTCGAACTTCGGGAGGTGATGTTCATATGGAACTGGTTCAACCTGCTTACCAATCTCCTGTTATTCATCTCAGTCGTGCCGAACTTTGTGAAATCCTTCTGGTACGGACTCTACGGGAGCGTATGCCTCACGCAAGGGCTCTACACGTCCCGATTAAGTGGGCATGCGATGTTTATGTTCCATTTAAGCAAAAGTTGGGAGTTGTTGGATACCGTATTTTTGATTCTACGTGGGCGGCCACTGCTTCGTCTTCACTTATTCCATCATGCAAGCACATTAGTTTTAGCAACGTTTACCTACTATCGCATCGGGGCAATAGCACGTTGGGGAGTGATCATGAATATATGCACGCATATACTCATGTATGGTTACTTTTGTGCGCAAACCTTCGTAACACATATGCCGAAACGCTTTGCCGCACTCATAACATTTCTACAAACGGCGCAGTTTCTCGTCGGTATTCTTGTGGTTTTAACCGCCACAAAGTATGTACGATTGGGACTCCACTGCGAAGCCGACTCCGCTCTTCTCGGCATCAGTTTCTTGATGTTCGCCACTTTCTTCATCCTCTTCGCACATTTTTATATTTCAAAGTTCCATGTGGGAAACAATCAAGCGCGAGCGAAAAGTTTCTGAAACACTTGGTAAGATTATTTTTCTTCCTTGAAACGCTTGAGTTTTGTGTTTGCGGACCATTACGTCTAGGTTTTTTCGGCTGTACTGAAATGTAAGGGAACTTAAGACCTTCTCTTGTTCCGTTTTAAGCTAATGCTATTTGGATCTATTTTGTATTGGTTGCAGTGAGCCTACTGCGCCATTTAACCGCATGGAGTGGTGGGAGAGCCTTCGTGGCGATTAGCCAGCTTTTATTAGGAAGCCAATAAGCGAATTCCGTGCGCTTCATTTTTGAACTTTTTTGAATGAAAGTTTTACGGCGTGACCTTTTAATTCACAAACTGCTCATTGCTGGAATTCGCACCGCGTACGAAGAATTTGTTTGGCTCAAGAAAGCTGATGAACTAAATTTAAAGGTTTGTGAAGATGTTCATGGCCGTAGCTCCTCTCTTTCAAAAGTTGACTACTCTAAGTTTAGAATTCCCACAACTAGAACGTTAATCGTTCAACATGATCTGGTAAATATACTAACACTGTTCAGTACTGTTTTGCAAAAGATTCCTCTTTATCATGACTTTCATGCAATAGTGTTGTTTAAAAGATCCCTTGTATATCGTCGGAAATCTTTTTTGATCGGATCATAGGTTCATGGTTAAATTCTTCGCTAATTTAAACATCTTAAATGGGATGACAAATTCGTCGAGGGTCCTGTTAAAGGAAATTCATACCGACTTTCGAAGCATTTTGCTATCTAGGTATCGGGCAATATTAATGCATGATGTAATCTTAAGCTTTTTTGTAGGTTTGCTACACGGTAGGTGATCGTATGGAATTGAGTGTACACGCCGAGGTTCTCAATGTTAGCACGGGTAAGAGAGTGGTAAGTGCATCCTTCCTCTTCTTCAACTGATTCTTATGCCAATATATCTCCTGAAATTACTTGGCGAAAAAGTGGATCATGCTAAAAACACGTATTAAATCCCCTTCCGATAGTATTCATTGCGTGCTTACTTCTCGTTTAAAGCTTTTCTTTTCCATCTTAAACCATATGATGGTTGGAAATACTTTTGGTTTAAAGAATCATGCCATTTAAATGATAATTACGAAGTGCCTCAGTTAAATATTAATTGTTTAATAGTTTTATGTTGTTTAAATATATTAACTTTCTTTTCAGACAACGAATACATTCTACTTCATGTTCAAGGCCGATCACGATGTGCCTTTCATTATTCCGAAATCTTACGCTGGTGAGCCGCTGCATCGATAGTTCGGTGTTGCAGGAGAGAGAGGATTCAGTGAGAGATTTGGGTGGAACTGTGAGATTACAACGAAAGAAGGAAGCTCGGCTAAAAAATAGGGAGGTGGGCGGGAATTTTTTCAATGGAACAGAGCAGCGCTAAGGATACTTTCGTTGTCATACTTGCATCCCTAAATATGGATGTGGAAATTTTTAAAAAAACAATGCTAATTTCTGTTACTTCCTCCACTCGCCTTCCCCACCCAATCGAATTCTTTGTGCCGTCTATTTCTAGCTCTCCGAATTTTTGCGACTGATTTTTATATAGCTAGCATAAAGAAAAATTCAGCACGACGATGGCTTTATTTCAGATGGTATGTTATTCGTAAATGCGAAACGCCATTACGACCGCTCAGAGAATAGATTGTGAAGCTCACCAAGGCAGTGATGTTGGGTGATGAACACCACCACCTCAAGCTATAGTCAGGTGTGATCGTGATCCGGGTTTTTAAGCTCAGCTGAAGCGCAGCATTTGAATGCCGAGCCCATATATGCAAATTGGCTCATTAAAAGTATTTAATGTAGTTGCACCCAATTTTGGACCCCATGCTCAAAGTTTTATCATGAATAACTCTTTCGGAATTAGAACGTTTCGTCCAGCTAGTTCCTTAAACAGCATTCGTACTCTTGGAAACGTGAACTCAAAAATCTGGATGTCTTGTAATTAATATTTCGTTGCATAAATATTTCGCGTTGCACGGGTTTCGCCTTCAATGAAAACGCCGCGATGACGTTTAGATGGTTCATATTCTCAACCAAGCAGTAACTCTATGTTTAAGTTTGTGGGTGAACTGCGTCAGCGCGAGTTCAAGAAGTCAGCTTGGTGTGGATGATCAATGCTGCAGACGTGTGCAAAAGTAATGCTGCAAATGAATTTTCCACAGAATGAGTCCAAAACTATGTCCATTTTGTGCGTGCTCGCGAGGAGTTCATCCGCCTTGCCGGTCTAACTTTTTGATCAGGCTCCAGTGCAGTGCACCCGTGAATTTAAAGGGCAATACAGCCTTCACGAGCAAGCCGCCAAACTTGTGCACGGCTGACAACAGAAAATAGCTTATGTAAAGAAAAATCGAAATTTTTAGCAGCAACTGAGTCTAGCATGTTAGTTAGATAAGGCACTGTGAATCTGAATACGGAAGTTAAAGCTAACGTGAAAGCTACAGTGACAAAAGTTGCTGTACAGTTCCGGGGCAATCAACCACTCACCAAGAACTGCATTCGTGAATAAGCAGATATCGCACGAGTATCAAATAATCATACTGCACTCGTGACTCAGAATTCGTGACAGCGATTAACCATGCGGTGCTCTGTTTCAACAACGGTGCTGCATTTAATTCCTCGATTATGAAATATGGGTTCTTTTGTTCTGTCCTAGAGGTGAGGCGGCATGTGTCTATCGCTTGAAACTAAGAGATTCAAGACTCGAGATAACAAAGCTCACTTCAAAGATATTAAAGTTCTAACGTAGCCTTCACAAATAGTTCACTGTGGGGGGGGGGGTATAAATTTTGTGGCGGGTTGAGGGACGCAGTCATAAAAAAAGAAACTGGACACTTCATTGGATTATGATATTCTTGATATACGCGGGGGTGGGGGGAAGGATGGGAGTATTGCGAAGTGTCGTGGTTACGGGTATTGAATAGCGAAATGGTTGAGTCTTATAACTCAGTGATGCAGTGTTGTAGCAGTACTGAAATCACAAAGTATATAAACAAAACGGTCACTAGCGCAGCGTCGCATTCGCGACGTATGAGGAGCAATAAAAGTCGATGTGCGAAGAAAAAATGCTAACCAAGCGTCAAGCCTAACGCGAATTGCGAGTGACTCAGTTTGGCGGGAGGAGACGATATAACAGTCATCTATTCGGGCGAATCACAGGAAGTTCTAATGCAAAACTGACATAAGAGCAGTGGCGTTGTTTAAAACTTCTCCGACGAGGTTTCTCATACTGGCGGGTAATTATCTTCTTATTTGTTGCGTTGAAAAATTGGAATTGTTAGTCGAGCTTGGATTATATGCATAAGAGGAGTGGAATGTTGATGGATTAGAAAAAAAGAGGCGCGAAAATGTGTGTATCTTGCCGACGTGGAGCAGATAGGTCATTTTAAGCAACAGTGCGCAGTACGTTGATGTGGGATGACGCAAGGGTGTTGCCCCTCCAGTGATCTTAGCTGTGGAGGCGTAGATGTCGCTTTGATAAAAACACTCGTGCTGACGACTAGACGTCACCCTAGTCAGCTCGCACTTCCGATTGTTTCTACTAACCAGGCTAGCCGTCTTATGCGGTGTCCAGTTATGATGTGTTATATTTATGTTCATCCCCTCCGTTTAGCAATACAATTTTTGCTGAACTCTTTGTATACAGTCTTGCTAAATCACGTCGTGAAAACTGTCAGGCACTTATGCCACGTATTCACGTTGAGCATTAATTAGCATTTCCTATTTAAGAATTGTATCACTGAGTAACTTTTAGCTTTCTGTGCTTTGAAATTAATGAAAATTCGAATGTTTTGAAACCGTTGTATTATTCTTAACTCGTTTTTTTTTTAAAATTCCACTTTAGTGTTTTATTCTTTTATAATAATCTATTCGTTTATGTACCGTTCTTTTTAAAATTCACTTTCATGTTAATTCTTTTTTTATAATAATCTATTCGTTCATATACCGGTAGTCACCAAGATAACCGTTGTGTTACATCCAGAATTTCATATAGAACACGATGGCTTCTGAAGTCTTTTTTTTCACAATGATTCCAGATGACTAGGGCAATCATTATGACAAAATTTGTGCTTTTAAACAGAAATGTGTTCACAATTGTGGATCGCATTTTTTGCTGTCAATAACACAATTCTTTCTGTGTATAATTCAAAATATTCCTTCAGTACTTAAATTTTTGAACTCTTTTCGATGAAGCACATTTCAGTGAAATTACTATGAGGTCATGCCGAATTACAGTAGTCAAAGCTGTTTTTCTCGGACTTCTTGTTAGTTGCTTGTTTGTAAGGCATTTTACATAGTTTTATGGGGTCGTTGCCACTGTGGTTTAATTTCATGTCTTTCATATTTTTCTTAAATAACTACTTTTGCATTCTTTTCCTTAGTTTATCTTATACTCTCTTGAGACTCCATTTCTGCAAACGATATAATGCGTTTCACGCTTAGCGTCTTTATTTCCGAACGAATCTTCTTGTTAAGGGCTTATATTTGAAGCAGAGAAGGCCAAAAAATACGTTAAAAGGAATCGCAGAGGATGCGCTAATCTTGATGTGTATTAGACTGCATGAACAACAATTGTTTCTACGATTGGAAAGTTCTCTTAGAGATCATAGAAGACGTTACTACCAAACTAAACCGTAAGTCAACATCACCTGCAACTATTTCCTCTGTTTCCACTTTCTGCATTTCGATTCTGCTCTAAACACCTCAAGTGCAGGTATGAAGACGCTTCTGAAAGCGTTGTTGATGCATTTTGTAAATGTTTTTTTTCCATCTTATCGCTATCGTATTCCCCAAAAAAAATTTCCGAAAAGTGACCTAGTTATGTTGCTGTTTCTAAAATGCTCCCAGAGAAGAATTTGTCCGGTAGCCATGCGCTTCTATATACCTTTCACAAATGCGTGCGAAACTTATTCAAACAAAATTTGCTTTTCTTCAAAGATAATGAAAATTTTATTGAGGGTAGAAATTGAAGAGACGGCAAGGCGCTAGCCGTGTAAGGAGTTATTCTTCTCGGGACCAACTGACGATGGATGAAGTATAAGCAAGAGAGATTAATAGCAACGAGCTAGAAAGACGTTGAATATCGTGCCGCGTTCCATGTACACCAGTTGGAATACTCATTTTAAGGACATCAAGCCTTGGATGGGTGGATTCAAGCTGTTTTTTTTTTATTAAAATTCAAGCTTGTGCGTGACATGATGAGCTCTTCTGACGAACATTTCAGCCTTTTTCTGTGGAAAGCCTTTCATGCATGTTCCGTTCACGACTTGCAAATAAATGTTCTGTTATTGTTATTGTTTTTAGTAATTATTGCTTTGTCATTACTGTTATTGTTATTAGTAGTTTGTTACCATTGTTATTAGTAATTATCACTGTTGTTACCATTTTTATTAATAGCTTCCATTACTCTTTACCGTTTTTATTACCAGTGCTGGTAGTAATAGTGGCATTAGAAATTATCATCAATAACAGTTATTATTGTGAGTGGCGATTACTATTAATTGCTGTTATTTTTACTATTATTATTGTGATCACTACTAGTTATTATAATTATTCTTCAGCAAAATATTACTGTCATTACTTTAATTTTATCATTTATCTACCACTATCCTTATTGTTTTTAGCTATTATTGCTGAACATTAATATTATTATAACTATAATTGTTGTTATTGTTATTATTTTGAGCGGCAATGGCTCAGTGGTAGAGCCCCAGCTTCGCGTGCAGGGAGACGTGGGTTCGATTCCCGGCTGCTCCCCACCACACCACTGACAGCCCAGCCATCGGGTGGTTAACAACAAGCTAAAACGGCCAAAGGGATGGCTGTGCTCGGTGTGCGATTGCCTCAGTAACATGAGAAATTGCACTGAAGGCTAGAGAGCGGTAAAGTGCGGTAATAAGTGCGGTTGTTATGTTATTATTGTTGTGTGCGAGTACCGCATTGAATTCCGCCTTAAATGATGTTTTCACCATGGGTGGAGTAATCGACCAGAATTTAAGAACTTTTACTCTAAAGTACTCTTATACGTTATCCTACTGCCATTCCAAACATTGCTTATATGAGATAAGGCATCAGTAACGAATTATTTTTTCCTAGTCTTTTATCAGCCAAATAGTCTTCCTGCACTGAATAAAACTGCAGCCTATATTTTCTGTTGAAATAAAGTATTTAAAATGTTTTTTTCAAGACATTTTAAATGCCTACGTATGTAATGTAATCCCTATAAATGCTTATGTAATCCCCAAAATTAGATTATTCCTGCCCATCACCGCGACAACAACTAGAAAAGATCTCAAAACACTGCAACGAGTCGCAAGCCACTCGATCAGCGTCATTCACAAACTTAGAAAATTCGAACAAATTGGCGAATTCAAAGCCCACTACAACTGGGGAGACATCTCAACATTAAGCAGCATGGAATTTAAAGTAATGATCAAGAAGACGCAAAATGGCCAACTCAGTGAAAATTTGAATAACTTTTTGACAAAAACAACTCATAACCGAACGAGGCATGAAATGTACATCTGTGAAACATTCCGAACAAATTACGGACAAAAAACCATAAGACACCGAGCGACTGCTTTCCTCAATACTCTATTGCATTTGAGGGATATATAGTGGTTTTTATGATGTAATATTTGATTATGACTGTATCTCATTATATCCCTTTATGTCATCTTTGTATTGTCGTAAAGGTAGTTATTGCCAATCGACTAAATAAAAGATTCGATTCGATTCGAGATAACTTCTGTGAGCGGTTGGACTGAACAAAATTCCGTAAAAACTCATGTGCTATCAGCCCTATTGTGTTTATTCGGGCTTGTTTGGTTATTGATACAAAATTGATTGGTTTCCTATATGTTTTGGCTAATTTGCGTTTAATTTTAACTTTTTTGGGGGAATTGTTTCGTTTTTTTGCTATCCAAATCTGATAGTCATGAAATTTCCTCTCTGCAGTCGTTTAGCGTTGTTGGCCATCGAAGAAGATTTTCCACTTTGTCAATTCGCTGCTGAAATTTTTTTCGGAACGTGTTTTCTCTTTGCGCTGACTGGGGGAGAGGAAGATGTCTGTCGAAATAGAAGGCGTCAATCGAAGAGGAAAATGCACCGCATTGTACGTAGCACCTGACTGTTCGATTGGTGCACAGCAAAAATTGCGTCTGATCGGCGTGGTCTTTAAGCGTCACAAAAACATACCATCCGTCCCAAAGCGCTCCGCCGCTGCAGCGTATGCTACGCGCGCACAGAATGCGAGCAGTGGGATTGGGCATATGTTGCATGGTCCCATTGAACGACCGCTAATGGCCAATCCTGACATGTACATTTTTCATTTCATTTTTTTGTTTTTAGAACAAAGAAGTGAAGCGATCGAACAAAAATGGCATCACTACTATGCAAAGTTTTCCGACGTCTGCAGTCCACTTTGCAACCAAAAACAATTCGATATGGTATAAGTTCTAGATCAACAAAAGCACATTTACTATAGGCTGTTATAAATTTATGTAATGACAGTAGAAATTTTAAGGTAATAAAGACTTCTGAAGTGGTGCGATAGAAGTGACTCATGTTAGGTTCGACTTGCTGGGAACTTGCAGAACTATTTTATTCTGTCCTGTCCGGAAAGCCTTTTTTGTTACATCGTTTCTTTTTCTTTACAAGCTGAGTAGATTATGAGGGCTATACAAATCGGTTGTCGGACGCGCGTTAACGTCGGTGCATCAAATGAGAATCTGAAAACAGCGTATTTATTTGGAAAACATCAAGGCAACTGCCACGCACAAAATCTGTAGTAAGCCTGATAAATGGCGACAGCCATGTGTGATGAATCTCTAATTCGTTCGAAATGATTGTCTAAATCTGCAGCCATCCTTTATAAAATGATTATTTGATGGAATATTTTGCGTCCGAATTCGAAAAATTGCTTTTATTTTTAAGCATGGAAGCTCATCAACAGTTTGTTAGTAAATTTTTTCCTTGGTTTGCAATATAAAAATTTGCAGTCGGCGAAGCTCTGGAGAAACATGTGGCTGCACTTCAGAATTTACCAACACGAAGGTACTGATCACTTTATTTGACTGTACGGAACGCATTTTCGTTATGATAAATTATAGCCGTTCATCTGGCCATTTACTGCAAACTGAAATCTCTTCAATTTTATGATATTATTAAGGCTAAAAAATGGATAAGGAACACCAATTTTCGAATTCATTATTGTGTTTGATTTACTATAGGTGTTACCGTTCTGAGCTTCTTTCTGATTTTGCCAAAATCTCTTTCGCATTTCATATATGTATCCGAAAAACGATATCTTTAAGGAATTACTTTCGCAGTTTGCGCCATGTAAGAGTGATGCAAGCCCATCGCAAAAATAAATGAAAGATGGTAAATGAAGAATAACTATAGGAGTAGATACCAACATTGTCTATATCGTGTATGTTTTTTAGATGCGTATTTGAAATAAGATTAAATTATTAGTGGCTTCGTGAAATGCTATACGAACGCCTGCTAGAAATTCACAGGTACATAAAATGCATATGCAGGGAATCCTCAGTGGATCGAGAAGACGTGTTGAAAAAATAGATTGACACAATAAAAGAGTGCATACGGCAAGGCATTCTTTCCTTGGTTATGCTCGTCTTTCTCTCTTTAAAATAACTCTGTTATCTTAAGCGCAGCTTTTTCATTTACACTTAGATGTCGCTTTCAACTTATGAAATACAGTACCTTATTAAGTGCAGGTTGTTCATTTTATGAAGTATGAACTGGTTCCTGCTCTTTATTTTATGAAGTGCTCACTGGTCCCTGCTGTTTATTTTATAAAGTATACACTGGTTTCTGCCTTCTAGTATAGTTTGACCCCCTCGATATGTTTGGTAGCTATCTTTTTGCCTGCTGACCGTACATGACCGCCTGATACTCTTTTTTTATAGTAAATTGGTATCTGTATCTTTTATACAGTTTGAAATTCTCGTTTGTCATTTAAACGTTTATATACAACTGATTGTCTTTGTGTAGGTACTGTGCAAGAAATAATAATTAGACTTATGTCTTCCAGTGTGGATGTGAGTGAACTTGGGGCGCACACGATGAACGAAAGTCGTGACAGTGTTCTTATCCCATTGGGTAACGAGCCGGACATCCGACTACAATATGTTAATATCAAAAAGTGTGTACGATTTGGAAAACTGCTCGAAGATCTCGATACGTTTGCCAGTAGGTGGTTTCTTTGCGTTCACATCAATCGATGTGTCGATGTTGAAAACTGAAAACGGAGAAGGGAAGTCGGAATTGGTGGAGGGAGTAATTGTGATTGACTGGTCACCACACTATGGCGGTAAGCAAACACATTAGGCCATCCATGCGAATTGCAGTAAAGTGGTAAGTAATATGGTGAAACAGAAATACAGTCTGGATGTACCGCACGAATCTAAATTATTTGGATTTTTTTGACTCACTCTTAGCTTCCAACATTGTCACTCTGTTACTCATGCTTTCGTGATTCTATTTTTAAAACCTTTTCGTGTGAAAAGTAGAATGAAAAAAAGTTGCGTTAAGTTCTAAGGAGCCGACAAAAAACAACGTATACTAAAATTCATAGCCTTGAAAATACAATAAGCAAATGAAGTGTTAGACGTATTTGATGGCCGCTGTGAGACAATTCGATGGTTTTTAAATTTTCTTTGAAAAGGATACAGACTATATTTGCCGTGTTCTCTAATGGTTGTATGTAAAACCGGTCAAATCCTATATTTCCTGCTCTTGACGGTCGAGTTTTGTCAAAAATCCCCCCACACTCTCGTCCTTCTATGTTCGCTGGCGTGCTGCCATGTGCTGTGCAAAAGTCGTGGTACTATTACGTGCCACCGAAGTTCTTTGGCTGTTCAAGTAGTATCAGGGCGTGAGAAAATCGCTAGAGAATACATAAAATAATAACCCTTTCATTTCAGTTTGGCTCTCATACAGGCACAATCAGGGAGGCGAACTAACGGGCACACCTCGACATCATCCGATGATGATCGTCACGGCAGCTGTTGATGAAATACGTTAAGTACTAAACGGCTTATTCATATACCGAACCATAAAATCACATACAAAGTCATATGGCGATAAGGACCGGATGGGCCAGCTGG
>JPKZ01000634.1:87039-108947 GCA_000803305.1 Toxocara canis
GTGACAAATTTTTGAAATGTTCCTTTTCTTCGGGCCACTATCATTGCAAGAAGAGTTTGATTTCGTAAACTAAATTAAATTTGAACAGTTGTTCTGCTTTAGTATTTTCACCTTTTTGATTGCTCCCTTGTAAATCATTTGCAGACTTATGGCAAGCGATTCACGAGACAGCATTGGAGAAGGTGACTATCTTCGTTGTTTGAACTACATTTCACGCAATTTTGTATAATTCGAATCTCATTCGCTATTTAGCGTCCTGCTGTCCTTTCTTTGTTGCTCAAATTATGGTGCCGCTGAAAAACATCTCTCACCTAAAACCGAAACCGAGGTATACCTAGGTAATGGAAACTGGGCGAATGAATGGCGGATCATCCCACCAGCAACGATTCGGCGAATTTGTTCCCGATTGAATGAGATTTTTGTTTCACATCGCTAGTTATACTTCCTTCGCATGAATTTACCCAGCGATAAACTCTTTACTTAGACTATACATATATATATATATATATATATATGTATATGTAGATAGATAGATAGATAGGTAGATAGATAGATAGATAGATAGATAGACAGATAGACAGATAGATAGATAGATAGATAGATATAGATGTAGATGTAGATAGGTCTAGGATCGACAAGGTCAAGCTGGCCTGGACGTACGACACTGAAAAAAAAAGCGCAACCGCAGGTGAATCCACTGAGTTTGCAAGGTCTGAGCACGACCTGAATATCCACGACAATAAACATAATGTTGACGGGTTTTATTTGCATGAAAAGATTAACGAGAGAAACGGAGACTTGTCGCAACACAATAAGACAGACAACAGCACATTTATAGTTGCGAAATGAATGAGCGTGTGGGTGTCTCCAACAACACATCCCTTTTCGAGTCACGAAAAATACGTCTTCCTCTTGGGATCCGTATGGACTTGTCTTGGAACGCAGCGAATACGCGTCAGTGTAGGTCGCGTTGTCAAGTCTGCGTACGATGGTGCCGGACATCCAGCTGCTTTTCGGTCCACGATAGCCTTTAGCATATACGGCGTCGCCGACCTCGAAGTGGCGGCGTCGTGCTCCATGATGACGACTGAACTGCTTTCCCATCTTGCTGTCGCGTGGTCCTACTGGATTGTCGGCAGTTGGCATCAAAAGGTCAAAAACTGTAGGCAGTCGGCGTCCCAAAAAGTTTTCTAAAGGGGACGCTTGATCCGATCCTGAAGGGCGGGGAGTTGAGCGGTGTGGCATCAGAAAGGTTTAAAGAGTGTCGGTCGTCGGTCCCACCCCGTGCAGCTTAACGATTGCGCGTTTGAATTTAACCACAAAACGTTCCACTTGACCGTTTCTTGGCGGGTGGAACGGCGGGGACCTCAGATGTGTGAGCGTTAGAGGATTACCAAGCTGCGCGAAAATTTTCTTCAGGGCACTAAGAGTTGCCGGCGTGGAAATACAGTACATCTGGACGACCTTGGGCCATTTAGAATATGCATCCACGACGATGAGGTAACAGGTTCCATAGGTACTGCGAAGTCAGCGTGCACCCGATTCCATGGTACGGTCGGTTCCGGTCATGAGTTGAGCTCAGCTTTGATCGGGTCCTTCGCAGCTGCTGTGGCAAACACCTTGCAGATGGTGCCTTCTGTGACGCTAAGGAATAGAGGCTTGTTTTGGGCTATCCAGTCAGCGACTGGTATCCGCACCCTGGCAGTCTCCGCTTCATTTGTACCCATCGATGCTGAAGTCGCATTCGAAATACCCAAGATCTTTGATATCGTTGTTGGTCGCTGACTTCAGCAAGACAAGTTGTGGAAGCAACTTCGGACGATTGACCTTGATCCAGTCTCTGACGTTTAGCAGGGTTGCGTCTGCTTCAGTGTCGAGGCGCATCTGGACTGTAGCGCCACTGATCTGGACTCCCGGGTAGATGCGACCGACCGACGCGACGTCTTTGTCAGTGGATGCAGTGACAAAGACGTTATTCGTAGTTGTGCGCCTCTTCAGATCTGACTCCTTGTTGTCGCAGTCCTTTCAGCAGCCCTTCTTGTGACCGACCAGTTTGGAATTGTGACACATCTCGTTGCTGATATCGCATTCTTTCGCCCTATTAAATTCTCCAGAATGAAAACAGGGCGATGGCGGATTCCGTGTGCGGTCCTTCTTGGTGACAGCTGCACCGACTTCTGGCTAAAGCAGTGATGGTGGACTCCCCAGGAGAAAGGCGCCTTGTCTGATATTCGGGAACTGGTGGATCTCGAGACTGAGTTCCATGAACGTTCTTATGGGTTATCCTCCATTTTCCGTAGAAAAAGGTGCGAATATCAACATCATAGGTGTGACGGCCACGGACCCACACTTGGCACTTAATATGTTCGGAAGTGATGAAGTTGAATTCTGCCACTGCATTTCGTCGATTGACCATCCCAGTGTAGTCGCTGGGGTAATCACCGTTACGCTGAGTTCTGAGATACGTGTAGCGAGGGACGAATGCTGACATGTTGCGTCCGAACTGCTCTTTCATCGTTTTGACTGTTTCATCGTAGCACAATTCGGAAGCCCTTTTCGGCAGGAGGTGGCCGGTGAATAGGGCGTAGGAGGCTGCGCCCAGCTTCCTGACGATGAGGCGGGTCCTCGCGGCCTTATCGAGCGTTGGGCCGTCTTTACCGATGACGTCTTCGTATCTGTAGAACCAAACGTCGAAAGTGTGGCCGTCGTGTGGATCGTACGTGAACTCCGGCAGTCCGTCGATAGTGACTTTGTGACGAACTCCGCAGCCGACGTAAAGGAGCAGTTGGCCCGATAGCTGTAAAGATTCGCTCCACTTGCTCCAGTAGCACCTGCAGCTGCTGAATCGCGGTTTCCAACACGGCTTTGAGCGTCCGCTGCTGTCGTTCCTCTTGTGCAACAAGTATTGCATGGAGACTCTCATTGTCGATACTGGCTGTTGATGCTCGCTGCCCGTCCACCGATGTCGGTCTCGACATCTGGTCGACTGTCGCGGATGACTGTCTGTGGGCTTTTGCTGTCAGCCCTTGCGACTGGCTGTCGGACGATGCTTCTCGCCGTTGGTCGACTGTCTTACCTGGTTGACGGCCGACCCTCTGCTGTTGGCGCTATGAACTCTCCATCAATCGGTCCCTTGCAGATGGTAGATTGTCGGCGCCATTCGCGTAGCCTCGTCGGCTGCTCTTCTTTTCTGCTCCTAATCCCCACTTGTTATACTCCCTAACTTCAGAGACCCGAGTATTGAAGACGTGCGCGGAAAGACAGCTGTCCTAGTAGAACTGGAAAACCACACTGGGCGATCAGAATATCCATAACAGTAAACGTACCGGTAAACGGGTTTTATGAATGTGAAAAGATTAACGAGAGAATAAAAGAAATATCGCAACACAACGGGACAGATAGAAGCACATTTATCACCACGGGAGTTGCGAAATGAGTGAGCGTATCGGTGTCTCCCATAATAGATTTCATTTGTATTTCACCTACATGCATGAGTAGTTGTGCCGTATAAGAACTTCCGTAGTTCAGCAACACGAGTTCGCAACTGAAACGTAGAGCAATTTCTTTTTTTGCTCATATGCAAAGAGGAAAGTCACAACTTATTTCTATTTCAATTCCCGCCTCCCCTCCTCCCCCTCCCTCCTCCCACACCCCGTCACTCCCTGCGTGCACCTCCGATGCTGTTGAGCTCTTGGCTCACCTTTCTCTCATAAATTACGATAGTTGTCACCGCTTCGTTTACTGCCAAATCACATTGACCCATGGAGTTTGTTGCAGCGTTGTTAGTTTCCAGTATGTGTTTTGCACGTAAAATGGTAATGTCTCAGACATAAAGACCGATTACAACGTAACGCCACTATCAAACATTTTGATGGAAGGACACGTCAGTTGGGTAGGCCGATCGAGTTTGGAAGTGTCGATGCATCTCTCTCAGAAAGTGCAGGCAAGTGTGCATAACCTTTCTCGCGTGGATGGCAGTTATCTTAAATTTTCGTAGAATTTTTGCGGAGAAGTGACCTTCATTTCGTTTTCGACAACATAAAATGAAAAGCTTTTAAAGAATTGATAGCTTTATACACTACTACTTATCAGTACCAAGAAGTTCAAGTCGTGGATGAATAGTGAATTGAGGGGAACGCTTCGCAAAACACTGGCATCGCTGCATAGCATCACTTCCTACTTATTAAGGTACGCTCTTGAACAAAAATTATATTGTAATCTACGAAGGCAGCGAATTTGATGCTAATACTGTTTAAGAAGCACAAGTATATCGTGTACGACGAAGGTGATCCTACTATAGTACCAATGTCATAAGTTCGCTATCGTGCTCTTTGTCAAGAAAGCAACTCCTTACTTGTATTTCTTAATGAGCTTAGGGATGTTTCATCGAAGTGATTCTTTTATATGCGTGCCATAGGAGTTTTTTTAAAAAGAATTTTATTCGTGTTCTTTGTTTTTTTACTATTTAAGGTACAAAATTCAGGGTTCTCGTGTTGACTTTTTGTCGGCGAAATTCATTACGGTATCTCGAGATCCGAGCGGGGAACGACCATCACCAAACGTTCCACTGAAAGCCACCTCTTCCAAGGAGGAGGAAATAATCGGGAAAGGACTAGGTATGTGCACTTTACTTGACCGTCGTTTGTTGTGAACGCCCAGTAGTGTCAATAGCTGCTTAGTCAAACTGAGAATGCTGATGGTTAACATTAAACCTTTCACTGCACTTTGCCTCGTTAATTGTTATGATTCACATGAATTGTTTGATACCTTTGTTCCCTTCTCCTGCCGTGGTGCTCATCCCTTTTCTTTCCACCCTCCTTTACCAACCTTCACCTATAAGGCGAAGAAATGTTTGTGCTTATTGAACGGTGAAATAGCTATGCAACGTGCATGGTTTTACTGCGTTCCCGATGCGCCTCACACCAGATTAAGCTCTTGAAGTATAGTAGCTTTTAATAAACCACTGTTTATATACGTCATGTTTTAGTTCATTTTTGTTTTCATGTTTTAAAGCGAGATTATATGCAAGAAATCAACCATAATTGGGACTCGAAATCCATTGATCTTAAATAGTACTGGGAATTCTAATCGTTTTTTGGCTTTCCTCGCATAAATCTGTGGAATTTGTGGGAATTTCTGTATTTTTTTTTTGAAATTATGACATTATGAGAGTGAGCTTCTCAAACATTCTTCATCCTTAACCTCTTTGTCCAAATTCCTCTTTAGATTATCGGTATCGTCTTTATCTATGGCTTTTCTTTCAGTAAGCGCAAAAAAATGCCGATTTTTCAAGAATTCCGGACAGTCGAGGGAGACATGTAATCAACTGTTTTTGATGTTTTGTGGAATTGATTGTGCACCATCTCAGAACCTACTTTCGATTTTAACCGTGATGTCCCAGCAGCTGCATAAATTTTCTTATCAGATAGGAGAACATGAATCAAATCGTGTCATGAAATTTGTTATCCTAAGATAGCTTATTAGGTAAAGAGTGATGCCACCAATGAACACCGATGAACACCTTCATTTATCCCGTACGATCTCATATAACCCGCGATGCTTTTTTATGATTTCATTGTGGAACTGCATGTCATGTTGGGGAGAGGGATTAGGTTATCTGCGACGGAAATTACTGCTTTTACTCCTTTTTATTTAAATAACAGTAAGTTTTGCAAAATAGCACGTGAACCTATGGTCGATCAAACATTGGAGAGTAATGTAGTTAATGAGAATTTTTATCTGCGTGTAGAATTCAAAGTAGATGGAAACGATAGTATAGTTCGCATAGATTGTAACAGTGATGTGCAGGTAACAGCACTATATCAATATTACATTTTATACGGCAGTAACAGTCCTGTAAATTGTCGTATGAGAACATAGTTGGTGCGAAGTTTGTTTTAGCGGCTTGCCAAACGCGAAGATTGAAGGAGGAGCGATCACTGCTACGAACACAACCGAATGAAGAAGAAAGATACATTCTGCACGAATTCTTCTTGAAAACTATTGATCGCAAGTCAGTGAACCGATCGACCGCGTTTTTTTTTTGAACTTCTAATTTCATACTTTCTTAATGCACTGATGAATACTGTCGCTATTTTCAAAAAATTTCTGAATTTCCCCTTTCTGCATGTATACCCTAAAATGTAATCAGATTGGTTTTAGCAGTCAAATTTGCGAATACATCCAAATTTAATTGCAAAAGACAACTGCTCATTTGCAAATCATTTCTTACAATTGTTTTTGGGTGTTATCGTCCCACAGTGATTTTTAGCTGACTGTGCTTCCTTCACTCATCATGCTCGATACTGTACTATTTTTTGCGAAATTATCGTCAATTCTCTTACGACTGGTCATTAGTGAGCGAGGCTAATATAAACTATCTTTTTTTAAAAGCATCAGATAGAGTTATCTGTCTTTTTCACATATATTTCCTATTGCGATCGTAACTGTGTTCCTTCTCATTTTCTGGCGAAATTTTTCTCGAGGAATATAGATGGTGTTTATTGTAAGACTGCTTAGAGGGAGGCAATTAAAATATCAAAATGCCTTCAAAGTATTCAAGACACTGCATAGTTCTAAAACACTTTTTTCGTTTCCGTGACAAATAATGTTTCAGTTCGGATCTCATAAATTTTTCTTCCTTTTTTTGAGGAAATGAAACGAAAAGGTGTCATTTATTAATATTAATTTTTACGTCGAGGTTTGAGAAAATTGCTATTCCCACACGGTTGGACTTCAGACGAGAAACGAAGATTTTCGATCACAACGTCCCGTTATTTAATTCATTCCTTATTTGAGTATCTTGTGGCCTACTGAAATATCGAAAGCAGGCCAAGGGGATTCCTAATCTCGGCCAAGTTCTTATCTCCCATCTCGTCTCTCCCCCTCCCTCCCCCCTTATCCTCCAACTGGATCCTTCTGTGAAACAACTGCACCATTATATCATAATCAAAAACTGTTTTTTTAGAAATCATTCATTTCGGCACCGTGTTTTGCCACCGAATCACGTTTGGCTTGACGATGCTAAACTAAAAAATGCGGTGATCTGTTTCCCGATCGACAGGAACGTATACAATAAGATATTCGGTGGCTATTTAATGCGACTTGCATTCGAGTTGGCCTGGTCAAACGCGGCTATGTATGCGTAAGTACTCATGGTCATTTTTCCTCTTTAGTGTTTTCAGTGGAGCTAAGCTAAGATCTCTCCAGACTTCGCTGCGGAAACGCAGGATTGTATACCAAAATGTAGGCGCCAGTCGCAATCAGAAATCGCTTTTAACTACTTTTAGCAAGGCGGCGTCATTTTAAGGCATTTTTGTTCAAAACATGCAAAATATCTCTCCCACTTACATTGCTGGTTTTTGTTGTTTTAATGTGCTTCTGCAAATTTCACGTCATGAAACGCATTGTGGTAGGGTCATGTCATCGCTGTACACCAGTTCTTGATCCGCCATCCTTTAAGGGAGTTATAAAATGCCTGTATTTCGCTGTTTAAGCCATTTGATAATCGATAGACTACAGAACGCATGGAAAACGAGGATAAAGGCGTGCTTAATAGTAGTGAGAAAGAGAGAGATGTTCATATCGCTTTGGAGAACAGCGAATGTTCCGTAAAATAAGTAAGCGAAATTTTAGATTTTTGCAACCGATTTTGGGTTGTAAATCCATTATTCTGCGAAATTCATCATTTGAAGACATTTTATGAAATTGCTTGCACCTGTAAATGGGATTCCATAAGCTTATTATTGCCGACGCTTTCTAGTCTGCATTCCATCTTGTTCTTAAACTGATTCGGGACTGAACCGCAAAGCGTGTTTTTTGCAAGGCGTTTGTACGATTGTCGGTTCATTCCAAATATGTAAAAGCGTTTCTTCGCTGCTTCTATTGCACCTCTCGGTTCGTTTGCTGAAACACGCAATTTCGTTTGCAGTTTCTTTGCTCAAGAGTTTTTCCTTGATAGTTGCCATTATAAAACGGTCGCATTGTGTTAGCTATAGAAGGCATGATTTTCAAGGCGGAGAGCGATTCTTAGTTTTTTGTGCGCTTCGGCAACTTCACAATTTTGCAAACAGCACGATGACGGTGTTAAGTATCTATGAGTGCTTATGTTTGTGTGTATATTTCTATATGTGTAGTAGTTTCAACCCAATAGCAGCTGAAGCTATGGTTATAAAATTTATCAGATATAATCTTCGCGCTAAGATCACCTGATATACCCACTTTCAAATCAGCCAATCGTCGTTGGAGGGATTTACACAACCTTGAAAGGGGTAAGAGATTTGCACGCATTTTTGGACGACCAGGTTGCATGTCTTATTAAAACCGCCGCAAAAAAAAATGTTTTTAGCACAAAGCAAAATTACGTATTCCTGAGGTTTCGAAAATTATTAATTATCGGAGTCCTGCGGTTGATTTTTTGTGGGAGTTTTTTCTTTTTGGAGCCTAACATATAGAAACGTTCTAGCAGAGGGCGTGTGAGTATCGTGGCCGTTGACGACATTATGTTCCGAAAGTCAGTCGAGATCGGCTCATTGCTTCTGCTGTCCAGTCAGGTCGTGTTCTATTTACGAAAGTTGCAAATGTCGCTTCAGGTCGTGAACTCCATCTTGGCTTTAAGCTTTGGGCATCTGGATGCATAATGGACGTATCTGTTTACGACGCCGAGGGTGCAGCTCAATGGACACGATCCGACCGAATACCTTTTAACTATTCGAGTTTTATGCCGTCATAGTTGGGCCACCTTATAGGCAAACCAATTCGCGATTAGAATGTTGTTCATTTATTGCTAGGAACGATACGTTTGTCCTCTTCACCCCGTGCACAATATCTGTACCGAATTTTAAAGCATCATGTCATCTACATCGGAAGCAGTTAATATTTAAATATTTAGTTTTTAGTATCTCTTTAGTATTTATTTGAATCTTTAGTTTCTTTAGTTATGCGATTTAAATGTTTACCTGATTCAGGCGTTTTGCAGGTTTGCTATACGGTAGGTGACCGTATGGAGTTGAGTGTACATGCCGAGGTTCTCAATGTTGGCACAGACACGAGAGTGGTAAGAGCAACTTTTCTCCCTTTCAATGCTTTTTAATGCCGAAGAACTTCCTAGTTTTTGGGCGAACACTTTCGAGAGTGGAAGGGATGGGGGTGACGAAAACTCACGCAGTCTGTTCGCAAAAACGCTATCTAACGATGGCCTTAAAGGTAGGTGTGCTTGAGTGAACGTTCATAGACATTACGATGTTATTTTGTCCGTCCTTAAGAAGTATGTAGTGGTATAATGACTGTGTAAGGGAAATGACGTCATAAGAACCATCTCATGTCATTTCCCCAAAATACTGTTTTACAAGACCGAAGTAATGTAAATAAGTTAACGCGCAAGGAATTTTAGTTTTACTTAATTCTGAGGACTGTGGGGGTTGATTTTTGCCATGTTTTCGTTTCGTCGAAAACGTTGACGATGTGAGGAATTCAAAGGTTCCGTTTAGTCTAAAATTTAATTTCGGATTTCTTATTGTGACTTCTAAGCGTAGAATGCATTCTTTATACTGATCGTCGATGAGCATATATTCTAGTCGCATGCAAGAGAATTTTAACTCATAGAAACTTCATAGCAGTAGCGGTTGAATTCGATTCGATCTGCAGACCTATTTTTTGTCCCCATAAATAAGGGAGGTTGTTCTGAGGGGCAGGTTCAACGTAATATAATGACGGCATGGCGGGTAGCGGCAGTGAGCCATTCTCAGTCTGCAAAATGTTTGATCGATACGTTCAGTCCAACCCACATACAACGGGTTCTCGAATAGACTGAATGCACAGGGAGTGAATATGGAAATTTTCGGATGACCATTTCTTTTGCAGTAGCATATGATAAAAATGAAATACACTTCGCACAACGTGCACTCATGCAATGTCTATGTCACTGTCTTGTCTATATTCATGTGAATTTCCTGAGGTCCCTGTGGACGGGACTTTAAATCGTTTTCTGCTATTGTTTTTAATGTCATCTTTGCTTTTTTTTGTTTCAGACAGCGGATACATTCTACTTTATGTTCAAAGCTGACCATGACGTACCGTTAGTTGTTCCAAAAACTTATGCTGGTTGGTCACTTCATCAATATTTCGTTGTTGAGCGCTGGAGAAAGGAGATTAAATGGCGGAAGAGGCATTTCAGGATCATTTGTTTCGATTTATCATAAGGATAAAAGAAACCTCAAAATAAGCGTTGAGCGGACAAGTGGAAAAGTTTCACTTAGAACACAAAGCCGATAGCGATCGTCTTGCTGTCACTTCCTCAGCTTCAAATGTCAGTATGAAAAATGAAACTAATAATTATTCATTTCTGTTAATTCCGCTCATCCAAATTTCTCTTGTCATTTGCGTGTAGACTTTTGAAAGTTTATGAACTCTGGCGAGCGATTTCTTTTATAGATTTCTGGGAAAAAAGCGAATAAACGACTACTTCCTTTCAGATGGCATGTTATTCGTGAACGCGAAACGCCATTATGATTGTTCGAAGAATAGACTGTGAACTGCAACGAAAGATAATGTTGTTGTGCGAATTGTCGATATTTTCGGTAATACTCACAGTATGAGACGGTTCAGCAATAACTGAGTCTTGGTTCAGTACCTCTTGCACACTCTTGCAACTCTTGTTTGTTGTCCACAAAGTCTTAAGCTTACAGTTGAAGCGCAGGAGTTTATGTTCCAACTTCATATGTGCGGATTTACGATCGAGATATTTTACAGCAGCACATTTAGTATTGTTGCCTTCAGTTACGGACTGTGTGCTCAAAGACTGACTCTTTTAAGTTTTGAAGATTTTCAGCGTTATCAAACTATCAAAGTCAGCAATGCACACTACGAAATCATAGATGCTTTATTAGTGTGTGATGTTTTTCGATATAAAGTTTTTCGGTTTTTGATGTATTTGGTTGGCAAAGAACACGCACCGCACGAGACATTAAGGCGCAATAGTTTCGGAAACGAGCGGAAAACTCTGCGTGCTGAATGCTGCAAACGAGCCGAGAGACGAGGGATTAACGTTGCGAGAATTCCCCGCAAGGAAGCACCGGTGGGAAGGAGGAATTCAAATTTCGAAGCCATAGCTTGTTTCATTTGTTTCATGGGACACTTTGCTTCATTCCCAGATGTAAAATGAAGCTGATGTGCTTGCCCAGTGGAGCTATAAATTTGAGTGTGAAGGATGACAATATGAAAGTTAAAGGTGGTGTGAAAGCTACTACAGCACAGTGTAATGAATACTGAAATCTCGGTGTGAACGCTTCTGTGGAACTCGGTAGAGAAAACACTAAAGAATTCCTGCTCTGCCGTGGAAATCGCTCCGAACAGTTTTATAAAGTACTGTGAAGGCGACACAAGAAAGATGTCGGTGGTAACGAAGAGTGTTAAATTATGTGAAAACATTGAATGCGACGTGCGGGGAATTGAAGTGACGTTAGCTTGCCGGAGAAAGTTAGCTCAGAGATAGAATGCAATATGTGTGGACTAAAATTGACCTTATTGCATCGATGTCCTTTAACATTTTGCGCATTTTGTATCAGGCGCTTATTATCCCTCTGATCTGCTCCCTTAAAGCTTCAGGATTATTGCTTGATATCGATTCCTCATACATTAAAATTGCCACTAAATTGTGGTCATCAAATTAGCCGCGTGAGACATCGCAATGCCGTCGTTTACAGCTTTCTGCTTCCGAAGGATATTAAGGAATGGGGTCCGAAAGGAATTTGTGTTAAATAAGACTGCCTGGGGGCTGTAGTTATGGGTGAAACTGCTCGCATATGAAAATCGTAAACCTTCAAAACGACACGATAGGTATATCATCATAACAGATAGGTTAGAAATCCTTTCATTATCATGTAATGCGATCAAACGTCGCGCACATTCAGCTTATTAGTTACGGCACGATAAAACTACAAACGCTGACAAAACAGATGTTTAGGTATCGAAGTTCTTACTTTGCAACAAAAACGTACTAGATACATAAACCGTACACATATAGGTACCTCCACAGCTAGTGGTGTAAGAAATCTTATTTATAGTATGATATTTTTTGCTTGGAAAAAACTGACGAAAACAAAGAACGCATCGCAAAGGGTTAAGAAGAACTGTTCACGACGGGTTTATGTAATGAGTGATGAACAAATTCCAAATGCTCCTAGCTACGCGCAAGCGCGCTGTCGAATCGTCGTTTGGCGCTAATAAAGAGCATGCCATCTGAAAAAGTCGGAAAGAAGTATCTCCGTTGACTCAAACGAATTAATAGTGCGAACTGTTTTTTTGTTCGTGGCGGACATGTGCTATGGAAAACCCTAAAAGATGCTCGATTTTCGTAACAGCTGAATTAATAAGGTAAGATCTCGTTGATGAAGGCTGTAAACTTCTCTTAAACTTCTCTTAAGATAGCAAACGAATGAAAAAGGGATTTCGGAAGCCTTTCCCTCACATGAGAAAATTATATCTCTGTTGCTAAGATTCGCGAAGGAAGTTAAAATGGCGCGAAAAGGGCTCTGGTTAAGCGCGGGTAGTTGGCGCCGATGGGCGGTGGGCCGGGCCAGCGACGATTTCATCATATCTGTCGTTCCCGCATCTAAGCGGCGACCTGCCGCGCTTAGCAATTGTCTGGAGGGATGGTCTAAAGGATCGTAGGGCCCACGCAGAGCTGTGCGATGGCCCCTTTGGACTTTCAATTGCTTGTTGCAGTGTTTCGCTGTCGTTAACGGTGTAGAGGTAGTCGTTTGTGCTTAGTATTTTAATTCGTCGCTTTGCTCTCTTCTGGTGCTGTGTTTTCATTGTCGTTTCTGTGCACTCCTTGTTGGTGTCTTTGTTTATAACGAGATAACCGTATTACCGGTTCTGTTACGATGTTACTGGCCCCAATGTCGCGTAACGACTAGGTTTAATTACCCAAGTCTGCGGTCCGATGGGAGGCGAGACCGCAGTACCATGCGAAGGTCAGACTTGGGGCGAGAAAAAACAGTGGATTGGAAAATACGGGCACCGGCGAACGAGGCCGTGATCAGGCCGGTTATTTTTTGTTCGAATTTCCCTCTGCTCGAGTCCTTTGTTATTACTAGAATTTGATCCTTCCTTTACCAAACGTATCCGCGAGGGACCGAGCCGTTACCCGACGTTCCTTTGGAAATATTTCTTGTTGACTAACTTGTCAATTCAAAACTAAACTATTCTAGTTTTCTGCTACAACCTCATAGTTATTTCAGCCATGTGCTATCAAGACTATCCTTTGTGCAGAAAGAACGCCCGATCATCCTGTTCTATCTTATGCTATATTCTAAAAAATGCTGCCTTACATCGCCTCAAACATCGGACTTGAATGGCGCGAAAATGAAACTGAGCTTTCTATGAACCGGTTAAACGGAGTCGTTTGCGCTTTCTAAATTGATTTTGGCCTAATTCGGCACGAATGGTCTTGAGCAGCAAATTATAATATTTATCAGTTTGTGTTAATTTGTTGCTCAAGGCAAGCGAACGAAATGTAAACCTGCGTATGAGCGTGGCACAACTGTAGGTACATCGGCCTGCGAAAGGAATGTAAAGTAGAACGTATTTGTGATCTGAAATCAGTGTTTATCACAAACGATTTCGCATTGCCACATTCCAAATTTATTTTGCACTTGTAAGCTGTAAAGTTACTTGATTACTACAAAGGAATAATAAGTAATAAGAGATTTTGGAAAACGAGGCAAGCGAGTGAACAAGTTATACATTATTGCTTCTCTCTCTACCAGCCTTTAAACATTGATGTCTCAACGTTGTTATGAGTGCGATTAAGAGACCGTTATAACTTGATTTCTCAACGAATGCAACGAAGGGATTGTTATAACAAGTAAAAGCGTCAAGGGGTTACAAAATGATCAACATCCCTTCGCATTTTAGGCCGCCAGCCTATATAAATTAGCTAATGATAGACGCGAAGAAGGGATGGGGGATCTCCCAGGGTGTACCAGGACTTCTGTTGGCGTTGAAAAAGTACTGAAATATTTGCATCTGATAAGATTGTGCTCTTCATGTTTTGGAAATTTTATAAAACTGCAGAATTTCATAAAATTTTACAGTTTTATAGAATTTTCAGGAAGAAAACGAAAAACGCAATCCTAGAAGAGGCAAAATTTCCACCCGCTTTTTGTACTCATCTAATGATTTGAGAACACCAAAACGTCCAGTTTTTTCATCATCCGTCTACCAGCTGACATAAATTAGTCGTCGTAGTCGATTTGTCATTAAACTTATAGCTCCATTAATCCCGTTAGAAGTACAGCATGAAAGATCGATAAATTGAATAAACACTGTAAATTCTCAATCTGAATTATTACATTACTGTATCCAGGTAATGCATAAAAACTTTTTAAAATAATATTGCTTCTTCCACCTTCTGGAATTTCGAGGGGAACTCTACATCGAAGCGGACTTGACATTAAGCGATCTTTTATTCAAACCGGCAAAAAAGTTCATCTAGAAATGAAAGATCCTTGCCTTTCTGTTGCCAGTTTCCACTTCCAGAACCTCAACATTGACACTCAGTTCCATACGCCGTCCCGATGTGAAACAGACCTGTAGTAATATACCATCGTATTTTTGTTGATAAGTACCGACTGCGCAATGATGAATAATGCTTATGCAATGTTTCGGCACTTATACGATCATCAAGGACATACGCATAACGCATGATGGTAACAGTGTTTGATAGTGAGACGAGAGGTGACTCCACGGAGTACATTTCAGCTAATAAATTTCGTAGCTGTAGCTTCAGTAGAACCTGGGTGAAACTACGAGCAGACAAGCAGACAGACATGCACACTCAAGCGGACGACGCGTTATCACAGTGCACGTTGCAATTAGTCAAACGCGTCACAGGGAAAGAAACGAGGATGCACGAAGGCAGTAAGAAAGGATGAGAAAAAAACTTCTGGAACCTGGCTTGAAAGAAGCAATATATCGCCGATCTCAACTGGATTTTTAAAATTTATATCGTCAACAGCAACAATATCCACTCTGTGTTTGCTGCAAATGTTTTTAGGACATTAAGGTGAACGTGGAGAGCAATGCTGAACATAATCTACAACGCGGATGTCAGAGAACTGCTGCTTGGTTAATTCTGAATAACCCCAGAAAGGATGTACCCTATTTATCCCGAATAGAGCTTTCCGTCGAATAAACTCCTTTGCCATTCCCACCCCCTTCCATCTCAGTAAACTTCATTCCCTCAATATGAACGCATGCAGTGATCTAATATAAGATGAGAATTTATGCTACGTCATGCGAAGATAGTGGTTAAAGTTTTCTGGCATTTCCCAACTCAACATTCACCTTTTTCCACTAAAAACTTTTGAAATTTCAATTAGAAGCCTAACCCAATGGTGTAAGGTGACATAAAATTGTACCCTACAATTAATACAGTTGAGATATTTTGGAAGCTTACGAGTACATCGATGCGTTTGTCCAAGCAAGTTCGAATGCCATTCGCATTATAAAGCCACCGAATATTTTATTGTATACACTTCGCTGGCTGGGAAAACAGAGTACCGCGTTTTTCAACTTTGAGTCTTCGATCCACTTATGATTCGGTGGTAGTATTCGACGTCGGAACGAGAGATTTCTAGAAGCATGAGATCATCATCGACTCGTCTACGCCAGCTTAAAGCAGGTGTCTACTAAAGCAAAAGCAAAAGTGAAGTGCTGCTCACTAGACTACTGCCGCGTTGCTTCACTACTGCAGTGTTGTTTCACTTCAAGCGACCATAGCAGCTCGAAATCGTAATAAGCGTGCAGTCTATTTGTGCTATCGGTGTGCGCCCTACGAAAGCACTTGTGTGCAGCATATAACACTCGCGTTGGTGAGGGTGGAACAGGGATATCGGTAGTTTCGAATGCGTTTGCAAAAAAAAAGAAACCAATTAAATTCATGATCATTATTTTTGGAAAGTTTCGACCCTGCGCGCTCCGATGCGTAATGCTATACGCTGCCCAAAAAAGCGCACATGACGACTTGTGGCATAATAATCAAAGAAGAGGGTGCATTGGATGAACTACGCAAGGAATTTTCTGCACATTTTTTCTTTACATTTTACGCGCTTTGGCAAATCGACAACTTCAAAACAAAACAGTCTTTGGCGGCGTTTTGCCCGTTCATTTATCTGAATATATGTATATGTGTTCGATAGTTTCAAATGGAGAACCACTTAAGGAAGTTCAAGTTATGAAATTTAGCCATCAACACCGCTGAAACTATATTCCATGGAGGGTACAAATCTATCCAGTAGGGTACAAAACTCGCATGTACTTTCGAGCAGTTGGGTTGCATGTTTGATCTGTCGGTCATGGGAAAGAATCATCTGTAGAAGCTCTGTACCAGCAGCGGTTGAGTCGAATGAAATTTAAATTTCCGCAACCTGCGAACAGTTTGTGAAACCTGCTTGTTTGACAAGGAAGTCACCAAAGTGCGTATCGTACCAACCGTCTGGCACATATTCGCAGTAGTTGGAAAAATGAAAGCAAAAAAATTTATTAAAGCATTTTAGTAAAAAGCTTTCGTTTAGACTGAATTGACCAAGCATTAACTTTTTGAAAAGCAAACAAATATTTAGCAGATTTTCCTTATCGCAAACAAGCTGCGTATTTGTAAGTAATTCTGTTGGCATCAATAGACTGCTTACTTGGGGTCGAGAGTTTTGACGAACATATCATGCAGAAGACTTCTTTCGGCCTCGTTTGGCGGAAATTTCAACAGTGACCTTGCTTCGTTCATTTTGCGCATCTTCCGAGCCGCTACAAACGTATCAATAGAGCTATGTGTTTATTAACTCTAGAGGATTACTTAGAACTAACTACACTTGCAATTCAAGTAATTCACAAATGGACAATATAGAATCCTGTTTGGTAACTTTTCGACGTTCAGCTTCGTTGCTTAAGGACAGTCACCGGGTAAAATGTCATCTCTCCAACGAGTTTGTGATAACGAATGCTGGTTAATGCCGTGGTCGAAGAGTTTGAACGAGTAATAAGGAGAACCTCTGTGCTCGTAAAAGAGAGGAAGAGAGAGAAGAAATAAAGGAAACAATAGTGTCATCGATGGATATCTCTCGGATGCGGATTATTCGTTCTTGATATTAGCCATGCTGTGAGCAAAATACATGGACCGCCTTTGAGAGAACGTGGCGTCTGTAGTGTTCATTCCATATACGTTTTATATTGGCTGCATTAGCTATAATAGTTATGAACAAGCAATTTCGAATTAAGAAAAAAAGGAAACCTAACTACTGGTTTGGAGGCCAAAAAAAGCGAATGGGAAAGTATGCAAAGCGATCATTAGTGTGAAGTAAATCGTAACCCACTTTCTCCTCTCTCGAAGAGTTCCTCCTCTTCGACGGATGTGATCTTCAGTGGGGCGAGGGGTAGCGAACGTGTAGCGCTTGGATTTCGTGCGACCATTACGAATGTCGCCTTCAAATAGTCGCTTCGCTGACCCTGAAATGGTCACTTCTCATTTACTTTGAAGTGCTCAAATATATCCAGATCAGTACATCACATACTCTACTTCAAGCATATCTCTTTAAGCATCATGTGAGGCAGGGCCTCACTCTGTCCCTGTAATGTATTGCCTTATCAACTCTGCGAACTGAAGGGAGGGGGGGGGGAGGAGGGGAGGAGGTTAGGCGTCAAAGATTATCAACGAAGAAATCCGTTTGGGACAGGCAAGCACTACAATGGCGATCGAATCTAAGGTCACATTCTAAAAGGATGTCCTCGCTACTCAAATGCCATATGTCGAGTTTACATTTAAAAACTTTTGGTAAATGATGTAATCAGAAGAAAATGATACAAACGGAAGCAAACAAATTGGCAGAGGCACTCACGTTGACATCTTGCCACAGTTCCATGGATACTTCTATGCTGGATTTGCCCACCCAACTGACATTACCGGCCATATAAATATCCCAGTCAGGCGTTATATTATGATCTTCACTGATTTCTGCAAATTAACTATTGCAAGTTCTCTTTTTCATTAAATGAAGGTTAAGAGGCAATAATAGGCAAAAACAGGTTTATAAAAAATAGGCAGATGCGAACGTTTGAAAAAAAATGCTGCGACAAAACGACCGATTTCGAGGATGCATCTCATTTGAAATAAACATTCAACTAACGGATGTTATCGACACATGCGGTAACGATACTCATCGGTTGATGATTTGGCTCCGCCATTGGTGCACCACCCTGATTGTGACGGTACACTAAGTAGGCTGAAACAGGTGTAGCATATTTATAATCCGTATTAGGCCCATGAAATTATCATATGTTTAGTTGTTGTGTTTAGACCCTTCCAAAGAATGTTTGGGATTCGCACAAAGATAAATAGTGGTTACTACTGGTCGAAACAGCCTTCTGAATGATGGCATACAGCGAAACTTTTGCAGGAGTGAAAAGCTCCAAGAAGATTGCTTTCAAAAGAAAAATGGCATTAAAGGCGAATTGTTCAAAAAAATTCTCAATCCCGTTAGCCGTCGATTCATTTGGTGAGGTAATTTACCAATTCTGTCTGTTATTTAGTAGCAGTACATGATGAAACCGTTGTGCGCACATAATATTGTTATAACAAATGTTTAGTATCATTACAAAACCTATACCAACAAATGAGGAAATGCTGCTGTTTGGATGAAAGTTGGCAAAAAACATGCCCGCAAATGTGTCCAGGTCTTCGAGTATAACACCAAATCGTACAAGCTGTCGCCAGTTAATATATTGTAGTTGCATACTTTTATCGCTGGCCAGTGGGATAACAGCCAACGCTTTACTTTCGTTCATCGTACGTGGTTCCAAAATCGTTTTCCCACTAAAATTTTTCATGATTACTCGCTGCAGTTTTATGGTTTCATCAGTCTAAGAGAGCGTACATTGAATAGGGATCATAAAAGACAAGTAGAAAGGGTACCATTGGAACTGATATTATTAATAAAGACTGGATCCAAGCTGCAGCAACAGATGGCCGAAGTATGGGCTTTTAGAATCATTGAAATTATCGTTCAGCTGAAAAATTTTGGAACACTTCACATTAAATAATGTGTATAGAGAATTTTGCATGGCTATATCAAAAATAGGTCGAATGCAATAAACACACTTTTTATAACGCTTCCTCTAATTGTAATATATCCGCTACATTAATAAGGAGAAGAAAGTTTCACGCAATATGCTCACCTGTTAGGCGGCATTTTCATTACCGCTGACACATGCCTTTGGAGCTCATCTCGAACTGAAATGATCATATTCCCTATTAAAAAAAATTGTCGATGTTAATCGCAAGAGTTTTGCAGTTTAACATACACGTTTCGATACTGAACTTTTTGTAATGTACTGTTTCTTATAATTTTAAAGCGAACAAAAATGATATACGTTCAGTTTCCTGAAATATTTCGTCGTCTAACAGTATCATAGACTGAAGACGAAACCTTCTGAATCGTCTGCGAAAACCGGAAAGAATATTTTCACTCTGTATATGATGCTGTTTTAGGCAAGTTGGATGACTGCTGCCGTAACCAGAGAAACAAATGACAATGTTTATTCGTGTTTGATGGAGTACAAATTATTAGTTCATATGTGTCACAAATATATAAACGGCAATATGCATTATATATATGTATTTATACTTGTATATATATACATATATATATGTGTATAGATCTTGTTGATGCCTTCTAATGTTGCTTGGCATTGCATCATGCTGTTCTGATAGCTGCAAAAAGCGGAACGCTACGCCATAGAACGACAACTGTGCGTCTCGTACTCGAATCACTGAACAGTTGCGACGTGATTTGACTGCAAAACATTCGAACTACTCGACAGACTTTTGTCAGTACGCTTTCAATTTTGCTAATTTAGCTAATGAGCTATCCGATTATGCTACCGTTCAACAACGAGCAAAAACCGGCAATTTGTTTTGGTCTACGCCATTACACTTATGTATAACCATCATAACCGGACAGCGCACATATTTGTTAATAAAACTACAATGCTCAAACGTATGGAATGCTTAAACGATTTAGGCGACGTTAGGTTGCTGAGAGATGATCACTTTAAGTTTTATGCAATGAGCATTTTATGCGAGTCACAGTATGTTGCAAGGCGAAATTTTGATCTGAACTGAACTGAGAATTGATCTAAACGATCGGCCATACCTAGTTAACATCCTTAAGCGCATAAATTCGACGGCTCCATCATTTTAAAGCACTACATTGCTGTAATGTTTCTAATAAATAACAACATGGAAAAGATGAATAAATAATTTGTTGTTCAAAATAGTTTTTACAGTGCGAGGTACTATCTCGAATAAATTCTCCTCTTCCCCGGTATAGCGAGGAGGAGGAGGAGGGTGTCCCTTTCCTCCCTGGAAAAAACTATGGGATACCATTGACTACGATGCGAAAAATCCCACTTCAGGAATGCTGAAAGAATGCCTCAATCCTCAGCAGAGCTCCCAACTCATCTAAGCTCCTCCTTAGAGCACTGTGAACTTTACAGTCTTCAGGTCTTTCCTTTCAACTCAAAACTCTTTCACACTAGGAACCAAGACAAATTCCTTGAAAAAAGTAAAAATCGGCAGGGCTGAAATCCTAAACGAGGTCGCCAAAGTAATGAAAACTAAAACTTTATCCATTGCCGAAAATCGCATTTAGTTGCATGGAATACTTTCTAGACCAATTCTAGACCAATATATAGACAACGTTGCTTTGTTACACTGTTTACGCTTTATGCCCTGTCTTCTATATGTCTGTTTTATCGTTTGTTCTACTGATTATGCACATACCGTTTCGTACAAATCCTGTTTCGGTTCTATTCAACCGGTTTCGCGAATTTATGAACGATAGGTATAACTGTCACGTTTTCGTTGATTACTTCAAACGTCTTCAGGTTTTGTGTTTAACAAAAATTTAACAACAAAACTTTTTACGGCATCGATAGCATCATCGTTGATTGTAACACTTTGATGGCACTAACTGTAATATACATACAAGTTTGGCAGTTGGAATAGCGCGTAATGCGTTTACCATATTGGATGGTGTTCGGTTTAAGAGTAGACTGAAATCGTCGTGCAATATGCGTAAACAGTGACGCCATGGAAGCGCTTCGTTCAAATGTCTGCAAGAAATTTTTACGATTGGGACTAAAAATCGGTAAATTTCTAACTAAAGGAAAAATCTAAATTTGTAAGTCCCAAAAAATCGATGATCTATTGTCTTGCAGAATAAGCTAATAAAAATTGCGAATACAACGGACGGAAAAACGATTCTCTTTTCGCTTATATCGTAGATGTTTTCGCACGACTTAAGAAATCGGTAAATTTCGAGTAAACAGAGACGGGACAACGAGTCGAAATTTTGCCATAAAGGGAA
The DNA here is from genome assembly GCA_000803305.1 of Toxocara canis. Taxonomy (NCBI): domain Eukaryota; kingdom Metazoa; phylum Nematoda; class Chromadorea; order Rhabditida; family Toxocaridae; genus Toxocara; species Toxocara canis. The sequence goes on from JPKZ01000634.1 coordinate 108,462, forward strand.
CTTAAACAATTGATATTCAGCTTAACTGCGTTTTGAAGGAGAAACATGCGCATTTATTTATTCTCGAAACAGCATAAGCAAACGTTACGAATACAAGCGGCATACGCACTGAGCTTTGCAACCATACAAAATGTCGTGACTATTCTGCAAAAGCATTTATTTATCAAAGTAAAAAAAACGTCATCAGAATTCAACAAATGCAATTTTAGACGTATCAAAGGGCGGACGTCTTTGCTAATTAAGCATGAGGACGTTCAGTGAACGCTTTGCATAATGTGATTTGCGCAGGGAATGTAATACCTACAGAGTTCTTCGGCATCCTCACATCCCCAAAGCTTCATTTGATTGCCCGTTTTTGTACTACGTCTGCTCCGCGGATTATTTACGTTTGTTCGCCTGAATTCATATTAGAAGCGTTTTACCTCCTTTCGTCATGACCTCAATTCGTTCTACAGTCCACTCAAACATCGAGGTGCAGTAAACCAG
>JPKZ01000634.1:109303-124008 GCA_000803305.1 Toxocara canis
TGGAGGCGGAGGGGGGAGGGGTAGGTGGGAAGGGAGGGATAAGTGAAATGGGAAATCCCCTTCACCGAATGGGAGCAGTGGAACACTTGGAAAATCTATCCTTACAGATGAGTCTAGAAATCTAGAGAGGTTAATGAATTCCCCAATGGGAAACAAAGTACACAAGTTGAAAAGAAGTGCTGTAGACATTCACGTGCTAACTCATTTCGCAACTACCGCGGTGATAAATGTGCTTTTGTCTCTCTCGTTGTGTTGCGACATTTCTCTGGTTCTCTCGTTAACCTTTTGATGAGTATAAAACCCGTTTTACCTTACATTCAGTGTTGTGGATATTCTAATCGTTCACCACGCTTACCAGTTCTCCGGTTCGTTTAATGAAGTTGTCTGATCGTCTACGTTATCAACACTCGGATCTCGACAGCCGTGCATTATAAAAACCGGCGATCAAGAAGTGGGGAGAGGAAGAGAAACGACTGAGGAGACTGCGCAGCTGGGACCGATAGCCTGCCAGCTGCGAGGGACCGATTAACAGCGAATTCCTAACGTCGACAGCGGGGGGTCGGCCGTCAGCAAGTCGCGAGGGTCGGTCAACGGCGAGCAACAAAGACTCGCCCCACAGCCAGTCGCAACGGCCGACAGCGAAGGGCCCACCGACGGTCAACCGCGGCAGTCGACGAGCACTCGAGACCCGACATCAATCGATGGTCAGCGAGCATCGACAGCCAGTATCGACAGTGAGGTTCTCCTTGCAATACTCGACGCACGAGAGGAACGACAGCAGCGGACGCTCAAAGCCATGTTGGAAACGGCGAGTCAGCGGTAGCAGGCGCTACTGGAGCGAGTGAAGCTGATCTTCACAGGCCAACTGCTCCCCCGCATCGGCTGCTGAGTTCGTCACAAACTCATTATCGACAAGACTACTGGAATTCGCGTACCTTCCAAACAACGCCTGCACTTTCGACGTATGGTTCAACCGTTTCGAAGACATCATCGCCAAAGAGGGCTCAATGCCTGATGAGGACGCGAGGGTCCGCCTCATCGTCTCGAAGCTAGGCGCATCATCTTATGCCTGCTTCACCAACCACATCCGACTGAAGGCGGCTTCCGAACTGTGGCACGACGGCATAGTCAAAACGCTGAAACAGCTGTTCGGACAAAGCACGTGTATATTCACCCGTCGGTACATCTATATCAGAAACCGGGGCAACGGTGAACCTCCTAGCGACTATACTGCGACGGTCAATCGATGACATGCAATGGCACAGTTCAACGCCATCATTCCCGAGCAGAAAAAGTGCCAAGCATGGATCTGTGGCCTCCATACCCCCTCCCCCCATGATGCTGACATTTGCATTGTTCTCTACGGAAGATGGAGGACAACCCATAAACAACGCTCAAGGAGCTGAGTCTCGAGACCCAGCAGTTCCTGAACATCAGATAAGACACGAAACAGATAAGACGGGAAGTTCACCATCACTGCTCCAGCCAGAAGTGAATGCGGCTTTCACCAAGAAAAACCCACTTCACCTTGCTTTCGCTGCGGAAGATGGCACTGGCGAAGGGGTGCTATTTCGTGGACAAGAAATGCAACGATTTCAAACTCGTCGGCCATAAGAAGGGATACTGCAAGTACCTCACCAATAAGAAGAAGCACAGAACCCGAATAGCATCATCGTTATCATCCACTGGCACAGACTCGCGCCGGTCAATCGCATTTACCGGAAAATCCTAGTCAGTGACACCGCAATCCAAATGCTCCTCGTAACTGGAGTCCACGTCTCTCAAATAAGCGTCAAAGAATGGATTACGGTTAATCGTCAGAAGTTGCTGCCATCACTCGTCAAGCTCGACTTAGCGGAAAACAAGGATATCAGAGTTCGTGGATATTTCGAGTGCGACTCCGACATCAGTGGGCACAAAGGAAGAGGAAAGTGGCACGTTGCGCATACACCCAGTCGCTACTTGGCCTAGACTGGGTAGCCCAAACCGAGTCTCTATTCCGATGCCTAACAGAAAGCACAATCTGCACGGTGTCTTCCACAACGCTGAACCTTCTTCGCTCTTCGCTCATCGCACACCTGCAGAAACAATTTGCTGCAGTATTCACACAGGGACTGGGACGCTGCACCAAATCGAAGGCGCACCTCATTCTGAAGCAGCAGATCTACCGTCTGGTTGCTGCAGACGTGTTGTCTCCATTAACCACTCCGACTGGGCAGCACCCATCGTCGCCGTTCAAAAGAAAAATGGATCAATCTGATTTTGCGCAGACTTCCCCACAGGACCGAACGACGCTCTCGAACAGCACTGGCACCCACTTCTAACGCCTGGAGATACCTTCACCAAGCTGAATGGAGGCTGCTTCTTCTGTCAGATCAATCTCTTCGAAGCGCATCTTCAGCTGGAAATGGATGGAAAGTCTTGGTCACTGCTGACGATCAACACTCGCCGAGAACTATACCGCTACAACCGTCTTCAAGAATGGGCCACGACGCTACTCAACTACGACTCCACTGTCGAATGAGTCAATACGGAGGGTTTCGGACAGGTAGACGCGCTATCCCGTCTCATCGCATCATAACCGTTGGAGGCCGAAGATTATGTGATCGCAGCTGTCGGCGCCGAGATCACTGCTGAGCTTATGGATAACTGCGGCGAACGACGGATAGCTGTCACCGGCGGAGGTGAAGCTCATGCAAGACTGATCGTGCCGGCTTCGAAGTTAAAGGGCGGTCGGTCCGGAAGCAGTAAAGACCTTATTCTCTACAGCGAACGTATTGACCATCGGGTTTGAGACGTGGCTAACAAAAGAAGCAGAGAATTAGTGCAATATTAATGGGACAGACAAAAACACATCAAAAGGGAATCGCGAAATGAGTCGGCATGCGCTCATGTTCCACAACACCTCCCCCTTCGAGTTAGGAGCGATATGCCTTCTTCCTGGGATCCATGTGAAGTCGTCGCGAATCGTAGCAAATACGCGTTGATCGACGGAAAGCGGTCACCGGCAGATGTGATGTTGGTGCTGGATTGGTCGTTCCGGCTTCGGAGTTGAAGAGTGGCAGATCGAATACGCCTAGTAACTGATTTAGAAAGGGCGTGCTCTTGTGCGGTCTCAGCTGATTGATGTGCCGTGTCCTAAGGGGTTTTCCGCAATGCTCAGTGTAGATGGTGCCGCGTAGTTTGCATACGATGATGTCGGATATCCGGGCGCTTTTCGGCGTACGATAGTCTTTAGCACAGATGGTGTCACCGAACATAAAGTGGTGACGTCGTGCTCCGTGATGACGATTGAACAGCTTTTTCACCTTGCTGTGGCGTGGTCTACTGAATTGTCGGCAGTTGTCATCAACAGGTCAGAAACTGTAGGCAGTCGGCGTCCCAAGAAGTTTTCTGCAGGCGACGCATGATCCGGTCTTGATGGGCAGGAAGTTGAGCGGTATGCCATCGGGAAGGTAGGATGAGCGTCTGTCGTCGGCACTCTCACTCATTTTGCAACTCCCTTGGTGATTTGCGACATTTCTCCGTTTCTCTTGTTGTTCTTTTCAGGCCCACAAAGCCGTTTACCGTTATGTTTACTGTTGTGGATATTCTTATCGTTCCCGTGCTTGTCAGTTCTCCCGTTCGTTTAATAAAGTCGCCTTATCGTATGTGTCTTCGACATTCGGATTTCTGCAACCGCGGGGTGCAACAGGGATGAAGAAAAGTTACTAGGAAAACGGCACGCTTTTCGTATCCCTTTAAAGAGTGAACTCTTTTCAAACCAAAAAATGCTGCAAGCTTTTGATCTCACTTATTGTTTACCGCATATTTAGTTTCTCATGAACTTCAGTCAATGTTAGCAACTCTCCAGCATGTGATTCCTTTCATAACTCCAGATACAACAGACGTATGCGAATACTGGACCAACAGGAATCACAAGAGAGTTGCGCCAGAAAACATTTTCGAAAAGTGGGAGCGGGATTCCGGAAAAACATCAAATTCCGGAATTCAGGAACCGTTGCAACTTGAATTCTGGTGTTACGCGTTTTGGACCTGAAAAATCGCAAACGGAATTGGAGCCGGAATATGCGAAAACGCGGCTCTTAAGACGTGACTGTAACGGATGATAGGGCCTGGCAAAAAAAGATGTAAAAATGATTGTACAAGTACGCCCATAATATGATATACCGGTTGGGGAATGAATGAGTACGAAATGAAACGAAGAGATCAAAAAGTGCACACTCGTGCAGCGGAATGTGAACGTGGCACATAACGATGCGGAACAAAGCTTAAGTGTTGAGCAAAAAAGAAGGGTTGCTGTGTTGTCACGTAGCAGTAGTTCACTGAAAGTTCACTGAGTACGTGCGTTATCGCTGACTAATAACATTGTGGACTGACAGCCTCAGGAAAGCGATAAAGTGACGATGTGTGGGACGGAATGAAAATAAATGGTAAAGTTATGAGGGGAAATACTGGATATACTATACAATTTGGTACAGGGAGTTACGGTAAATTTTGGTTATTGGGAAATGTGAAATATATATACTCTTAACTTGAATCAAAAAAAGGTGACGAAGAAAATTCACTCTCATTAACCTCGATTTCTTATATCTGTTTCATCATTTCAGCACCGTTTGAAATACTTCGGTTATGCAGATAAACATTTGGATAAAGCAGCAGTGTAGTAAGTGCAAACAGATTTTATGAGGAATAAATGAAAATGTTTGGTAGCTTCTTCCCAGATTTTATCTTTGATCCAACGAAGCTTCCTCTGAAAATGCATAAACCAGTTTCTTTCAAGGAACTCTTTAAGTAACCAGCGATCGATTAGCGAGTCTTGGTAAACACATTAGTGTAACAAGGAGTTGTTGAGTGAAAAGGGTCATCGATCCTGATGGCCCTGCTGAGCGTGTTTTGATTCATTTTCATTTTAATTTATGGTTCTGAGATGACCAGTATGATTCTAAACTCATACGGTCAACTAAAATAATTTTCTGCACTTCTCAGTGTAAGGAAAAAACATTCAGTTAGAAAAAATTGCTTAGACCTAACTAGTGAATCTTATGGTTCCCAATAACCCATTTTTCGCTAATGGCTTGCTTACGAAAACAGACCACTTCAAAAAAGGCACCACAGAAGTTTTAAAAAAACCTCAATGGTAATCACAAAATCATCGCTATCATTTGTTCGCATTTGCGTACGTCCAATTGAGAGCGTGAGTAGCCGCCGCATTGGCAACTGGAAAAAGTAGCTTATGCAACCCAGCGACGAGGGAGCGGATACGCATGATGCCTGCTCGCAGCAAGTGCCTACAAACTAGGTCTTCATAACGTTCCGATGGCATTATGGGAAGTCGCGTTAATGGAAGGTCCATCAGTGGTCGGGCTCTTACTGAAGATGGATGCTCGAATGCTATCAGGCATGGCGAGTGGGAACGATAAAGCGCGGCCGATTTGGAATGTACCTCTATTGCATGTGGCCGCGACAACGGGTGCCCTGCTACTTACCAGATACAAGTGCAGTAAAGGAGAGTGTCAATTCTTGTGAAGTGCCAATCAAGACTGAACAGACAAAACCCACATTAGCGATCACATTAAAAATGCGTGTTTCGATATGCGACAGTAGCGCCCCATACTCGAGGGGACGTAGTTGTATAATACAATCAATGAAATCAACTAGAGCTTCGTTACCATCCAGTGAGTCCAAAAAATGCTCCTACTTTTGCATATTGAAATACCTGCAATTGTTAATCGCTAAAAAAGTAGTTTTTAAGGAACCGTACGGCCGGTTTCGCAAAATAAAGGGACTTGAAGTGCAACAGTATTCGAACCATTTATCGAGATGATTGTTCTGTAGAAATCTCATTAGTGCTTGGACGACCCCAAGCCTCATTTAATACAGCGCTTGGAATGTTATTACACAGGTTACTACCGTGTGCGTTGAAACTATTATATGTGTCCTTTCCCCTGTGGTCTCTCGTCCGTGGACGACCTACTCGAATTCTTTAAAGGGTTACGAGAGGTGGTATGAAGTTGTAGGATTGCACCAGGTCGTTTCATATTTTTGAGCTTTTTTGCTTCGCTTTATAAATAATGATAACCTTCAAAATGGTGCTCTTTTTGTAGGGAATGTTTGCCAAATACACATCGCCTTCATTGTCGATTAAATTTCGGAAATATTCAAAAGCCAATGCGACCACATAACAAGGCATTACTACTTCACCGTCATCTGCCTTGACTGTAAAGTCACTGCAAAAGTAAACAGCTTATTTCGAATTCATTCAGAGAAAGGACTGAAATATGTGGCAAGCGAGAGGAGGAGAAGGGAAAGAGTGGAATTTCAATTTAAGGATGTTTCCTCCCTTAAAATCTGCACTTCATGACATTATGCGCATTTATTTCATGTGTCGTTCCCCTCCAGCACAACATTTCGAAAATGTGACCATCACTCAATCTCCCACCCTCCCCTCCCCACTCCCTTCCTCCCACTATGGTTGCGACAGTAACTCAGAGTGTAACAGCTTTTACACAGCCTAATCGGTTGTGGAAAACAAGTAAGTGTCTCCCAGTATCGGCTTCACCGTGGTACAGCTTGCCCATAAAAGGATGCAGGCTGTGAAGAGAATGGCGGAAGGGTGTTGAGATCACATAATTCTGTGAGCCGTTCCATCGAGGTCGTAAACTATCAGATTTATAGTGGTAATGACCAGCCATTCCATGCGGATGAGCTGCGTTACAGAGCCGCGACAACTTCCTGCATCTCAGTATACCTGTCGTGTACCTTGGCAGATATGTCCGACGTGTTTTATTAGCCGGAATAACGACGGTAAATAACAGGCGGAAATACGACAGCAAAATGTTGGCAGCACGGAAGAGCAATGTACAGGTCCCTCCTCACATTTTTTGATATAAAAACAGAAACACTGGCGGGGCGGGCACGAATCATTCCTGCCCCTACCCAAACAAAACAGAAGGCTGCACAAAGCAATGTGAGACTCAAGCACACATGGTATTAAACCCCATCGCAATAGCCAATCTCTGGTGGCATTCGGTTAAGTGTGTTATTGACTTCGCCAGCCGATTCTGCACTGTTTTGCAAAAAAAAAAAAAAACATTTTTTGCAACACTCGCGACCGGGCGAGGGAAAGGCCTGCAAGCATCAGGGATTTTGCAAGGGTACAGTGGCGATAAAACTGAACATAATGAATGATCTGGTTCAAATGCATTCTCCTGGAAGTTTATTTGCCGCAAGTTGTATTGCTAGCCTTTCTTTTCTTACTGAATCTAGGCTCCTTCTGTGGAGTATACTGAACCTTTTCTCTTCTTATGTCGATTTCGAGCCTTCCATCCGCTGTTTTCCAGGTCGTTTTCTTTAGAATTTGCTTTTCCATTCGTTCCACTTGTTGATCTAATTTTAATATCTCTCTCTGTTTTACTGTACGGTTCTAACGGCTGTGACTAAAGATTTTCTACACGACCATGCGGTAGATTCTACATTTAAAACGAAGATGGTGGCCAGCATGATCCTGGTGGACACCGAGTTTCATTGTCGAATGATTATTTCCAAGTTGCTTTGGATTTCTTCTACAGCCACATCCACTTCCGTCTCAACCTCGTTCAAAACATTTTCTGCTCCATTGCGCAGTTCATCGATGATTCCTTTCCCTTCTTCCTGAGCGGGTTTCATTTTGCCCCTCATCGTTCCTTGTCTTCGTGTTATCATCGCGACGGCCATGTCAAGTTTTTCCTTCTTTCAGTTCGTAAGTGGACTCCCATCGAATTCTATCAACCTTTCGTTTTCGACCTTCTCATCTTCACTGATCCTCAATGCATTGTGTAGAATCATTTTGCTCCAGTCAATTTCTTCACAATTGATTTCCGTTGCGTTCTCGATCAAGTCCTTTGATGTTTGCTTTATGAACACTATTTCTTTACTGATTCTAGCGGGTGGTCGATCAATAACATTTTCCGTCAACTTTGTGTTCCTCGGAAACTTCATCTGCGATAACCTTTTGACAAGGTATTATTTTGAAAAGATCTCCCTCATTCGTTGCGACGTCTTCCCTCTGTAGCCAGATACATGCTGCTTCTATCGGGTCCCTTCTGGTGATACGCTCGACCATCTGTAAGTTCTTCTGAAGTATGCAAACTCTTTCGTTTTCTCTTTTTTCGTTCCGACCAATTTTATGCTTGAGCTTATCATAGAGAAATTGCAATCGTATATTTTCTGCATCAGAATCTTCCGCTCCACTAGAGCCTATCCCATTCTTCCGAACAAACTTCGATGAGGACCCCGTTCTTCATTATCCTAGCATTTTCCACAATCACATCTATACATTTGGTTCGCAGTTTTCGATTCATCATTGATACCTTCCAGCAGGAAAGTCGACTGTAGATCGTCTACAAGCATATGGTTGTCGTTAATGCAGATCTCGAACGATCCGACCCTTTTATATGGGCAATTTCTACTGCAACCTTCGGGGTTCCACATAAGTATTCCAGTGTCATGAAAGCTTTTCCCCTTTCCCGGTTTGCACTCCTCAGTAAGGGTGGGAGTAGAAACAATCCTGTCATAGCCCACAGTCGCTACTTCACCTACTTCGAGTACGTAATTGGAGATAGGAGAGCAGCGAGTGCCAAACCAGCCATACGAGCCATTATTCGGAATCGATCCTTTGCTCCCCGGAATCCACTGCCAATCATTCACCATTTGCTCATTTAGCGCATGACTACAAGTCGGTGCTGTTACATTCCTTTGCTCGGCTGTACCGGATGTAACCTATAACAAAAATCTAGCGAATGCTTTGGAATACATGGTTCGTGTCGTCATATGGCAGTACCGGGCTGGTATCTTAGCATAGTCTCTCACGTAGATAGTGGCTCGTGTTGTCATCACTTCTGTCTTCTTTGACCGGTGACAAGGGGTTGACGAAGTGAGATAAGAAATGCTTCATTCTTGGTATTAAGAACGTGAAACTCCTTCGTTAACGCTTTGCTTGCTGTCAAGCATTAAGGCGATCATCATTAAGGCGAATATTTTGCGACGCAGTGCACCAAGACTCTTAGTTGTTGCCATTTGTTCCTTCATTTTCTTTTAATTGCTCACCTTTTTGACAGTTCTTCCATTTTACAGTTGCATTTCTGCCGTTCTCACTGCGTTGTCATTTCCTTTACAAAGGCTTATATTTCTGCCCCATCTTCATTTTCCTCTTGAAGCGTCCTCTTCTTTGATAAGCACTTTCATCCTTCCTGGATGTCCTCCTCATTGTGGAACGTGGATTCCGATGTTCCACTTCATTCCTTTCTCGCAGTGTGTCGAGGTAGGCTTCCTGCCAGAATTTCCAAAAACAATCAAGGCTTTTGAGGGTCAAAAACAATTTCCAAAAACATTCCAAAAACAATCATGGAGCTAGACTTGTTATGAATTTCGATTGAATTCTTTGTTCTGAATAGACAACTCTTTGAACTATTTCGACCTATTTCGTTGAATTTTTTCGTATGAACCATCTGAACCATTGAACTATTTCGAGACTCTTTTCCGCTAATACAAAGTTCGATCCGTTGCCTGAGAGAAGACGTTTCGGCACTCCTCTTCTGGCGATAAATCGGCGGAAACAGTTGTTAAACGCTTCTGCACTAACATGATAAACACTTCTGCACTAACATTTTCATCTACTTCCATGTGGACTGCTCTTGTGCTAAAGCAGGTAAATAACGACGCAATCCGTCTTTTTCCAACACCAGCGGTTGTTTTTACATTTACTGGGCCCACGTAGTCCATTTCTGTGCTCTCAAATGGTTGAATTACCCTTGAAATCCTGTCTGCGGGAAGACTGGGCATCTGAGATCTTTCGAATGGTGGTACCACCCATCATTTGTATTCTTGACATCTTTAATTTTGCATGCTAACTGTCTGCCGCCCTTCTGGGATCCAATATTTTCTCCATAACTTCGTAAACATTGTTGATGCTCCGCTGTGAAAAGCCTTTTCGTGCACGTGCTGAATAGTTAAGTCTGTAATTCTTCCCTTTTTTGGCAGATAAATGGGCATGATTTCCTCCTGAGTGAGAACATCTTTCACTCGATTATCGTCCTTTTTAACGTGGTCTTCATCGGTAATAAGTTTCCAATGCTTTTCTTTTTGAGTGTCCTCATCCTCCCTTTGCGCTTTTCTAAGAAGGAACTTTTCTGCTTTCGCTAGTTCATCGCATGAGAGTTCTCCTCGAGTTACTTTCCCCTTCTTCTTCGATATGTTGTTAATGAATCTGAATACCCAAGCAGTAGTAGCTCGGATTTTGCGCCATTTACTGAATCCTTTTAGCTGAATCACTACCTCCCAATCTTTGTCAGTTACCGCTGGAGTCTCTATAATCCTTTCGGGCGTTCGTGACTTATCAAAGCAGAACGGTTTTTGTTGTGATTCCTGCTTCCGGCAGTGACGCTTCCTCTTCTTCGTTTATGTTCATTATTGGCTTGTTACTGGGCCATGCGCTTTCTTGGTGCAGCAACCAGTCCGGTCCTGCCCACCACATTTTGCAACTGCGGACATTTTCTAAGCTCGCACGTCGTACTGCTAGATCAGCAGGATTCTCTCTGGTGTCGACATACCCAAAGGTTGCTCTAATGCTTCGAACTTCTTTCACTCTGCTGTAGACGAACCTGACCAGATGTCGTTTTTTTCTAGTATCCCATGGGTTGCACGCTGGGAACCGGTCCATGTGTGCGCATTCACGTTGCATTCCTCTAATTCTTTCATAACAAATTTCAAAGTCCGTACACCAATCAGCATCCTAAGAAGCTCTTTCTTTGGCACTGTCAAATTTTTTCTAATGGGACGAAGCCTACTATTTGAACATACCAATGAGCAGTAGCCGCCCTCGGATCTTATGCAAACAGCTGCGGCGTATGCCACCTCCGACGCATCTGTGAACACGTGAATCTGCTTTTTATCTTTTATTTGAAATACTTTTCTGGGAATCCTCGTTTGCTTTCTTTGTTCGCAACCTTCTCGGACTTTGCGGATATTCTCCACTTCATCACTTCCTAACTGATCGCCCTATTTAATATTTTTCCGCCATAGGTCCTGAAGAAATAATTTTACCGGAAGAATGACTGGCGAAATCAAACCCAGTGGATCATGCAGTGCTGCAATATACGATAGAGTCTTCCTTTTCGTTCTCGATCTGCATTCAGATGGTTCGGTTTCGACTATCATTTCATCGGTATTAGTATCCCATTTCCTGTCGAGTATTTTTATTACTTATGTCCTTATGACGATCTTCTTCTCTTATACTCGAAGTCACTCTCTTGTCATTCGACACGAATTCCCTCACATTTATGATAGCTTCGTTGAAAATCTCTTTTATTATCTTGTATATCCGCTCCGCCTCTTTCGAATTCTCTGCTGAGATGAAGATGTTATCCACGTAAAAATTCCCGTCGATTGCTTCTCCATCTGAGTAACCCTTCAGGTGGGTCTTGAGTACTGCCACCAATAAAAACGCATTGCTTACCACTTCAAACGGCACACGGCAAAACGATATTCCTGTAAATTCCTTTGAGTTTCGATGTAGAAGTCATCTAGATTCCTCAGCCACAAGAACGGACAAGCATTTTCGTCTGGTCATTGCAACACTAGCTGTAGGAATGCTTTCTCGATGTCCCTAGTCAACGCTGTTTGGCCTTATCTGAATCTCACNNNGGGGGGGGGGGGGGAGGAGGGGGAGTGGAAGAGAGGGAGAGAGAGAAGAACTGGTCCGCGGTGAAGCTGCTCATTCAATGAACACCCTTCTTCCGATGATGCTGAAGTATCATGTACTTTGCGAATTTTAGTAGTCTTTTGATGGTTTAATGACTGCATGATGGGGGGATCAGTGTGTTATTGGTCCCTCTGCCAGATTATCCTTCTCACTTATGTCTTGTTGCAACTATTGTTCGATAATTCCGTTGTAAGCCTTAAAAACTTGGTCACTTTTTCTCAGCTTCATACTAATGATTTTAGTCTCTCAAGGCTCATCCAAAGTTACGTGGTAATTCGCGTTTGCTTTTCTTCCACAGTCACCGAACGGAGTACCCTCGAGTTTCTTTCCTTTCGATGGTCTTGTAGAACTGCTTCAAAGCGTCCTTGCCTTCCTGTTCTTCCTTGTCTGGACTCCCAGTTCTTCCCACGTCATGTTCTGTCCCCGTAACCAAAATGGCGGGCTTGATACTACTTCGATGGCTATTTGCGTCCTTTGACACTGCTTCACCCTTTCCCATGGTCACTGGTCCGACCATCGACTGAATCAGTTGGAAGGCGCCTGAAAAAAGATCGTTTTATTCGACTGAACATACCCGCAATAGGTCTTCTAAGCCCATCCATATCTCTTCGTATCACAACAAAAAAAAAAGACTGCAAAAAACTACGCTGCATGGAGAGAACAGAGTGAGGAAAAGTCCATATGAGTCGTGACCAACAACGTTAGCGAATGTCGAGTTTCGCTTATTCATGATCAAAGCAAAGACTCAACAGGAAACGAGCATGAGAGCATAGGATACAAGATGGCTCGAACCGACCGCACATAACTTTGAATGTACCACTGTTCGAGCAAGTAATCGCACCCTCATCGCCACCACCACTGTAAAATATCAGCAGACAGGAGATGCGAACATGGCGAAATGATTGGGACGTGTCGTTGCGCGATCTCTTCTCCCTCACTCAGTTTTTTAAGACGATTTTTGCGCTCATTTCTGAGAATTGAATTTTTAATGTACGTCTATTTCCAGCAAAACTCACCAGAGAGACCAGAAACTGAAACCAGTCGCGTTTTTGCCATCTTAAACTAAATTTGAAGAAAGTTCAAAAAGCTCCTCAATTTTCTTCACTGTTGCGTTTTTTCATATCACTTTTCTCAAATTCACGCTTGATTATCCAGGAGATTAGAGCCATGTGGAGGAGAGCTAAGTATGGCTGAAACCCTCATCCAAACTGACCGCGAAAATGATATGAGCGAACGCTTTGCGTACGGTGGTTTGTGTAGGGAATATAATAGACTTCTTGGGCATCCTAACTTCCCCAAAGCCTCAGTCGATTACCCATTTTTGTACTATGTCTGTTCCGCGGGTTATTTACTTTGGTTATCCTGAATTCTTATTAGAAGCGTTTTACTTCTTTTCGTCATGTCCTCGCTTCGTTTATGTTCTACTGTCCAATCCAAAGATCGATGCGCAATAAACCAGCTAATGGCAACTGAGTGGATTTGCTTCACCAAAATAAGAATTCTCTTACCATTTTTTTTGCTCAACCATTCCCGCTTCCCTTGAAACGCAAAGTTTCTTGAACAATCTTTATCACTTCAACAGTGTAAACCTGCCATCACGTATAACGAGAACATCCAAATAAATTATATTTAAACACAATATGTAAATAAAATAAACCATGAATGCACAACACATGGAACCCTTAAAACCATATGTAACACCCGACTGTATTACAGCACTATAAATATTGAAGTCCCATACAACGGTACACTACAAGTCGACCGAAGGAGACGACTTCTGTGAGTCAATAAAAGATAGTGTATGCAGCATATCCGAAAAATCAAAATTCCGTAGTCCGTAACGCTCCAGGGAATTTTTCTTCACCACAGCAATCTAAATGATATTTTTCTTTACAAAAATAAATAAGCAAGCTGTACGTAAATTAAATTGCCAATAAATAAATGATGCAGGATAAATGATCCAGCAACTGCAAAAGTAGGTACTACTGATAACCCATCAATAACTCCAAGTTCTTTCCTGCAACATTTCTCACCTAAATTCAAGAAGTCTGCTCTACCAATCAAATTCGGACCTATCTTTATCACTAAAAATATATATCTACTGTATTAATCCGGAAAGCCCCTCGACATAGCCTCCCTCTCGTGAAATTGATGTAAAAGACTTCCTCCTATCGACATAGCTCATCTCAGGACTCACCTCCCCTCCCCCTCCAGGAAATGCTATGTAATACAACGGACTTAAATACAAAATGCCACTCAGCAAAGGCTGGGAAAAATAGTCGTCTCCTTGAATACCCTCTTTACCTCTACCATATCGCTAACTTAATAACCTCTCTAGGTTTTATTTGAGATAAGAGGGTAAACTTAGGGAGGAAAAGAACGCAGTACTCTTGAAACGCAACAACAGTCGACTGTTGGTGAAAGCTACTTGTAATAACATACTAGCAGAGTCTTTAATGCCAAGCGATTATGTGATTTCACTGGAATTCCATAAAAACATCTTTAAGTAATAATAAAAGTGACGAAGATGTACGGGTAATTCACTTACCAGCCCATCTAATAAAGTATTCACGGAATTATGATCGTACGGCTCAGCCGTCTCGAGACCTTCATAGAGTTTCAAATGGAGCGAATCGAAATTTGTTCTTACCACTTCGAGAACCTAAAACAGCGGATGCCTAAAAACAGGAAGATGAGCTCCACTGCGCTCCATTCTCCTCACGCCCCGCTTCCTCCGAGTGAGCTTGAGATTTTCGCTGACAACAGCGATTCAATATAATAAATTAGTGGGTCCGGTGTAATAAATAATCTCTTAATTGTTCGAGCGCATGACGACCCTCAGCTGAGAAGAGATATCGGCAGAGATCTGGCAGATTACCAAAATATGAATTGCAACTACTGGTAATCGGATCAGCGTGAGCTCCATTGCACACCACTCCCCCCCCCCCCCCCCCCCCCCCCCCAC
>JPKZ01000634.1:138236-150394 GCA_000803305.1 Toxocara canis
CTCAAAGGGGTTGAGAAAAACAGTAGTCCGCGGAGCTCCATTAGCACTAATATGGCAGATTTGCTCGTGGAAGACCGAGCGCGATGATCACTTGATCTCTTGTTGCTCTCACGTTTCCGAAAACGATGCCTTATTCTGATCTCTATAAGTGTTACTCCTCTCGGATAGTGAGACGAAAACAAATAACTAACGTGCACGGTGTTCGGCTAAAAACAACAGCATCAAATAGTGGCAAGGGAGTTGCGGCGTACGCGTATGGCCTATTCGAATGACGTCAGTGCCGAGCACCAGAGTACGGCGCCGAGATGCACAGATGTGCGATGATTTTGGAGGCATCCCTATGGGCACTGGTGCTATGACGTCGGTTGGTAGGTTGGGAAAATCGCAAATGATATTTTGATGTTTGTTTCTGTATGCAAAACAACGGGACTGAGTGTCATGGAGAGATGTCGAGAGGGTTGGCCGGGTAGTGCATTTCCGCCTACTATGCGTAATTAAATAACGCATACCAAACGGCCCATCGATCGCTCTGGAGAGCTCTTTTATACTGTAGAACTTATTTTGATTCTACCTCACATAAGGTGTACAACTTTTATTCCCGGACCCCCAATCCCCCCGCCGCAAGTGGTGTAATTTATGTAGGACCAAATCAGGCCATTTTGTTTCGCATGCCATATTACGCCAGCAGAAACTGGCCAAAAGTTTATTCGAAAAATCAGCAGAATAGGGAATAAAGCCAGTGTAGAAAGAAAAAAAAAAGAAAGGGAATCTGCGTAAAGCCTTTGGGTCGGTGCAGTTTTACTTCCCTTGATTAATCTGGTGTTATCTTTGCATTTTGTTGACATGTACTTTGTCCTTATCAGTACGGCAACGGTCTGACCACCTTTAGGGGTGGGCGTATGCACGAATGACATAATATATGACCTTGCGAGAGATGTGCCACGGTTACTACCTGCATGTGTCCCATGTTTAGGTCGAATCGTCTCTTCGTTGCTAATCTATGCGTTCACTGCTGATGTAGTAGGGTGTGCCGTTTTTTCTGCCTGCAACACATTGATGTTAGAGCGATAATAATAATGGTACTTTGAAAAGTGATTCTCTCCGCTGTTTTCTTCGATGATAGGATAGAAAAAACTCGTTTGCAAGAGTGTTTTCATCCGCAATGAGATATTCTATTGGTCCTTTCAGTTCATTAGTTCCGATTTAATAACCGTTCGCAAGGAACTAACATGACCTAGGAGGGGACTGTAGGACGATAGAATGCCGTCAAAACCGCGAAGTCGCTTAAGTGAACAAATCCACAAACTGAGTTCATATCACTTTACAATAAGTGCCCACTCCCAACAACAACAAAACACAGTTTCTTTTTTCTCAGCTGTCGTTTTTTCCATGAGGATTCGGAAGCCAAAAAGGAGGTAACAATATTCGTAACTCGGCGATAATTTTAATTTGTAGTTTATAGTTCAGGCTTCCGTAACATCAACACAGGAAAGTAACTTATTGATAAGACGATAGCCACAATGAAAGGGCATTTGGCTGGACCGATTGGCACTATGCGCTTTGCATTGCTCCAACCGTTACGTTGATTGTCCGCAATTGATTTTAAATGTCTTCGAACGGAAACGCATCAGTATTAGACGGTATTTTATAGCGAATGAGCAACGAAATTTCGTACTACTCACCGCCAACTGACAATGCGCAACTCAGCAAGCTTCCAGTTGTCAAGTTTATGCGTTTCATCGAGCAACAATATAACGCGAAGTGTGGTAAGTGCAATTTAATTTTTTTACAACGACGGAAGTTCTAATTTTTGTGGAATACGTTAAGAGAAGAGCATCGGGCAAATTGGAATTGAAACTTGCTAACGGACTTTTATTAAAAGATTTCACTTTTTTCCCTCAAAAGTTTACGAGAGATATGAGAACTTTCCAATGTCATATTTTTTATATCGCTTCTACATGTTGGCAGTGCAGAAAAAAAACGAGTGTCCAGACCGCCATACTTAACGAAGATTCAAGTTGGAACACCTATTTCCTCAGCGTGCTATTGGTATGAAATAGCTAATCAAATTCAGGTTCGTCTCATTCGCTGTTACTGTCGGATTCTGTTTACTACGGATTTATCTATAGCTTCTGCTTCATCCGCTTATTCGAAGTTATGTTGAATACATTTTCAGATTCATATGCGGATTTGCATCGTTGGTCCTGTGATGATTACGGTGAATTCTGGGAAGCAGTGCTTCGTTTCGCCGGCGTTATACTAAAGACTGAATATTCCGAGGTAGCTTCCTTTTCAAAGTGAGCAGTGAATTAAGGGGCGCTTTTCAGCATTTCTTCTTGTTAATATAAGTTATGTCTTAAGCCATATCTTTAATATGTAAGTCGTCTTGTCTGTTTGACTTTATTATAAACGACGCAGAGACGACGTTTGTAAATGACCATCCACCCCGAAATGAACGGTTAGCGATTACGGCATTGAGGGTTTGCTCATGGGGAACCACAGTAGCAACAGCGAAACGGTGGAGAGAGGTTTATGCGAAATTAATTTTAAGGCTAGTGGATAAGTTTCACATCTAATAAACATTTTAGATGTGAAACTAATAATAAACATTTTAGATCTAATAAACATTTTAGATCGGTAACTAAGTTTCAAAATTAATAGTTCGTTTTTGAGGTTGTAGAAGCAGTGAGAATTGATAAAATTCCGAAGTGGTTTATTGGAGCGCATTTGAATTACGCCGAGAATCTGCTATACGCTCATCGAAACACTGATCCGAAGAGGATTGCTGTTGTCGAAGCAAGTACGTAGCAAATCGTCATTATTTGTATTTTTTATTGCATTCTTGATAGATGCTATGAGTTGTAGATGGGTAGAGTGAATTGGACAAGAGAAGAGGTAATTTCGCATCTTAGCGAGTCGCAGCTTCGGTTCTGACCTGTTCGCTGTTTCCGGAGGGAATAACTTTTTATTTTGCCTGAATATAATAGGTTTGCATTTCTGTAAAGCAATGCTTTCGGCAACGACGAGGAAGTATCTCATTTTGTAGCAGTACATTTCTTTTCCAAGCCTATAGCGCTTGTTAGTCAGAAACTCAGCCGAAACTTTTGAAGCTCGATAAAATTGGCTGTTAATCAGGAAATAGCCTTGACGAGAAATCCATATTCTAGAATTTTTCTTTCTTCATTTCTTTATTTTAATTAAATGTTGAGGTTTGAGTTTTTATTCATAAATTTTTTCTCAAGCTTGTCAAGCTCAAGTCAGCCAACAGCAAGGATATCAAAGTTCGTGGATTTTTCGAGTGCGATTTCGATATTGATGGACACAGAGGAAGAGGAAAGTGCCTCGTTGCGGATAGACCTAGTCGCCACTTGGCCTCGACTGGATAACCCACAAAAGCCTCTGTTTCGACGCGTCATAGAAGGCGCCGTCTGCAAGGTATTTGCCACATCAGCTGCGAAAGACCCAATCAAGGCCGGGCTCAACTCATGGTCGAAGCCGACCACTCCAGAGAGTCGGGTACACGCTGGCTTCGCAGGATCTACAGACGGAATCTACTACCTCGTCATCATGGGCGCGTATTCGAAATGGTTTGAGATCTCCCAGGTGAACTCCATTTCCACATTGGCAAATACGAGCGCCGTGAAGATTTTCGCTCAGTTCGGAAATCCGCAAACGCTCCTCACGGATAACGATACGCAGTTTAAGTCAGCATCGTTCAAGGAATTCAGCCGTATCTGTGGAATCACACATCTACGCTGCCCGCCATTCCACTCACAAAGCAACGGGCGAGTGGAACGTTTTGTGGTTACGTTCAAACGCGCATTCGTTAAGCTAAAGGGGGAGGAACCGACGAACGACGCTCTTTAGACCTTTCTGATCGCACACCGCTCAACTTCCCGCCCTTCAGGGTCGGATCAAGCGTCGCCTGTAGAAAACTTCTTGGGACGCCGACTGCCTACAGTTTTTGACCTGTTGATGCCAACTGCCGACAGTTCAATAGACCACGCCACAGCAAGATGAAAAAGCTGTTCAATCGTCATCACGGAGCATCACCACTTTGGGTTCGGTGACACCATCTGTGCTAAAGACTATCGTACGCCGAAAAGCGCCTGGATATCCGACATCATCGTATGCAAACTACGCGGCACCATCTACACTCAACCAGTCCAGCACCAGCATCACATCTGCCGGTGACCGCTTTCCGTCGATCAACGCGTATTTGCTACGATTCGCGACGACTTCACATGGATCCCAGGAAGAAGGCATATCGCTCCTAACTCGAAGGGGGAGGTGTTGTGGAACACGACCCCACGCCGACTTATTTCGTGATTTCCATGGCGATGAATGTGTTTTTGTCTGTCTCATTATATTTCAGTAAATTCCATGCCTCTTTTGTTAGCCAGTCTCAAACGCAATGACCATTACGTTCGTTGTGAAGGATAAGTTGATGGTTTAGCTTGCCTGTCGTCCTTCTGCAATGCTGTACTGTTCGGCTTCCACGGTCCACATTTCATTAAAGCTTCATCCTTCGCCTCGGCTCTGACACGTCAAGAACTCGGCGGAGAACTCGGAGAACACTTTCATTTCATATTACTATTTTTTTTGATTGCTTTTCCATTTTATGTCATACTCTTAATATAGTAGTAGTTAGAAATTTTTTCCGATGATTGATGACGCGGTTACCACTTGTGATTTTTGAGGTATTTAGAGTAATATTTGATAGCGAAGCGCCTGGATATCCGACATCATCGTATGCAAACTACGCGGCACCATCTACACTCAACCAGTCCAGCACCAGCATCACATCTGCCGGTGACCGCTTTCCGTCGATCAACGCGTATTTGCTACGATTCGCGACGACTTCACATGGATCCCAGGAAGAAGGCATATCGCTCCTAACTCGAAGGGGGAGGTGTTGTGGAACACGACCCCACGCCGACTTATTTCGTGATTTCCATGGCGATGAATGTGTTTTTGTCTGTCTCATTATATTTCAGTAAATTCCATGCCTCTTTTGTTAGCCAGTCTCAAACGCAATGACCATTACGTTCGTTGTGAAGGATAAGTTGATGGTTTAGCTTGCCTGTCGTCCTTCTGCAATGCTGTACTGTTCGGCTTCCACGGTCCACATTTCATTAAAGCTTCATCCTTCGCCTCGGCTCTGACACGTCAAGAACTCGGCGGAGAACTCGGAGAACACTTTCATTTCATATTACTATTTTTTTTGATTGCTTTTCCATTTTATGTCATACTCTTAATATAGTAGTAGTTAGAAATTTTTTCCGATGATTGATGACGCGGTTACCACTTGTGATTTTTGAGGTATTTAGAGTAATATTTGATAGCGAATTGGAAAATGAGCGGTAATCCTGCTTTCAGCGAGTGCTTAAAAATTTCTGGGTAAGAGAATGTGAGTGAAATAGCGGAAGCTGTACTCGAAGTAGTTTATTTTCTAGAGTCAGAAGATGAATATTCATGTTTCGATTACAAGCGTATTCGAAATGATGTGAAGAGATTGGCGACATCGTTGAGAGCTGAAGGAGTGTCAACAGGAAATTGTGTGGTCGGTTACCTCACTAACTCCTATGAGACGGCTGTCGCGATGTTAGCTACGGCTGCAATCGGAGCTGTCTGGTCGTCTGCATCAGTTGATTTCGGCACACTAGGTGTACTTGATCGATTTCAACAGGTCGGCCTTATCCTTAGCTTGTGTTATTTTTTTTTTAGAATTGAGCATTGATAGGTGACCTTTGGCCCTTTTTTCTGTTGAAGAATCTGTCAGTTCAGATCATTTTATGCGAGTAGAACTAGTGAAATCGACAATAACAGCTAAATAATAAGGTGATTAAAGGTTTTGTGCTGCTCTTCTGACTGAAGGTTCGGCACATTTTAAGTACACTTAGGTTTTTTTTTCATAAGGTTGATAGACAATCGTAGGAGAGCGACATTTCTCTGGATCTGTTGTTAATCTTTTCATGCGCACAAAACCTGTTTATCGACCCAATTCACCGTTACGTTTACTGTTGTAGGTATTTTGATTGTTGAGGGTGCTTGTCAGTTCTTCGGTTCGATTAATACAGTGGTCTTTTCGTATACATCTTCGACACTCGGATCTCTGCAGTTGCGAAGTACAACGACTGGCGATGAAAAGGGGAAAGGGAGGGCAACTGAGGAGGCTAGGCAAATTGGGTCGATAGCCTGCTAGATGCCAGGGATCGACTGACGGTGAGTTTATAGTGCCAACAGCGGAGGGTCGGCCAGCAGAGAAGGGCCAGCCCGCCGGGGCAGCAAACTGTGGCAGCCAACCAGCAGTCAAGATCGACAGCAGCGGACGAGCAGCCCGAAGTGACATCGGTGGGCGGGCATCAGGCATCAACAGCCGGTATCGACAGTGAGGGTCTCCATGCAAGGGACTCGATGCACAGAAGGAACAGCAGCAGCGAACACTCAAAACCGTGTCGGAAGCCGGGACTCAGCTGCAGCAGGTGCTACTGGAGCGAGTGGAGCGGGTCGTTAACGTTATCCGGTCCCCTGCTTCCCCTGCATCGGCTGCTAAGTTCGTCACAAACTCACTATCGACAAGACTACTGGAATTCACGTGCCTTCCAAACAACGCCTGCACTTTCGACGTATGGTTAACCGTTTCGAAGACGTCATCGCCAAAGAAGGCTCAATGCCTGATGAGGACGCGAGGGTCCGCCTCATCGTCTCGAAGCTAGGCGCATCATCTTATGCCTGCTTCACCAACCACATCCGACTGAAGGCGGCTTCCGAACTGTGGCACGACGGCATAGTCAAAACGCTGAAACAGCTGTTCGGACAAAGCACGTGTATATTCACCCGTCGGTACATCTATATCAGAAACCGGGGCAACGGTGAACCTCCTAGCGACTATACTGCGACGGTCAATCGATGACATGCAATGGCACAGTTCAACGCCATCATTCCCGAGCAGAAAAAGTGCCAAGCATGGATCTGTGGCCTCCATACCCCCTCCCCCCATGATGCTGACATTTGCATTGTTCTCTACGGAAGATGGAGGACAACCCATAAACAACGCTCAAGGAGCTGAGTCTCGAGACCCAGCAGTTCCTGAACATCAGATAAGACACGAAACAGATAAGACGGGAAGTTCACCATCACTGCTCCAGCCAGAAGTGAATGCGGCTTTCACCAAGAAAAACCCACTTCACCTTGCTTTCGCTGCGGAAGACTTCGTGGACAAGAAATGCAACGATTTCAAACTCGTCGGCCATAAGAAGGGATACTGCAAGTACCTCACCAATAAGAAGAAGCACAGAACCACGAATAGTGTCATCGTTATCATCCACTGGCACAGACTCGCGCCAGTCAATCGCATTTACCGGAAAATCCTAGTCAGTGACACCGCAATCCAAATGCTCCTCGTAACTGGAGTCCACGTCTCTCAAATAAGCGTCAAAGACTGGATTACGATTAATCGTCTGAAGTTGCTGCCATCACTCGTCAAGCTCGACTTAGCGCAAAACCGTGTCGGAAGCCGGGACTCAGCTGCAGCAGGTGCTACTGGAGCGAGTGGAGCGGGTCGTTAACGTTATCCGGTCCCCTGCTTCCCCTGCATCGGCTGCTAAGTTCGTCACAAACTCACTATCGACAAGACTACTGGAATTCACGTGCCTTCCAAACAACGCCTGCACTTTCGACGTATGGTTAACCGTTTCGAAGACGTCATCGCCAAAGAAGGCTCAATGCCTGATGAGGACGCGAGGGTCCGCCTCATCGTCTCGAAGCTAGGCGCATCATCTTATGCCTGCTTCACCAACCACATCCGACTGAAGGCGGCTTCCGAACTGTGGCACGACGGCATAGTCAAAACGCTGAAACAGCTGTTCGGACAAAGCACGTGTATATTCACCCGTCGGTACATCTATATCAGAAACCGGGGCAACGGTGAACCTCCTAGCGACTATACTGCGACGGTCAATCGATGACATGCAATGGCACAGTTCAACGCCATCATTCCCGAGCAGAAAAAGTGCCAAGCATGGATCTGTGGCCTCCATACCCCCTCCCCCCATGATGCTGACATTTGCATTGTTCTCTACGGAAGATGGAGGACAACCCATAAACAACGCTCAAGGAGCTGAATCTCGAGACCCAGCAGTTCCTGAACATCAGATAAGACACGAAACAGATAAGACGGGAAGTTCACCATCACTGCTCCAGCCAGAAGTGAATGCGGCTTTCACCAAGAAAAACCCACTTCACCTTGCTTTCGCTGCGGAAGACTTCGTGGACAAGAAATGCAACGATTTCAAACTCGTCGGCCATAAGAAGGGATACTGCAAGTACCTCACCAATAAGAAGAAGCACAGAACCACGAATAGTGTCATCGTTATCATCCACTGGCACAGACTCGCGCCAGTCAATCGCATTTACCGGAAAATCCTAGTCAGTGACACCGCAATCCAAATGCTCCTCCAAACTGGAGTCCACGTCTCTCAAATAAGCGTCAAAGACTGGATTACGATTAATCGTCTGAAGTTGCTGCCATCACTCGTCAAGCTCGACTTAGCGAACAACAGGGATATCAGAGTTCATGGATATTTCGAGTGCGACTCCGACATCAATGGGCACAAAGGAAGAGGAAAGTGCCAAGTTGCGCATACACCCAGTCGCTACTTGGCCTAGAATGGGTAGATCCAAACAAGTCTCTACTCCGACGCGTCACAGAAGGCACCATCTGCAAGGCATTTGCCACATCAGCTGCGAAGGACCCGATCAAGGCCGAGCTCAACTCATGGTCGAAGCCGACCACTCCAGAGAGTCGGGTACACGCTGGCTTCGCAGGACCTACAGACGGAACCTACTACCTCGTCATCATGGGTGCACTTTCGAAATGGTTTGAGATCTCCCAGGTGAACTCCGTTTCCACATTGGCAAATACGAGCGCCGTGAAGATTTTCGCTCAGTTCGGAAATCTGCAAACGCTCGTCACCGATAACGACACGCAGTTTGCGTGACGCAAGAAAGTTCTGCCGTACTTGTGGAATCACACATCTACGCTGCCCGCCGTTCCACTCACCAAGCAACGTCAAGTGGAACGTTTCATGTATAAATTCAAGTGTCATCTCGTTAAGCTAAAGAGGTAGGGACCGACAAATGACGTTCTTCAGGTATTTCTGATGACATCCTGCTCAACTCTTTGCTCATCAGGATCGAGCCAAGCGTCACCTGCCGAAAACATCGTTGGAGGTCGATTGCGTAGAGTTTTCGGCCTGGTGATGCCGATTGCCGGCAGTTCTGTAGGGCGGCGCGACAACAAGATGAAAAAGTAGTTCACTCGTCATCATAGAGCACCCGCGACCTCCAGATCAGTGACGCCGTCTATGCTAAAGACTATCGTACGCCGAAAAGCGCATGGATATCCAGCATCATCGTACGACGCGATCTGCACTGTGCGTTGCGGAAAACTTTGGGCGCCGCACATCAACCAGCTGAGACCGCGCAAGAGGAGGCCCACTCTAAATCAGTTGCTGGATGTATTCAGTTTCCGTCAGTCAACGCGCATTTGCTGCGCTCCACGACAACTTCACACGGATCCCGCGAGAAAGACGTATTGTTCGTAACTCTCGCAGTGATAAATGCGCTTGCACAAAACCCGTTTGCCGTTTTGTTTACTGTTGTCGATATTTTGATCGTTCACCGTGCATGTCAACTCTCCGGTTCGCATAATAAAACCGTCTTATCGCCTGAGTCTTCAGCACTCGCATCTCTACAGCTGCGGTGTACAACATAGGTGAAAGAAGTATTTGTGGTTGTTTAGCGAAATAGTTGGTTAGTCGTTGGATCGAATTACTCTGTTCCGCAA
Source organism: Toxocara canis (assembly GCA_000803305.1). Taxonomy (NCBI): domain Eukaryota; kingdom Metazoa; phylum Nematoda; class Chromadorea; order Rhabditida; family Toxocaridae; genus Toxocara; species Toxocara canis. Next base: position 148,087 of record JPKZ01000634.1, read on the forward strand.
TTTCATGATGTAACGTTACTCTGCACTTATTCTATTCTTTGTAATTTCAGGATGTGTCTTTATTGTATACTTATTCTGTTCTTTGCAAATTCATAATGTAACATTATTCTATACTTCGTTTCGATTTTGATTCGTGATATTGCAACGGATAGATTTATTGTTAGTCTAGAACCTGAAATCAAAAATCAAACAGTGGCGTTTTTTTGGCGAACTGGAGAAAAATATATTTTACTTTTCACTGTATGTATCATTTTCTGTGTTAAATGAAATTAAGCTTAAGATTAAATTTTTGAATTGTTTTAGAAATTTTTTCAGCTGGATCCTGTTGTACTTTTCTCGGCAGTCAGGACAAAATACAAAGGAAAGGATTTTGTTTTGGAGGACAAAGTGGCCAATATAGTAAATGGTAAATTTTTAATTTCTCTTCGCAGGTTTGTAAGCTTGAATGCCCAAATATGTTAGCGTTAGCGTCTTAAAGTATGCTATTTTTGAATAAAACTACTTGCTTTTTTTACAAATTGGGATTCCTTTTTTTTCCTCGCTACATAATATTTTCGCTACTGCAGTGAGTCGTTATGCTGTTTTCGTGAAACAGTTCTTTTATATTCTAGCGCAGTGAGAATTTATCGAAGTTTTCGTTTTCGTCGATTGAGGTGATGCGAAGGTCTAGTCTAATAAGCTGAAATTATGTCGAAAATTTCCTTTTTCTCTAAGGCTGTGACATGCTATAAGGAAGGAGTGGGGTGGGGAGGGAGAAGGTGGGGCGATGCCTGACCACAAAAGTAGTGAGTCGAATGGTTCAGTGAGATTTTTGTAGGATTACCGTCGCTTCGAAAAATAATTTTAACGAACACCAACGAAACAGACGTTCCGTCATCGTTAAAGTCGGATAGTCGCTATGTGACTCTTAATGAATTTTTGCGACGCTCGCCCTACGTCGACGAGAATTTCCACTTCGCCTCTGTAATTTTCATTTCTCATTAACTTCATTGCACTTATTTCACTAGTTAGAATTTTTGTATCGAGGGCCTTATATCTTTAAGTGCGTCTCGCACCACTATCGATACTGTTTGTGACTTCTGGCAGTGGAAGGTATAACGGAGAGGCCGGGAGCTCCATTATACTTTTAACTGCCAGAGGTCACACACAGTACGAATTTCACTCGTGTCGTTGCAGACAAACTTCGGGTACCTACTTATTCAATTTCTTCTTTATTTATTTTGTTTAATTTACAATGACCTTCACATTTAGTTCAGTGAGTGTGAACGTTTTGAAAGCTGTTTGTTTTCACGGCTTTTTTTCGTAACAACGAGCTAGTTGCTGTAGTAGGAATATCGGTATCAGTTAACTTGATGCAACAGATTGTCAATTACAAATATGAATTTTTAATGCCTTTACTAACAGTATTCGATTACCGTTGTTTTTGGTTTCGTTGCAATCGAATTTAGTTGTAACTTTCGGACGATCGTCAAGCAATTTTTTCTTTTGTGTGGTACGTTAAAAATCGAACGGTATTTCTCACTTGCCGACAGCTGTCGAGGTCCTTACATAGTTTTTACAAGAATTACTTAGTCCCTTAAAACTTGAAAGAAGTAAACTATTGTTTACTTCTATAAATTACTTAAGTCTTCATTTATAAAAGAACAAAGAAAGCGCCAATATAATAGTAAGGAAACAAAAGAGAACTTTCTGTGTCGAAAGAGCGAAGCTTAAACAAAACAGTCTAGAGGAACAAGTATAGAACTGCTCGATCGGATCAGTCAGAAGAGTCGCATCTCGATGATACTGTGTGAGCATATCGGTTGGTCGCTCTTCATTTCAGGTTCCCTTCGGTCATCCGCTCTTCATTATGTTTTCAAGTGGTACAACTGGACCTCCGAAAGGAATGGTTCATACAGTTGGAGTAAGTCATCCGTTTTACTTTATTTTGTTTTTTTTTTCAATTTCTCGCACAATTCTGACCAGAAAAGTTGGTCGAATTTTTTTAAAATGTCGACTTCGACCATTATAGTTCGTCATAGTTCTTTGTTTATGATCAAAATCATGGTAACAGATCACGAAAGAAATTTTATTGTACGCCATGTCTGACATGGAAGAAATTGGTGATTCGTCATGGAAATTTAGTTTTTTTTCTTTTTCAATCAAGTAGTGCGGGAAGGTCTATGATGTTATCTACAGTAATAACAATCCTTTTTTCTTTCAAATTTTCATTTTTATCTGACAAACTCCCTATTATGAAGCGACGGCCCGATGAGACCAACAGCCTCGTCCATTCCTTCCTTTCCATACTCTTTCTTAACCCACCCCT
>JPKZ01000634.1:150642-160940 GCA_000803305.1 Toxocara canis
CTCCTGTGAGGTCCATGTTTCGCTAGTTAAGTGTATCTTTTTTTTTTTCGAAAAGCGACTGCTTTTTAAGGGCGTGTTGCTGAAGCATGTCGAAGAACACATATTGCAAACCGGATTCGAGCCCGAGGATAGCATTCTCTTCTATACGACATGTGGTTGGATGATGTGGAATTGGTTGATGTCATGCTTTTTTATTGGTTCGTTGCCAAATTTCTATTTTTTTAGTTACTTAGAAAGTTTGCTTCAAGTTATTTCTATGCCAAATTCCTTTTCTCAGACGTCTTTAAGCAACTGTTTTCTATTCTTTCATGAATGCAGAAAGAATAGAAATTATCGTTCTAATGCAGAAATCATTAAGAGAGGTAGAAGGAAATGAGCACAGTCTCAGCAAAGGTGCCACTTATAGGATTTAATCTCGTTGTTGGTAAAATAATGCGGTTATTTTTCCTCTTTCTTTTTATGTTTAATCTTTCCAGGAAACAAAAAAAAGTAATAATTGGATCTGTCTTTCTCATTCACTCAACATTTTCCAAAGTTACTGATGAGAGTAAGAAGAAGGTATAGTATGAGAGAGGCATATGTAGGTATACCCGATGATATACTTTGCAGGTATGACCCTGGTTCTATTTGACGAATCGCCGCTTTATCCTGACCAGCATATCATTTTCAAAATCGTCGCCAAGCATCGATGCACTGTGCTTGGTATGGGTGCAAAAGTTTATGAAGAATACATGAAACTCGAAAGTTGTCCTGGTTGGTACTCACATGCTTTATATTCTTTTTACTTTGTCTCAAATGCTCCAATTGATTCTTTCAAGACTGGTTAGCTTTAGCATTCTGCGTTTTACTGTATGGAATTTCTCACGACGAGATGGGGTGCTATAGTTTTTAGTTGTCTTCGTAAATATGGATTGAATAAGTGAGCAAAAGGAATCAGATGGATGCCCACCGAAAATGCCGATGTGCACTACTTTTGTGAACCGACCATCGTATAGGCACTATTCTAGCTTTCAGTCATAGTGAGTTGGTGCTGACTATTAGAGACGACAAAACGCAGAAGGAAGTTGAGGTTTGAACTAGGCTCGCTTGCAATGTGTCAGAGATTGATTTTTAGCGCAAATGTATAATCTGTCGTCGATTCGTATGGTACTATCTACCGGCTCACCGTTGAGTAATGCTTGCTTTCGGTACATCAACAGCCATATTCGTCCAAAGGTACCGTATATTGGTCTCTACTCAGCAGTTATAATATTTTGGAACGAAAGAACAAAAATGAGCCGAATGGGAGATAATGAGATTAAGAGAAGTCATGACAGCAAACTTATGCAATCGACATATTTGAGATGATGTCATAAAAGCATAAAAAGCATAACTAGCACTGTTGGTATTGTTGTTCGTTCGGTGAGTTATTCACCAAAAAATTTGTATATCAACAGGCGCGCTGTTTGTATATATATATTTATACATATATATACATATATGTATATGTATATGTATATATATATATACGTATCTTTTCTTCAAGTTTCTGTTTATTTATTTGTTTAGTTGACTAAATTCGATGGACTAACTTTCTTGACCTTATGTTTCGTGTTATTTTTCATTTGTTTTGCAAAGACAACATTTTAGATCCCTTCAGTTGTTTGTTCTTTTTTAAAATCACTGAACGCTTTGCTTAATTTTTCTTTCCTTGATAAAGTTACCCAAGAAATATGCGTCAACAGAGTAATGTGTTGCTTTTCTGAAGGCAGTGATTGGCTCGATTAGTGGGGGAACAGATATTGTTGGCTGTTTCATGGGTGCATCTCAGCTGTTGCCCGTTGTTGAGGGTGAATGCCAGTGTTCATATCTTGGAATGGATATGGCTTCTTATAATGACGAAGGTTGGTTGCTTTTGTCTGGAATCTCATATTTCTTCTCTTGCCTTCTGGGATTAGAAAAGAACATTGAAAAATCCGCTCTAAAGGTTGAGGTAAATGCGTGATCAGAGCATTCTGCTTCAGGGGGTACGATGATTTAGTTAGGTTGCACTTTGTGTTGTTTCAGAACATTTAAAGTGGTTCCAGTTTTTCCTAGTTTTTGACTTTTTTTGTAAAACATCACCTTAGGAATGAACGGATAAGTCTTCATGATGTGAACTAGCTGGGGTAGCGCACCTGTTTATCTTTTATCTTTGGTCGTTGATCTTTTGGATTTTTGAATCCAAAAGATCAACGACCAAAGATTTTTGAATCCAAAAGATCAACGTTAAGCATGAAGCACAGATTGACATATAGTCCTTTGGCGGTGTCAAAAATCAGAGGCAACTTTCTTGATATCTTTACCACTCTACAGCTTACGTGCCTTCGAAGAACCACATTTCCCGCCTTTGTCCGCTGAGTGTCATTTATGTTGCTCTGCGTCTCGTACAATATGGGATCTTGGCGCTTTACTTCTTTTCTTGTACGCTTTTTCGTCGGCAAGCAAAAAATCTTCTTTCTTATGTTGTTCGTAGTGCCACCTTCGATTTGTGGATGGCTTTCGCTGTTTTGTTCATGGATTATGGCTGTGATCACGATCACACCTTTAACGGTCATGATAACGGACTTTGGCTTATTTAGGTGAGCCGGTGCTTGGTGTCCAAGGTGAGCTGGTTTGCTTGAAACCGTTCCCTTCAATGCCATCCCACTTCGTCAACGATGCAGATGGCAGTAAGTATAGAAAAGCGTATTTTGATCGATTCGATGGTGTGTGGACGCATGGCGATTATTGTTGCATAAACCCTCAATCTGGAGGCATTATTATGCTTGGCAGGTCAATATTTTTGCTTGCTTGTTTACAGTAAATAGTTTTGAGCATACTTCTCACAGCTGAGTGAGCATTTTATTGGGCAGCTGTTTTTGATCTCGGGGTAGCAATTAGGGAGGACAAAACATGTGTTAAGAAGATTAGGTGGAAAGAGGCTGTGGCGAAAACTTAAAGAGACGATGACTCCACAGTTAAAATCATCGCTGCGCGCGCTGTAATAGTTAGAATACCAGTCGTGTCAGTCCCCAAATTTTTGAAAGATTTGGCATCGCTCACTTCTATGACTTTTCCAGAAAACTTGAAAACATCTTTCTGCATTTCCTGCACGAGCCTCCAAGTCGAATATCTGCATCCCCTCGTTCTGCAGTGTGAAATGGTAATACGAGGGTGAATGTCCGTCAGTAATCTTATTAATTTCATGCTAGTGACGCAGACTACGCATGACGTCCTCATACAGTTATTTCCATAAAATTAGTTTTTTTAAAATTGTTTGCAGGAGTGATGCGACTCTGAATCGTAGTGGTGTCCGTATCGGCACTGCAGAGATTTATGGGGTGGTGCAAAAATTCGAAGAGATTGTCGACTGTGTCGTCGCACCACAAAAGTTGTTAGTAATTAATTCTATATATTTCTGTGTTCATCATTATTTCTATATAAAGCGTTATTCGTTTGTTGTTATTTGCAGGAGTTCGGTTATACGAAAAAAAGATTGTTTGCTGTAATTTTTAGTCGCTTCATGCACTCTTGAAATCGCCATTTGCTGCTTGGAGGGAACGAAAAAGCAGTGAAAAGGGGAGAGGGAAAGTGATACGTAAACGTATCAAAATCTTGACCGTTAATGTTCGGTTGACAGTCCCACCTCGACCACGTCTTCTTATGCTGCTGTGCGCGTCCTTTTCATTTTATTAATACATCGGTACTTATCGGCGGTGCTTACCTAGTACGGGTGTGATTTGTGATCCTTACGCCGAGGTTTATCTATCTAAATAATATGGCCGAAATCTGAATTTCAAGTTTCATGTCATTTTTTTAACACGCTTAATTCCAGGAACGGAAATGTGGATGAAAGAATCATTTTGTTTGTAATGATGGCACCATCGAAGCAGCTAACCGATTCATTGAAAACGCAATTAAAGCAGAAGATTCGTACTCTCATGTCGCCTCGTCATGTGCCCGATGTAGTTGTGGCCGTAGATGATATTCCGGTATGTCTTTTATAGTTTGCCTAATGGAACGAAAAGCGAATTACCATATTATCTGATATGGAGCACCTGGGGCTATAAACTTCATGGCATTGTAACGAAGGGACTGGTACGAAGCAGAGTCGCCCATTAAGCTGTTTTGGTGCATAAAAGGAAACGGAGGAGATATAGGTACATAAGAGTTCAATGTACATTGTCGTGTCTTTTCTGTGCTGATCGACAGAGGCTGAATGATTCCAACATATTCAGCATCCTTGGTAATTTATGCCTTCAAGGAGAGGAGTAAATGCTTATAGAGGGAAAGCTACATGGTACTGCTTCAGAGCACAATTCGGGATTTCACTGTGGAAGTGATTTTTAGAAAGCCCAACCCATAAGTTTAACTGCTATCATGATTATACACCCGAAAGCTCCGGTCATCGATGTGCTCCAGTTCAGGAACTGACTTGATAAAGAGGGATCCCCATTTTTTGATCACGATTGTTAAAGGCGTATTTTTCCGTTTTCTGATTATATCTTCAGTTTGGAATAGTAATCGCAATGTAAATATTCAGTATACGATCAGCGGCAAGAAGGTGGAAGTGGCAGTGAAGCAGGTGCTAAATGGAGAAGAGGTGAATTTTTAAATCTTTTAAAGCAGTTTTCTTTGTCGGACCATAGTAAATTGGATTAACTCGCTTCATATCATTTTTGTGATTTTTTTTTCATTCGTTCATTTTATAACTAATCTCGTGCTGCGTAGTTAACCCATCGTAGAGATGTTTTGATTCATACCGGACTTTTCGAAATTGTATAGCAGGTCATAGGGAGAGATGATATATGTGTATACAGACGTATATATATACATATATATATATATACACATGTAAGAACATATATATACATTCTTGGTACAATATATATTGAATGCTACTGTTGGTATTCTTGGTACCAACAATATATAAATGTCTATATATATATATATATGTGTATATATATATATATATATATACATATATATATTTGAAAGTGCCAAGAAAAGAATTGATCGAACAACATTGCTTTCTCACAAAAATCAAATTTATAGAATGAAATGACCTAACGACTGTTTTGCAGGTTCAAAGGAAAACGTCGTTAAGGAATCCAGAGGCACTGGAAAACTTTCGGCTGTGATGAAACATGATATGCAACTGCTAAGCTTATCCATACTTTGTGCTTGTGCACATGAAACGCGACGCATTTGAGTTGAAAACCGAATTGTGTGATTGTTCGTTAAACGTCTTAGTTACTCAATTATGCGAATTACATATGTGGATTATAATTATTATTTACTACCTGACTTATAACTTTCTTCTTTTTAAAAGTGTTTATTGTTTTTGAATTTTAGTGTACTTCTAATGTTTCTTTCAGCACATTTAGTTGAATTTGTTTCACAAATTTTTGCAGTGAGCTTTTGCTAATCATTTTCTTTGCATGGTTGTGTGATAGCGAAGAAAAAGTTCATCTTGCGAAAGTTCATGAATTAGACATTTGCCAGTTTAGCAAAAAACCGTAGCGATTTTTGAAATCGTACATTCATGAGTTAAAGTAAGTAATATGGAGTTTCGATTAACCTAGGTTGCTGCAGGCAAAAATATAAACGGTTCGCGTCTCCTATGCTAATCGGAATGAGCTGTAAAGCAAAATTAACATTGACATATCGTGATTCGTGAACACTTTCTCAGTGAATTATGCATATCGGCATCTTTTACTGTGTACGATCTATTTTTATTGTTTTATCCATTTCGTTCTCGATAAGATTTTCAACTGTGTATACATTCGTTGTTTTCATCTGCCCCTTGCCGAAATAGTCACTAGGAAAGTCATCATTCAAATAGGCTGTAATGAACAGCATATTTGTGTTACATTTCAGTGTGTGTTTTCATTTTATCAGTTGTATTCCTAAGCAGTATTGGAGGATTATATTCTCATTTTACCTCATTTCGAACATACCTGCTACTGTTGTACTTCCGTCCATTGTTTTGTTCAATTAGAATTGCGGCCATTTCATGAGAAAATGCTTTTGAACTTCGAGAACGGTTGCATCCATAAATCTGATTCTGGCGTTTTCTTTGCTTAATACTGTTATGGGAAATGGAACTCTGATTGTGATTAGGTAACTCGACAGCTTCTTGCCATGCACGTAGTCCATGAATGTGCAGGCATAGTAAAGAATTCCCAGTTGGTAGAAGTAGTCCGCTGACCATATGTAGTTAAATTGCGGCCGAAAATGTCATAAACGTCCTAGATCGCAAAATTTTTTTTTGGGTTTTGACTTTGCAAAACGCCTTATGGCCAGGTCATACTTGGTATGCATGTGTCTACCGGCAGTTCCGAATCCAAAACCACTGAAGCTTAACATCGAGGGATGCTTACGCACAGCTTCAAATCCATACATTGGTCGTAGGAATTGGTTTTTCTGCGACTCAGTCAATGAACTACGCAGCCCAGTCGACTGAATTACGCAAGTTCTTTAGCATATTCAACTGTTTACAACCTCCACCGGGATCCCTGACTTGGTCAGAACTTGGGTAGGGAGGAGGTGATCCCGGGGCGTCGATTACTTCTGCTCAGTTTAGCGTTGAAAGTATCCAACAGACACACACGTACACATGCACACACACAGCACCGCCTTAATGCGTTTCTGCAATGCTAATTTGCGAAAATGCATGGAAATGTTCGGACGACCTCCTCAACTGTTGTGTCGCGAGTTGGAGGTGACACTCGAAGTGTCCAAGTTTCGTTTTTTTGCTTGGGAGGAAATACTCCGCAGATATCGTTGAATCGCAGTCGTACGTGAACAAATACCGAAATCCAAACCGAGAACATGATCAGTGATGTTTTAAAGCTTTAGCCTTCGGAATTTTGCATCGAAAAACTCACTTATGACTTATTCTACCCATTTCTGTAATACAATAACGTCGCAATATCGACTACAAGAAGCAACAGTTGTGACGGTGATTAGTGCGGTTCGTGAGCGGTCGACTCTATCTGCTTCTGTTTTTTCTCTTGGCGACCATGGTGGAGGAGCAGGAAAATTTACAAACGACGGCCGCGCGACAAGCGGCGAAAATCGAGCTGCAGGAGCATATAATTGAACGCTTATTGGTAACGGTTGCGAGTCAGGCCAAAACCATAAGCCAGCTAACTGAGCTGACCGAAAAATTAATTAAAAAGCAGCGAGAACAGGCAACCACAATAAACAATAAACAATAGTGCCTCAGATCGTCGAGACCGTTCTTCGCACAGCATACTGCTTCTGCCACAAGGGCTTCGCAGAGATTCACCAATTTAAGGTGTTCGACAGTCATACGCGCTGATGGACGGCGCCTCAAAAGTTTTTTTTAGGACGGAAAGGGGAAGGGAGGGAGGAAAATACGCTGAAACAGTTTTTAACAGCACGATCAGGTAATAAAGCAAACAAAAGAGGCGGTTGGTCACTCGAGGTTGTATCAATTCGTCGACTACTTCCGGTGCCTCCTATCTTTCAGACAGCGAATATGATAGCAAATGTTTCTCCCTTACCGACGGTGCCGACGCGTCATCTCTTCCTGAGCTTCCCAGCTTGAATTCTTAGCTTTCGAATTGTTAAAAAGAACGACGTTCGCATAAGTGGCTCAAAATTTTGAAGTGTTTAATGAAAAGTAATTGTGCAAGAAACAGTGTGTCCGTTGAAAAAATAAAGTGATCCGTTATTCAGCCAATCTCTCTGCAATATAAATATCTCGAAATTTTTTGACAATTTGCTATAATTTCGAATTTAACTTACTCAAAATATGAAAGTTGTATGCGATTAAAACACCAACATTTATATTATCTATGATATCTAATTTTAAAATAATAAGGGTGAAATATGATATCACAATCAAGTGTCTTTAGACTATTGGAGTCAAGCTCCTTCAGAATTCCATTTCCACGCTTAGCCAGTAGTAGTGGTTTTCAATTTAAAAAATGCATTTCAATATGAAAAAAATAGTGAGCAACCACCGGCCAGTGCATCCTAACTAAACACTCAAGTGACGAGTTTTTAAGAAAATCACTCCAGATTCGGCCTTCATCGTTCACGAATACGGTATAATAAATTACAGTAAGTTCTTTCATAGTTTTGAAACATATGAGCTTACTAAATCATAATACCTGTGAAGAGTGGCTTGTATTTAAGGTCAACATCGGATGAACAAAACTCTTCACTGAATTCGGCAAAAAGTAAGAAAGCATAGCGCTCAGTTTGTTGAACAGCAGTCGATTCTTATCTGTTCAATGTATACCAAGGTTTATGACATATCATTATTCAGTAACTCGGCTCATGAATGGAAACAGAACTGACTTGGTCTAGTTGCCTGTCGCCTCGAGATGGCAATGCAAGTGGACCTGATTAAAACGCATCTGGCATGTTGTGTCACAATTTGTCGAAAAAAGACGTTCATTGATGAGGAATAAGAGACAGTACAACGCAGCTCAACAATACATAAAAAAGCACTTCTTATATAGCCAGTGGTCAGCGGATCGGATTGGCAGGGGGATACAGCGATAGAAACAATTGAGAAGGGAAGAGGAGGCTAAAAAAGAGGAATATGAGCGACACCTCGTGGTGATGAAACAGTTGTGAAATACTGATGAGCCAATATGATTACCCATTAACAGCAAAATACACATCCAACATGGCCAAAAGTAGAGGACGATTTCTTAAGCTGGCACAGATTTCGAGGTTTATCGCTAACTTAGCGATTCGACGCTTCAATCGGCACAATAAAAAATATTGAAATACGATGCATGTCAAACGTTTCGTAGGCCGTATAAAACGACGGTCACAATAACAACAACAGCCCTCATTTCCTACTTTTTGGCAATTTAGCACTTTAGCACGTTACCGCTCTGGCCGTCAATGCGGTGTCTCGATGTTACTGAGGCAATCGCACGCCGAGCACAGCCATTCCCTTTGGCTGTTCTAGCCTGTTGTTAACTACCCGCTGGCTGGGCTGTCAGTGGTATGGTGGGAAGCAGCCGGGAATTGAAGCCGGGTCTCCCCGCATGCGAAGCGGGGGCTCTACCACTGAGCTATTGCAGCCCTCATTTCTTATACGTTATCGAATTTCCATTTGCGTCAAATTGTATGCATTTCAACGCCATTCCCATTTCGTTAGTCGGAATTGGTTTATTTACGAGTTTGCAAATCGATACGAGACAACTGCAAAAACATAATCGCTAAAAGAACGAACTGCGCCGTCTTACTCAGATGAATTTCTCTTCTTGTCCGGTCTATTCATTGAGCGAGTTTTTGTAGTACCTCGATTCTTTTTTTCGTCATATAAGGAAGATCATTTTTTAAAGCGTTATAATTAATGTCCTTGTAGGCGTCCTGTCTATCGTTACATTTTTTGTTGCACATTACGGATAATTAAGCTCGGAAGCGGTTTAATTAGCAGCAGTAGAAGTGAATGCAATAGATTTGATGATATCATTACACGGAAAGGAAAAACTGTGCGAAGGCGGAGTCAAAAAGAACTCTTAGGATGTAGCAAAGAGAGCGGAGGGCAAAAGTCGAGTGATGTTTCGTCAGACAAAACAGTGCCACAGAAAGCGAACGAGGAAAAGCATAGAGCTGGAGGCAGTAAGCTAGGACAGCAACATGTTAATGGAGTGAAAGAAGATGAGACAACATCGGTGAAAGTCCAGGAACTGCAGCTAATGAAGGTAAGAAAGAAAGTTTAGCGGAGACAGAAAGCGAGTAACCGAAGAGCCGTAAGGAGGAATCGAACCTTCAGTAATTCCAGAAAAATCACATTGTAATAAATCGGAGAGTTGTGAGCCTGCGCCAGAAACCGACGACCCAACACAGCAAAGCGATATAGAGCAAAAACAACCGCAGAATGAAAAGGCAACGAAAATGGTCGAAGAAGTCTTAGAGCAGGAAGACAAATGTCACAAGAGGACGACGATGAAACGGCAGGAGAACAGTCTGTAGGAATTACCGATTCAGATGTTAGTGCTTGTGTTGCTTGATTGATTGAGCTGATTAATTCACGTAAAGATATATAAGTTTGTTGGAAGAGGTTCAAAGACGAAGGTTATGTTTCTGAGCATCCGTTAAAGAACAAGTTCAAAAATTTCTATCACGAAAACTGCCCAGTACAACGGTTCTAAATCTGGGCTGGTCATGCTAGATGAAACAAGAAACATCGTTGAGCTTGGTGCAGAAAACGATGGAAATCTTCTGCTTATTCAGAAGTCAAACTAGACATATAGGCTTCCGTTTTGTAAGGATGAGGATTGAAAAATTTTATATATATA
>JPKZ01000634.1:161168-177015 GCA_000803305.1 Toxocara canis
ATATATAAGTTCTCTAATGCCAAAATTTGCAATGTAAAAAAATTATATATGTGATGTAAAAAATTTAATTTATGTACACATACATTATGGGCGGGCAGTAGCTGAGTGGTAGAGCTCCCGCTTCGTATGAGGAATGACCTGGGTTCGGTTCCCGGCTGCCTATCCGACGGATCGCCAGCAGGCTGACCACCAGGCGCTCAGAAACTGGTCGAAAGAATCATGAGTGGGTAAAGATGTCAGCTGCATTGATACGGGAATCCATGAAATTACAGCTGCCTATATATATATATATATACATTATATAAATTAAAAAACCTATAGGTATTTGAGGTTTTCTAAAATTACGGAAGAGTCAGAGAATCGCAAACTCATTGCTTTCAGGAGGTAGAGTTTCGAAGGAGTCGAAATTTCAAAACTGCAACTGCCCGCAATATCGAGGCAACACTGCGAATCACTCACGCATCCTCAGCTAACAGATATTGACTCCCTCAGGAAAGGAAGGAAAAACGAAAGCAGTAGTGAAACAAAATCAAGGCGTTGCATGTCCAAACATCAGTTTGACTAAATATGCAAACATCCTACTAAGAATTACTGTATTTGATGTTTGCCCTCTTTCAGAAATCATCACAGCTAATAGCTGGTCAGATATTGGAAATAATAAACCGGCACAACTTGTTTGCAAATACACTAACACACGATCAAGATGTTATGTTGATAGGATTTTCGCTGGGGAAGTGAAATTCGATGGCGATGTACGTTATAAACCTAAAGCATATTCATTTGTTTTTTTAATGAAGAGATTCAGTGCCCTTTATCGCAGAAAATTAGAGTGGAATTTGCAACATATGGCGACGGTGATTTCAGAAAAATCGTATCTTTGAAAGGGCGCACAACTGATCTATATTGTTAGCTTTTTATATCAAGTGATATGTTGGACGCTACTGTGTTATATGAGAATTTGTTATCCTCAAAAATTTCTTCACTCAATCATTCCTCTACACGCTTCGTGCTCTCATCGTCCCTCCGCTTTCCGCCTTCCCGAGTCAATTTCCTCACTTCCAAGGCAACATGCTTTTGGGTTTAAATGAGCTGTTTATGTTTGAACCGATAAGCTGTTTGAATTGTATTCCGCGCCCAGAGGACAGATGATCTGAGGCAGAGTGCGACTTGCTTAGCACTGAATTTGGCCATCGATCGAGCGACCAGCATAGGAATTAATGGAGACGCCAAAGGAAACCCCTTCCTCCATCTTCACAGATCCACCGAAACCTGCGGACGAGTCCACTGCTCCGCTGTCCAGTCAGTTCTACGTTTAATCATCAGTGTCGTCAGCATTAGCACCCGGAAATGTGGGAAGTTTGATGATTAATATAAAGGGTACTTTTTATAGTGGAAAGCAGTACTTTTTTTTAAAGTTTACTTTTCAGAGGCGAAAGCAGAACCAGCAGCTAAGGGCGCTTTACAGAAGAGTAGAGCCCATCGTCGCCAACAAACTCGAATGGAAAGTAAAATTTGTGACGGTTAATTGGAGGTCCAACGCAGCCAATAGACAGATTTGGTGTGGAGGAATTAAATAAGTGCCTCGAGCAATGGGATTCCCACCCGCAAGAGAAGTCCCCTCAACAAATCGTCCGCAAACAACAAAACACACCTGACATGGACGGTACACGGCAAACAACTAGCAAATCGCCTATTCATTTTTCAAACTGATCTAGCCATTTCCAAACAACAAAACGCGCCTTTCAAACTCGCTCGTGCCAATCCAAAACTTTGCTTTCGAGCGCTTTAGCAAATTTGTGATTCGCGAAGGCCGCATCTGTGCACACGTAAATGCGTACGTGCCGGTCCGTGCGACAGTCTCAACACAGGAACCACCAAAGCGAGAGCACCAAATTTGGTTGGCAAAATCCAACGTGCTCTCGGTTGACCCCCTAGACCCAATTTCTTACCAATTCGCTGAGACTGGGGGGAGGATACAACCTTTCCCGCGTTCACTGAAGAGATGAATTGACACCTGCCTACCCTCACCCCGATCCACACAATTACCTGCTACGCCCAGTGGAGTATGGAACCTTAAAAGGCGCTTTTTCTATTATTAGAAATCGAACTTCAAAAGTGTGCTCATTCGCTGACCCAACGCCAGCAGCCAAGATGAGCCAATAATTATTCGTCCTCCAAGGAAACAAAAAGAAAACCTCAAGTGAGCAGTTGTGCTGACCATGAAGCTGAGCTGGTTGAAGATATAAAAACTGTTGCGTTTTACATGCGTTAGATACAGCGAAAAAGTCGAAAGCATAGCCTACTCGTTAAAAAATTTCTTTAACGCAGTACGAGTGGATTGAAACAGTTCTAGAGGTAAAAGGATAATCATCCCTGGCTTCAGATCACGTGTCTTGAGCACATTTACGTTCATGCGACTTTCAAACCACAGCTTCATTCGCTTTTTGGCCAAAAGACTTCAAAATGAATAAGTTAACAAAAAAGTGTTGTCGCACAAGACAGAGAGCGTTTATTGTTTGTTTGGTGTTGTTTAGCTGCTTATTACACTGAGAGTTTTGCGATTTCTCGAAATTATCCACAGAATGAGAGTGGCAAATAACGATCACTGACGGTCACTCCTTAAACACTTAAACAAAGCGCATGGAGCTAACCATCGAAGGCAATATCAGTGTTAATAAAATGAACATGACTCTGACAGAAAACGCTGACTGAGAGAAAGCAGAAACGGGGCAAGCTGCGACGAGCAAAGAAGCAACAAGTGTTGAGCGGGCGAGGGGGAGGAACGACATCTACACAACAAGTACTCATGACCGAGAAATTCAGAAGTCCCAGCTATTTTTTCCCAGCTATCGTCGAGTCCCTATTCTTGAACCCTCAGTTTCCGAAGACGCTAAATGGTAATCCCTCCCTCCCCACTCCCCCACACCACACTAAAAATACAACTAGGAATGTGAGCAATAATCAATCGAATGTGTAAGCAATGCCCCTCCGTGCATAGCGTTGTCGCATTGCTTTTGCGTACAAAATGAAACGCACACCACTTACAGCACTATTGCACATTTGCCATCCATTCAATTTCATGTGCGATAATCATCCACACGACGGCATACAATCACTTAGAGAAATACCGCCCTCATACAATACATAAAAAGACAGTTGCGCCAAAACATACACACTACTTCCCGATCATGGCGTGACAGAAGCGCCGTGCCGGCAAGAACATCAGTAAATCAATTTTAAAAAAATGAAAATGCACATCGGTAGTTTCAGTCGCATACAACTTCATTCACTGTCATCACTAAGCTTATTTCGCCGTATTCTTCACTCATCATTAGCACAATCTGTCAGGAAACAACAGGCCACTAATCCGAGGACGGCACATAAATCGTTACTATATACTTTGCTCCTACGGAAGCACCGTTTAGAGTTTGCTTAAAATTAACCGGGCATCACGTAAACAATGCTAGAAATGCCTTCTCAATAGGACGACATCCGGCCCGAGCATAAATCGCTTCGCTTCTCCGTGTGCTGTCTCTAGCAAAAACTACATCCATCTTCGTTAGCACTGTAATGTTAATATTTCTGAACGTTCCCAGAAGAAAAATTCTCTTAAACGGAAAGAACGATACGCCCCCTAAAACTCTGCTCTTTCTTTTTTGTTCAACGTTGTGTGCGACTGCCAATGAACACAACTCGATCTAGTCAGTACGCCCATTGCCCTATAACACTGCTCAATGTGCGACAGTCACTGCGTGTAGGAAAAGAAAGTTTTCAAGATAAGGGTAATATTTTTCTTCGACGACGTGCGCTCGATCGTCGCAAAGCGTTTTTTCTCTCCTTCGATTTTTTTCGACCTGACGAAATCGTCTTCTTTTTCGATCCCTATGACCGAAACCGCTCAATAGAAAGGCAGAGCTACACTTTACCACTTACACAGAACGAACAGCAACAACGCTCTAGTATTGAAGCAGTTGGTCTGGAAGTGAATAAGAAAAAAACAACCGTTTTCGAATTCAATTTCATGACATCTCCCGAACTCGAAAATGGACGTAAAGGAGCCTTCACACTTTTTTTGTAAACGAACCCGGCGATGCTGCAATGCTGTTTCATCGCAGCAAAAATTTGCAAAATTCCTCTCATTAGAGAAACTTACACCATCGCCTCATTAAACTTATACTACTTACTGACAAATAAATGGGGTCAAAGAATAAATAACAGCTGTATTGTTCAGCATCGCAGCAACGAGCTACTTTCAAGTAGAACGACTAAGCCTACTGACACTACTTCTACGATCTTTCCCTAAGGGCTCTCTCTAAAGATTTAACGACTTACGGAAAGATAATCAAGAAAGAGTAACGAGTTTACCGAGAAAAAAAGAAATGAGGAAGCGCTCTCAAAAACTAAGAAGCTTGAAAAGCTTGAAAGCTTTCACTAGGAATGTATCGTTTACATAACAGAAATGCATCATTTACAAAGGCTACGAGAAACTAAGCTGTGACTGGGTATGTAAAATTGAAATTGGTCACCTACATGCCACCTCAGCCGACAATGGTTGGTTTGCTCGCTCCAATGTCAAACACATAAAGGTTAAGACGGTAGTAGTCGAGGACAACGTTGACTACCACTGATCAACCAACTCAATGGTTTGCTAGCCATCTCAGAGAGTCAGTTCGTTGAATAGGCGCGCAGTGCCTACAAAACACGTGGACACGACATTCTAACTGCCGAATGACGGGGCTGAGAGCGAGGAGGCGGAGTATGAACCGGTGAGACCGTCGATGAGGACGATAATGACGGTGAGTCGGAAGTGGACGGTGACCCAGGGCACTCCTCGAGCGAAAGCGACACGGTACGTGAAGCGCTTGGCGACACAGCGCGACGAAATAACGCCGTTTTCGCCTCCCGCTCCACCATAAACACATTGCGGCGCGCTTCCACTTCACCAATCCTGAATAAGGAACATCCGTGTTGTTGAGGCAACTCAAATATGACGGCATGATTGACCTCCAGACCTTGATCCACGGCAATTTCATATTGTTGAATTCTTCATTCACATGAATTCAGCTGATGTAACGAAGTCAGTGATTGGGAGAGGGAGGGGGGCATATGGAAGGCATCAATCATTGGAGTTCAGTGAAAAATGATTAATGCGACACCCTAACGACCCTTAAGAAAAAAGCTACCAACACTGCAAAGTTCATTTCCCTTTGAAGTATCCTCACTACAGAAGAAGGGAGTTGTACCCGTTGAAATGTCCAAAGAAATACTTGTTTTTAAAAGAAATTATACCATAAAGCCACTTCAAATACATCGGCCGTACGCTCCTTTTCGAACTGGGTTGGCGCTTTATCTCACGGCATCTGCCCCTTTTTCTAGCGCGGTGGCTCGTTCATATGCCGGCAACATTTCTGGGTTGCACGCAGCGACTGCCACCCGGAAGAGGATAGTCGAGGTCGCAACATGATCAAATAGAGTGGTCAACGACAAAGGATGTGGACTACAAACCCTCCATCACAGCTCATTAGCGGGGAGAGGGGAGGAGGAGAAGGGCGGAGACGTTTGTGCTGCAGCCCCCGGGCGCATATCTACGCGAGATGGTAGTCTTCGACCTCAAAAAAGTTGCCCATCTGTGGTCTCACTGCAGGCGAGGCCTTGCAGCAATTCAAAAAAAAGCAGGCAGTCTTAAGAATGTCCTTTCTGACATTCCTAGAGCGATGAAATGCCTCGTGAGCTTTGGTGGGGTTTTTTTCAATCATTACTTATACAATTTCTTTCGACCATTTCGCTTTATCTCCCATTTGACTTCTACATGTGTTGAAAATTCCAATTTCGCTGTTTTCGATAAAGAAAGAAGCTCTTCGACGGTGAAGGATATTAACTCAACTCTTGCAAAACGAGGTTTATAGCGGGCTATAAATTCCACGACCCCCTATAATAAGCGGCGGGGCAATGTCGAGGAGGTGGGATTTATTCGAGGTATTATGACAATTCAAACGTAGGTAAATGAAATAACACCAAATTTGTTTCGTCCGTACGTGCCAAAACGTACGTTAATACATGACTACAGTCAGCATGGCAGCAGCCAGCAGTGGCCGAGTTCCAGCTTCAACTTCTCCCCTTTAAGAACAAACTGCTCTTACCGCTTCTGGAGCGGGAAGGGGGGGAGGGAGGGATTATGAGTGCGGCCTGTACGCATAAAGACTAAGGGGGTCGAGACCGACATGAAGCCTGTCAATTTAAAGCGAGAAACACCACCAAAAATATAAAGCCGGCTTGATGCATTCAACCCTCCCCTCTTTCCCCTCCACGCTTGAGCGCATCTTTCGGCCTCAATGATGCCTCTAACAAACAGCGCGTTTGTGGAAGACATGGGAAATCGTTTAAAAGAATTTATTGCACAATTTGCAGCTAAAGCCTAAGTTATTTATTAATTCATCGCCAAAATCACATCGCTTCTTTGTGCATAAGGTCGTTCCCTCTCATTGCCTATCCCGCCCCGTCATCCACGTTCAAGCCCTCTCACGCGCCGACTCGAAGATCTGAAAAGTGAGATTTTGATCTTGCTGAAAAAAAGGAAAAACACCACTTGATCCGAGATGATTCACTAAAATCACTGAATAGTGAGGATACCTAGTGCCCACTGCGAAATTTTTTCACCCTGTCGCTAAATGACATCACCATACCACCATTTTTGCATGAGTACCTTCTGCATCCCAGATTTCTACTTCACTTCGGTATCCATTTCAACACAAACAATCTACTGTATCATAATTTCAGCACTGTGGTGTCAGTAGTGGTGAAGTAAAAACTGCTTCTCGCATGCGATCATCTCCTACGTTAAAAACGATCGAGATAGGGAAAATCGTACTAAAATGTTGATACTGGCAGCGAAATTAACGGCAGCATTTGAAGTTGAAGCTCGCATATCAACGAATGGCTCATAACGAGTGGTCATCCCCACACACAGGAAGAGCACCGGATAGATGTGCTGTTTAGAGGCAATACTGCAAAAACCAACAACTTTATGATATTGAGCATTCATTATACAACAGTCACGCCCAACAGAATTAAACCAGACGCAACGGGAATTTGAAAAAATGTTGCCAGCTCCTCGATAAAAATTATTTAGAAATTTCAGTGAAAATCATAATTAGTTGATTATCACTTCGGATGTGGTAGATTTCTATTGACGTTAATTTTATCGAAGCTTTGTGAGTCGACAATCTAACAAGACACTATTCAGGACCCTCAATCTGCAAAGCAATGAAATTTTTTGTAAAAGGGTTGCCTGAAATCGACCATTACACCTTATTCACAAATAGTGCATTTAGAGTGGGATTAAAAAAAAAAAAACAACATATTTATGGGAACTTTCTCGCCAAATGCGGGACGACGCCTTTTTTGACGTATTCATGCACGCTTTCCTGTGACTTTTGCGAACCTCCTCAACCCGTCAGTCAGCATGGTAAACTGCCGTTGGATATGAAGGTTTCATGCTAATTCCGGACCGCGAAAGATTAGACTGGTCAACGACACAGACATTTATCTATGCGAAAAAGCGAACATTAGTCTAAGTCGCCAAGCTGCTTTCTCCAAACGACCGAAAATTTGGAAACCATGTTTATTAAAATACAGTTCCATCTTTATTCTTTTACGTCAGAGGCTGTATTCGGATGACTGGTTCTATTCCAGACGAAGCCAGAAGATGGAACGCGCATGTGAGATTGAAGATGATGAGATGATATGTAAAAAAAAAAACAGAAGTTCGCAACATAGGAGATTTTGCTCGGGATACAGACTCTGTTTTTCGTGAAGTGTCCAAAACATCGCTAGATTAAAGCGTACGGCACTCTTTCTATGTTCATTCGATAAACCAACACAAAATAAAAATTCACAAAATCTGCTCTGCAACTATTGGTGAAGAGGAAAAAGTAATCAATGAAAATACTATGTGCATGTTTCATTTTAAAGGCGATTAGCTGATAGAATTATTATAACAATGGAATGCGTATAGTCGTTTTAAAAGCGATCAGATGATGTAACCGCAGCAAAAGAACATTTAAAGGGGACGCTACTCTACACCAGTTCTTCCATTATCATCTAAAAAAAAAAAGCAGAATCCTTACATGGCACAAACATCCATTATCCTTCACCTCACTCCCAGTGGGTTCAACGCTATTCACAATACTCTTTTTTGGTATAAGCGATAAGGCGTAGTAGTGTGCCGTTATAAGACAAGTTGAAACTTGCCCTAGTTGACTAGATTTTTGCTCACATGTTTGAGGTGTACCATAATTGCCTAGAATCGATCAGAAAAAGAAGGGAAGGGATAATCCGTACGCACCGATTTCATAACCTTTCATGATGCTGCTCCAGATGAAGACTTACATCAGAGGCGTCTATTAACGCAAACACCACCACCTAAAGGAGCAGACGCAAAACGGTCCAACTGATACCGTGTCGGATCGTAGAAAACGAAGGAACGACGAGCAGCAGAAAGACTTTCGCTTCAAGATGAATTAGGATGAACTTTGGGCTAACCGTCGAAATGACGATACCTCCAAACGAGAAAGAAGCATAGTATTCTATGAAAACAACGAGAATTTCGTTTTTCAAATCTTTTTTTCTCTTCTGATTAGCAAAGCCGATAAAAGCGCCTCTTTATTAACTAAAGTCAGAGGAAATTTAAAATTATGATGCGAAAAGAGCGATGCAGGATGCCATGTTCTCCTAAATTCTCCCATGCCCCCTTATACATATACACGTAGAATAAATTGCAAATGAAGACTGCGACCAAATTTCAATCCCTAAGAAACAAGATGAAAGTGGAGAGTTCCATCATGACTTTTGTTCGGAAATTCCGAAAATCCCGTTATAAAAATATGAAGCATGCAACGAGAGGGAGGGAGTGGGGAGGGGAAGAGGAGGTAATCGAATCGAATCTGTGCGATGTCAATGGAGCGCGTTTATAGGAATGCGCCAAACCTTATCCTTAGTTAGCTGCACGTCAAACTCCACATAATCGGCCCCGTTTTTTGCAGCCGAGTTGAGCGAATGGATTGTGTTCTCGCGGCCCGCAGCCATTCTAAATTCAACAGCACCTCTAAAGCAGTATTACATTCCACTAATACCTAAGCCTACCAAAAACTTTCCACAATGTTTCAGCCAGCTCATCCCGCTCCATTTCAAACGGAAAGCAAAATAACTGGAAAATCCCGTTTGAAATATATGAACATTTAATTCTTCCTCAACAAAAAGAAACAACGTCCGTTTCCCGTCATGAGAATTTTTTTCGAAAAACATATGTACGTGGAAAAGATGAAAAGAAGCGTTCAGCGTTTCAAAACAAACTTCTGCATTTGACCAACTAAATCATTCAGCCCACTGTTTTCAGCTGCAAGCAGAAATTCCTCGTTTACCGTAAGACCTGCAATTCACTTCCCCGTCTGGGAATGAGACTTCGCAAACCCCCCCCCTCCCAGGTTTAGTCCTCTTCTCAATGTTAGTTTACCCTTCGAAATATCATTCGATAAATGCCCTCCTAGAATTTTGAATGATTTCAAATTTAACGCACTACCTTACATGGACCATTTTGTTAAGCTAGACCTATCTGTGTCAGCATCGCCCTCCCCTCCCCCTCCCCCCTTAAATCTATGCTCCTATTTAGCAAATTGAAATCCTAAATCCCTTGGGGCTTGAATTAGAGGAATTACGGTAATGTGAGAGAGAAAAAACGATCAATTCTGAGCGTTCAAAGCCGCTACTGCATACGCTTTCTAACACCGAAACACCAAGATGGCAGTCAGCTTTGCCTTGTGCTTCGCCATTTCCTGAAGTTGATCAACATTCGAAACGCCAGCACAACAAAATCGCTCTTCTTGAAATGAAGCACTGCTATTTTGAAAGATGAAAACACACTTCCGAACATACCACACTATATTTAGGTCTTCCCCAAAATTTTCAAACAGTTATTAAAATCACACATGGATGCCCACTTCCTCCTTCCCCTCCATCTCCCCCAACCAATACTGATCCAATCTTTGCAGATTACGATTACTGGGTTTCCAAAAAACCTTGAACTGTGGGAAGAACTTCTAAGAAAGGTTTCTAAAGACCAACAGTATGCAAGGGCTTCGATATTTTCAGCTTTTATAGGTTTCCTTAAAACCCCTCCAAACTTTAAATTGATCCGTATGCTTGTTGAACTCCGTTGTGGATCAACTCCCAAAAAACCTGAAAATTGCACATGATTCGACGAATGGCCAGACCTGATAGGAGACCCACGTGTGATTCGCATGAGCACAAACATGACGCTCACAGTTCGAAAACCTCACCAGAAATGTTAAAACTGATCGAAAAGATCCCCACCGATTTCTCCCGACCTAATAGTCAAATAATCAACATTTGATCATTTAATCGCAGTAAACATCAGAAAAAACCTCATCCACTATCGACCAAACGGTTTATCATGATTTACTGAAAAACGTATTGCAAACAAAATCTCGTTCAAGCGACTTCCACATCCCACTTTATCGATCGTTTTACAATTTTTTCGTTCATATCTGCTGCGATTCAGTGATCTCATAGTTGCACACGGCAGCATATTAAACAATAAAAAATTCCGTTCAGCATCAACTCAGCTGAGAAATGCGCTGGGCACAACTCCATGTGTAAAAGTATTATTCAATTGACGGACCCGCAAATTTGCAACATTAATGTTCATAAGTTATATCAGTCAAAACAAAAAACGATGTTGGCTGTGTTAAAGACGTTTCCTAGGAGCGCCAAACGAGACAAAGCTTGCCCACGAAAAGCGAATTTTGTTTCGAGATGACCATCGTTGCAATCTAACGAGACCAGCGAAGAGGAAAACAGTTAAGAAGCCCAAAAAGTAATAATTTTCTACTCTTTGGAGGTGAAGTTTGAAAACATAATCAAACTATGCCAAAAGGGAAGAAGGCTTGAAATAATCTCACACCACCATTGATCGAGGTTGCATTCCACGCAGATCGCAATTAGGACGAGCGGGTACATGCGAATAAAAAACGCAAAAATGTTAGAAAATAAAAAGGTGCAAAATCTGACTTTGTATATGAGTTGCCCATTCCTCTGTGGCCGACTTCGAGAGTTTGCCTTTTTTTCCAGTGCCTTCCATATGAGACTTTCATTGTTTGCAGAGGGTGCGGCTGTTGTAGAGAACGAATAAATAAATAGTCGACTGAAAAAAAAAAGTAACATGGTTAGGTGTGCGGGTGGACAAAGGAGGGAACTTGTTGATAACAACAAGGATGTTGACGCATCTTCCCTTACGCCTAACTGGAAAGAAAAATTTCCGCAAATGAGCAGCATTAGTGAAGAATTTGCCAATTACCCGAGAAATATCACCTTTCTCTTTAAAAATTTTCAACAGTTCCCTAACATTTCCTATTGAGAAATATGGTCCCGCCATTGGCTCTCACTGAGTTACCCGTTATTTCTGGCCGATAACACTTGAAAGTAAACATCCTAGCTATGATCTTCCACTGGATGATTCATATGAATGAAGGAAGTGAGAGAAGCACCGCAGCAAACTGACAACGGTCTTTGCTACCATGGACAGCAATGAGACTGTATAAAAAACCTGTACGTTCGACGCTTGCAACTGAGCCAAACATCCTAAAAAATTAAATAAAAACTGAATAATGCTCAAAATAAAGACTCGAAGAAAATTTCGCTACGTCTCCGTCCTGAACTATAAAATGGCATGAAATAATATGCAAGCGAACTAAAAAACAAGAACAAACAAGAATTACCCATAATTTGTCCAATTGGTCGATTGCTTTTAGCAAGTAATGGCAATGACGCTATGCCAAATGTACCAGGCATTGTGGAGGGCAATGCGTAAGAAATAGCGAAACGTTCACCCGCATTTGTATCTTCGCTGTCCTCAGAATGCACGAAGAGTTCAATGCGGAACCCCTAAATGATGATTTGTTGGCCTGAACAATCGAGGAATGGAACTGAATGGGATATGAAAGAAAAGAATACATGAGAACAGAATAGAACACTACAAAGATGAAAATAATAACGAACCAAGAATTCGACGGCAACTGATCTAGTCCTAAAGACGAAATAATCTCTGTCGACTCGAAAGTGCTCGCCTGTTTCCAACTGGTCATGGTAACGTGGGTCTTCCGATGAAAGAACCTGCAGCTGGAATCGCTATCAAAAAAAGTTAAAAATAAGGTTACCATAAAAGACAGAACAGAAACCTCGAAACTAGATGAATCGCATCTCAGACAAATTTAAAATGAAGTCACTGAACAAATAAAAGCTGGTCGGCATCATCAAAAATTAGATTTCTCCATAATCACTCAAGGCAATAAGAGGCAGCGACTCAATTCAGCCACTTACTAGCACGCACTCTTCATCGATATTGGCCAAGACCGTCGCCCCCCTCCCCTCCCCATGTTACTGATGTTAAAAATATTAATCCAGCCCAATCATGACCGATTATAGCGCTAAAGGTGTCCTACTTTCAGGGCATCATCATTTGCCATAAGCTTCCAGGGGATTTCTTCACCTTGCAGACTTATTAAGACAAGGGTGAGGAAAATGTAATTAGGAGAGCAGCTTCCCTGTTTTACAGTTATTATTGGCAACCTTTCTGATCATAGGGTGCTCGTAAAAATGCTGGGATAGGCTGAGCTGCTGCCCCCTCAGCGGGAGCGGCAGCTCAGCTCTTCTTTTTTCCCTCAGCTATGCGAACGGACGAAGCAGGCAAACGAAACTCACGGCAAGATAAGAGTCCGTGAAGGAAGGCAATGATGGCGGAACGAAACCTTCCTGACTGTCGTCCACATCGTCATCCTCTGCACTGCCTGCCTGAAACCACCAGCTAACTCATATCTGCCCACTCTCGTTAAACAAAACAGGCGCAAAGCAATGGTTCGTTGGGCGGTAGCTCACCAGTAAGTAGGAATGGAAAATGAAGAGTGAAGCGGAAGGAGCAAAAAGAAGGGAAGCTATAGGCATCCTGTTGGTTAGTTGCATGCCTTCAATGACGGATAACGCAGTTTTGCATGTTTTCGTCACTGCACCCCTCCTTGAGCAGCCTCTTACAAGTGCAATGTGCACGAACTAAACTACCAGACGAACCAAGTTCCCAGCAAAAATCCAACGCAACATCAACTATCTAAACCTAAGTCGGTTTCAAATCCGAACTATAATATAGAGAAATCCCAGCCTCTACAACAGGCGGACAACGTTCTATCGCAGCTGTGTAGCGCTCTATCGCAAAACAGCCCGCTTTACAGCTGTGGGGCTGCAAAATAAGGGCAAAGCTTTTCTGCGGACGTGAACCATGCAGAGTTGTTGCAGCCAGCTTAGCAGCTGCCTTTACCAACACAACGCAAGCACAACGATATTCAAACTGAAAGAAGGCAATGCCAGCTCGTTACGGATGTCTTATACAGCGAGCACGCCCGCCATGCTGCGCCTCTCCTGAGGTCGTACTTGAAAACCTGAATCAATTTCAAGCTCTCATGCACAGATTATGCAGTGCGTCTTAGACCTCCCAAGATATAGAAGTTAAGCACACAGACATCCATTTATGGGCAAATTCGCAAATTTCATTAGATCACAAGCAGGTCACAATAAGGCAGTATTTTACACAACTGTTTCTATGGGAATGCTCGAATATGTCAAATTCCTTTTCAAAACTTATTACAGTACTACCTGACAAGGTGCACTGGCAAACTTTTTGCGCCCAACCTTCTGAAAGGACAACACGATGCGTAAAAAATATAGTTTCCAAAATTTCTCGGAAACTGGAAGTAAGGAGGACGCAGCGGGCGGCAACGTTCTGCACTGCATGTACGGCAGCACAGAACACTTACTGCAACACATGCTTCCCTCTTACGTGCACAAAACATTTGAGCGATACATAAAAATTACTTTTGTCAAAACATCAAACGTATGAAATCATTCCACTAATCAAGAAATCTACCGAATGTTAGCGGAGTACCTCTGGAACTCTCTACAGAGCATTTGATAAAAGAGCTTCAATAAACAGCAAAAAACCTCTTTGACGCGTAAGTCGAAAGGTGTGACTTTGACTCGGTAAGAACGACTCGCATGTCGGTTCTTGTAGAACTTGAACGGTGCACCATGCAAACGGAGCAAAATCTCGTTTTGGTTTTCGCCAATTAACCAACCCTCGCTTACGTGCTCCTTTGCTGCTAAAAAAAAATACTCTCTGCGAAATGAGTACCTGTACTGCTTAGGCCTTTAATTATTTGGTAGAAAAAATTACTGGGATGGAATTGGATGCAATCGAACTCTTCTTCCTTTCTAATTAGGAAAACTTCTTTTCGAATACCAGCGAATTTCCGAGTTGGAAAAGATGGAAGTGAAACAGCACATTTACGAGTAATGCAAAACTTGTATTCAAATCGAACGAGAACTAATTAATAAGATCGCTGAAGTATTTGCGGCACTGGTTCGCATTAAAGATCACCACATCAATGCACAATCGTATCCAGAAAAACCTCACATACAACTTTGCGAATGTCGCTATAAACGGTGTTAAAGAATATATCAAATTTCTCAAAAGGAACTCTGAAAGCTCTTCTTTTTCGTGAGGTATCGTCGACAGTACAGAGGGAAGAGGGTGGGAGAGGAGAGAGTGATTTAGTCATAAAAGAGCTCTATTCGAGTGACTTCGGTATGTGAAATACTGATTCGCACCATTATGTCCGAAGGTGTCTGTGACGTGCGCATGACAAACTCCACTAGCCGACTCAATAGCCGGTAAGATCGACCTTGGATGCAGAAACGATTCCCACTTGCTCACTATCAACTCCTGAAAACAAAACTATATAACTGAGAAGAAAGCCCAGTTTTCACTTTAAAATCTCTTCATACGCACATTCAGTACCAACCTATGAAAAAACGAAATGGTACGAACCTGAGGTGAGTTAGATGAAATACAATGGCTCACAATAAGGCACAATGATGGGGAGGAGCTCTTTTGGGTACTTTTAGGGATCGAATAGTTCAGCGAAAGTTTCCACGAAATCAACCTCGTTGACAGCCAACTGCCGCGCAGTATCACAATTATTACGATGTTCCTACAATTTCTGAGATGCTCGTTATTTGCTTCGACATCCGTTTCAGATGAAAATTAGATGACGTTATCATTTTGTTTTGCTTTAATTTGACGACTTTATGAGTTTCTAAATCTAAGCTGTTATCGTATTCTCTGTGCGAAATATGCACAATGATAAATGACATCCAAAGAAAACAGCAACATCTCCCATCTCGGCTAAACAGCTTAGATGGAGAGCAAGAAAAATTTAGAACGTTGCCTAACATATCAGCAAAAAATCTCCTTCCTCAATTATCGAATCATCTGAGACCAACAATTTTTTGGTTTGGATATTTCTATACTTCCAATCTATTCTGTTCTTTGCCAGCAGTGCCGATGAAGTGAAACAGGGGAAAACTAGCATTTAAATTGAGAACTGAACTTAGTAAGGCATGAAATGTTCCTAACTCGTCCGTAAATGTTTGAAGAAAAAACCATGTTCACAGATGCAACGGTTGAGTTATGGGCAGCGTTTTTAAAAAAAAGCATTGATAAAACGCATGCTGTATTTCAGCCATTGACTGACTGAAATAGAGGAGAAAAATTAACGAACCTTTCCTGAACCTTCCTTGCCACTTTCGAGATAATATCCGATAAAATAACGGAACTGAACCGGCTCGGAACCGACATCAACAGCACCTGACCAACGGCCCCTGAATGAAACGTTTAATTCACTTCCCAGGCCACTGGAAAAACTTCCCGCCCATCGCCTTTCTCCCT
>JPKZ01000635.1:28317-71287 GCA_000803305.1 Toxocara canis
ATCACTGAGACAAGGATTTAAGCAAGCAGAAATAATTGCATTTGTAAGTGAACTCTGCTTCATTTACAGCCCTACAATGAGCAACATTGCTTTTACGCTCACTATTTATACAAAACAGAAAACGTTTCACATTGGTTACGCGTTTAATTCGTCCACTCCCCATACCGGAACGCAGAAGGGGTTCAAAATTGCCTGTTCAATCTCCGCTGAATCGTCAGACGCAGTTAATTAACCCTGCAACTTCCATCATACCGTTAGCGAATCAAAAAGAAATACATACTGCTTAGACATAGCGAGCGAATATGCTGCAGTAATTCAAAATTTTGTGCGGAATAGTATTTGTTATAGTGTACGTTCGTGTTAAATGGAGGGGTTATTTATCGGTAATCGCGTTCCCGAAGATTATCACTATCGCTATATACAGTACGAATGAGTAAGCAAATCGTGAAACCCGAAAGATAGAAGTCCCTGAGCAATGGGTAGCACAAATAAACCAATAGTAAGAATGAGTAATTCGAGGGATGAGAAAAAAACGCATGAAGGAAATAATTAAATTACATCTTGAAATGTAAAATGTGTGAGATCTTGTTGCTTCATGATCAAGATTTTTCAAAGCAGTTGACTTACCTGTAAGGCAATATCTAACGATTCAGACTTGATTGATAGCACCTTTTATAGCTGAAAGCAAAATAGTTTTTTTTTGGGGGGGGGGGGGATGACAATATTAAAAACAACGAATCGGCGTAATTAAACCATAATTGTACTTCAATCATTCTAATGTTTCTAGCCTTTTAAGCGCTTTATTGCTCACTGTTACGAAGAACATGCTGCTTCATGAACAGACAATATAATATGTAGAATGCATCTTTCTCTCTCTCTTTCTCTATCTCTCTCCCTCTCTCTCTCTCTCTCTCTCTCTCTCTGTTAAACGTTTTACATGCCCGTATACATTTATACTTAATTAGATTGGTATTCCATTACATTCTTTATATACTGATTAGACGAACTGTATACGGTGGTTTTTCAGCCAATGTTTTATTAGCTGTAAGTTTCTCTATTGTCGCAAAAAATCGCTCAATTAGTTGGAGCAATCTTTCATCACACCCTTAATGAGGTGAAAAAGCTGTATTTTAACGTAATGTCACTTAATCGCTTCCTTTATGTAAGTACGCGCGTCCAATGCATTTGTGAGAAAAAAAGGCAAAATATAAAATCGCAATCAAATTTCGTTTTTTTGTTGAGGCTAAGAACAATTGAAATTTTTTAAATATTTGTACTGAATTCCAAAAAATTTTCCTAACAAATTTCGCTAATAAATAAGCTTTATTAACGTCAAAATTTTTATCATTTAATTTTTTAGTTCGTACTGTCCACGGTTCAATTTGTTTAACACATAGCCAACATCATCGATGTTGCTTCATCTTTACAATTCAGGCCTGCAATCGCTGATCGTACCCTTAGATGTGTTGACCTGGATTACCTGGTCCCGCTACCTAGTACCTAGATTACATTCAGATGTGTTGCACAGTTTAATTGGCAAATTTTCATTCGCATTATATGCGCTTTACACAATTCTGGTCAAAACTTGTCTAGTTCGCTGTATAAATGTTCAAAATCGAGCGAATAAGCGTTGGCATTCACGAATATAGCCGACAGCATTAATGTTGTTGCATAGTTACTTACTTTCTAATGCAATGTAATGAGAGAGTAATGGAAGAGAGATGCTCATGAGAATGCAATTGTTACTACAATTAGCACCCATTGTTCCGCATTTATGTACACGTTTTTATACAGAATTTTATATCTCGGACCGTGTTTTATGCTAATTCTAAATCTGATTGCTGCAAAATGCTGATTCCAAATCTTATCAAACATTGCTCACAACAAATGTTCCTCTCAATTGTGGCAAGTTATTTTCATGGGCGGTTTTTTCCGTTACGTTATTTGCCATGTGCTATACTCATCAAGAAATTTATAAATCCTGCTCCAATTTAGTTTAGAGATCCCCCCTTGCGTCATGTTTTGCTTATTAAGTTTTATCGCTTTAACTTTTGCATTTTATGAATTGAAACTCGCCAGCATACACACACAAATACGCAAAGGCGTACGTACATAAGCGACAAACAATTCAGACCTTTCACTGCAGCGAAAAGCGTCTGGAAATGAGAACAAATAATCACAAGACAATTTAAGGGAGTATATTGTTGCTTAACCGCAATTAACCGCAATCACAATTAAGGAAGTTAACCGCGAAGATGCCCGAAAACTTCAAACCACTGATCAAAGAACAACGAACACGCAACAGCAAACATACTTCATACGTATGAAATATCTCAGACTAATAATTAGGAAGATCATTAAATATAAGGCTTCAACGCTAATGATACGCGTCCTTTGAGTTCTTCGATCACTTGTCGTGAATCCCTGTTCAGGATGTTATCGTGATTTTATGCTGTTATATTTGTGATTCTCTCACGTCATATCTATTAGCAGTCTACGTTACGAGGCTTGTGGATGTAGAGTATAACATTTATCGTGGTTAATGATAAGCTTAGTTCAACGCAATTAACGACCGAGGAAAAAGTTACAGATGGTTCAGAAAACATATTTTAATTTCAAAAAATTTATGAGTTTTTAAAACATTGATTTGAAAGTTCCTATTGTTACAGATATTTCAGAAAAATTTTTGAAAAAAAAAACTTACGAAAAGTTAGAGGTACTTCAGAAAAGATAATTTTAAAATAAAAGTTGACACTTACTTCACTGCTTTGTTCACTAGCATTTTTTCACGAAAACTGAAGCTTGAAAATAAATTTTCTTTAACAAGCTAAATGACTATAGGCCAAATAAATTTTTGGAAGAAACCCTACAATAGCGTTGTCGCATAATGCCTAGTAATGAATTCAGAGTTCATATCACTCTTATTTAAAGCATCATATGATGATGCGTTTTCTTTTAAAAAATAATATTTATTCATTCACATTAGTTCGAGTTTTCTGCTCATCGACTTCCTATGCGCCGTTTCTATTCTGGAACAGATATGCTGAAGAAGGAGAATACCTCAACTGAGATGGAACTTCTACTGAACGGATGCGTCTTTTGCTCATAATTCGATCTGCTAAATGTTTCTTTGTCTCTCTCGAAAATTTCTTTCTTTATCTTGGATGTATCACCGGTTTTCCAGATAGCATATCTTATCCTTAAAGAGATTTCGGAAATTCTTCAATACACCATACCCAGCAATCTCATCGGTCCTTTTTATTTAGGTGATGTTTTGTAGTAAAAGAGGTTTATGTACATTTAATTTAAAAATTTATGTACAACCTCAACGAAAGTACAGCTTAATGAAAAATTTATCGTAATTTTCAGAAAAAAAATCTTTTCTGGTTTGAACTAGCTAGCGATTTTCCGGCTCATCGAATTCAGCACGCTTCTTTGCATACATAATACGCTAATGACTTCAAAATCCGTGTAAGATTCCCATCTGAGCTTTTCCGCGTTCGCATATTTAAGTGCTCTTTTGTGCCTTCTGCGTTCATCTAAGAGAAAAAGAAACCTATGGAAAAATGATACATATAAAATGGGCATTAAATTCTCCATAAAACTAAGGCAATAAACTTTTACTACGTTTGCAGTGGGCAGCAGTAGCTGAGTGATAGAGCCCCCGCTTCGCATGCGGGGAGACCTGGGTTCGATTACTGGCTGCTTCCTACCATACCACTGACAGCCCAGCTAGCGGGTGGTATTAACAACTAGCTACAACAGCCAAAGGGATGGCTGTTGTAGCTAGTTGTTAGCAGTACGAATGATATGACGGTACCCAAGCAGAAAATAAAGCCATAGATGAGTGCAATCAAGAGCATTCGAGGACGCCGATTGCATTGAGTTTTTACTAACCACTAGTCATATACAGCGCTATAAACAAATTGTTGTTCTTTTTTTTTTCGCAATTTGAAACGATGCCAAATTAACAATCCACAAAATTAATTTGGCATCGTTTCAAATTGCTCCATGAATCCATTCTTCTCTTCTAGTTTAATTACCCAAGTATGAGCTAGCTCTCCTATGATTATGTCTTAAGGAGCCGAAACGTCAGCATAAACTTATTATACCAACCAAACACGCAAAAAACTTCGATTGCCATACCGTCGATCGACGGTAGGGCAATCGGAGGTCATTTAGCTAACAATTCACGTCCTATGGTTTACTCAAGTAAAAAAAGTGCAAAATTAGCAAATTAAAAAAAGAGTAACAATACAAATGAGCAGAATTCAATAATAAGTGCTACAAAGCAGTAATAACGACAAAGGGGAAAAAATTGAAACAATTTTGAAAAAAAACATTAATAAAAAGAGAAAAAATAACAATAATAAAATATGGACCATTCAATCGCATTTTGAGAGCAATCATTTTTTTTTCGGTAAGTGGAAAATCGCAGGTTCGACTACCACTTAACAGCAACGCTTTCATGCGCATTTACATTTTTAAAAAATGCATCAAATAATGACAACTGCCAAAGGTAAGCCGAAAAAAATCTAGTCAAAGCGAAACCATCTAACATCTTTTTGTCGGCATAGCAGCAAACCTGATGATTTTGAAGGATATAATTACGCAGTAAAAGTTCTTACAAAGAAAAGAAAAAGACAGGGAAGGCAACACATGTTCATTACTCAAAAAAAAAATACAACGATACAAAGGCAGCTGTAATTCTCCATAGAAGGGTTTGCAGATGGTCTTTTAAGCTGATTTCGATCCACATTTTTCTAAGTTAAATTTTTGTTCGGATTTTTTTTTCAAATTTGCGTTTCAAGCATAGTATCTCACTTCATAGTCATGCGTATAAAAGTAAATATGTGTATATATACACATGTTGTATGTATATATACGTTACTACTCCTTTTGCATATATATATATATATATATATATATATACGCAAAAGGGGCTGTAATTTCATCGATTCCCGTAATGATGCAGCTGACAGCCACGCATGATTGTTGTGATCAGTTTCGGAACGTCTGCTGGTGGGTGTGTTGGGGATCCGTTGGCAAAGCAGCCGGGAGTCCAACCTTAGCCTTCTCGCCTAAGAGGTGAAAGCTCTACCGTTCAGCTACTTCTCGCCGCATTGTCACTGTGTACTTTAAATTATGAGATTTTTTTTCATTTTTACTTGACAATATTGTGTACTGCATCTTTAGGATTGCAGTTACGAAACGGTATGAGAATGAAGAGTAAATGGTTACCATCATCAGAGCCTGTAATAGTGCTAGTGTAATTTTTACTGAGGTTTTTTTCTTTGAAGCCGTTAAAGGAATTAAAACGGCAAAAATAAATGAGAAATATTAGCTAATGTCGATCTCCTCACATCAGCAATTAGCAAATTGCAACGTATGAGACGGGGAAAAAAATTATTGCTACTCATCCAATTCAAATGAACAACCATAGTTCGAACAGCGAAACGAGAGACAACCAGTCATTAAACGATACTTCTTACTCATTTAAATCTTAGCAATCAGTTAGCTTGCTAATTGTGCTGATCATAGTCATCATAGAAATGTTTCTATTCTATTAGGGATCAACGAGCAAAGTGCTGTTACCAAAAAATGCGCGCAGTCTGAATCACAATCGTTTACTAATTTCGAGGAAATTTCATTCAAATTTTCAAACTGATTTCATTTACAAATGCATATTGCCAATGTTGTGTTAATTTGTAAGTGTATGTCTGCCTGTCCACGTTTTTTAAAGTTCAAAAACTGATGAGGCGCATAAAACATGGGATTTTGAAGGAATGATCTTCCACCTGCGGTCTCTCCTACATGTAGTCTTTTCAGAAAGAGCTATCGCACCCGGAAGAAATTTTAGGCAGCTGTAAATTTTAAAAAAAAAATCGAAACATAATCGAATCGATAAGAATTTTTTATTCAGTCGATGAGCGAGCAATACATTAACGGCAATACAATGTGAAATATCCACATCATAAGAAATGGATCATTTAACTAATAGAACCTTAGATATTTAACTTAGATATGTAACGATGTGCAAAAAAACGATAATATGCTTTGGAAGAGGAAGCATACCCGCATCCGAAAAACACCATACCACAATCACTAAGAATCATTAGCAGAAGACTCTCAATGAGATGGAGCTCCAGTATTGCTTAATGGTTCCACTTCAGATGCGATAAGCTATGCTTGAAAGATATTAACGAGAATGTTGTATCATAAACGATAACCTCAACAAATCAATCAATCAATTTTTGATGATGCTCGAAAGAAAACAACAAGCAAACTCGTTAATATTCCGAAACGTATAGTCAATGAGTTGCGCCCGCATACATGAATGACGATACTTGATGAGTTGACTTGCTATGAAATGAACATCTGCAACAAAATCTGCTACTCCAATTCTGAAGTTGTGCACGAAATGGACGTATGAAGGAAACGGAAAGCAATGGATAGATACAAGGTTGCCAGTTGAGAGCTGCTAAAATCGTTGTACCATAGAAGTCGATTTTTGCTGGTGCCACTATTAGCGTTATGAATGCAGTCATTGGCATAGTTGAGAAAAGAAGCGGAAGAAGTGCCTAAAAATAATTGAAACGGTTTTCAAATTGCGGTTAACATTATGCTCATACCTTCATGCCTGTCGTTCATGTCCGCTGCTTTCCTTTCTTAAAAAGATTTTATTTTGAAAGCAATAACACATTATGTCGATAGTATATGTGGGAAGTCATAGATTATTGCAAAACATTGGTCACTGATGAAAAAAAAAAAACGATGGAAGAGTGCACCCTTTGAGAGTTTTTACAGTTTTTCTAACCTTTAACCCCTAAAAGAAGATTCCAGATTCAATTTCATTTGAATTTTTTTCTACTTCAATTTAGTTTTGTTTTTACTAATTTGAATTTGAATTTGATTTTAATTCTATTTTTTTACTAATTTACTAATTTGAATTTTTACTAATTCAATTTGAATAATTTTACAATTTTACAAATTAAAGATTCAATTTACTAACAATCCTGATTCAAATTACAAAGAAGCTTATATCTGATTTTGAATTAGTGAAATAGTAGCAAGCTGTCAACTCAGCAAACTCTTTCTCTTCAGTCAGCGAGCTGTCACTCTTGACTGAGCAAGTTATCTACGGTCCTTTCCATAATTAAATTAAATTAATTAAAACACATTTAATTTTGACTAGTTCAATGAAAAGATGAGGAAGGAAACCTTTTCTACAAGTGACTTTTATGTAGGAAGGACTTCTGTGCGAGATTGCATGGTGTTTTGCGAGCGTCTGTTGATTCAAGAAACTATTCAGTTGCACTCTTTATCAAAATAGATAAGTAGATAGATAAGTAGATAGATAAAAATAGATAAATAAGCGCCTCGCTTTCGGATTGCTGAGACACCCCTCCACATCCATTCCCCTCCCCCAACTTTAAAATGGCACCCGTTAGCGGAGGTCTCTAAACTCTGGCTTATAAAATGCCCTATTCCTCCGGTAAGGGTGATAGTAACTTCATTCGATGGTAGAGACTATGTACATTCAAGCCCATTCGCATGTAGCTTGAGTGGATACAAGCATGAAAATTGAAAAAAACGATTTGCTATTAAAAGGACTATACATATGTGGTTCTTTACGTATGGCGGCTATGGGTACATGTTCAAAAGCTGTAGCCTTTGATGGCACGATCGGGCAGCCACTGCTCGTTCTCTGGCTTCCCGAAATCTGTGAATTCTTCTGAGCTTTCAGGTAATTAAAACATGAGTATAGATCACTTAAAAAGAGGAACAACCTGCAGGATCATGCAAAGAGTCAACGCACGATGTAGCTTCTTGCATTGAGCACTCATTTTAACTGTGCGCAACTTAGCGAAAATTCGACGAGCTGAATACGTCATTAGTGAATAAGAATTAACCGTTGCTATAACAAAGAAAACCGAATAGGCAATCATCGGTATCATGCCCTAAAAATTAACACACCGTTGACGAGAGAGAAAATTTTAATTCTTCAAATGATGCAGCTCAAAATTCAGTCGTAAACATGCAACAAATTAATTCGGTGACGTGCTGCAAGCGCTCTAACATATTCATAAACAATAAAAATCTCATCCAGTTATTGCAACTATCCTTTGTTAAAATAGAGGCGATTAAGCTCAAATATCACCCCAGAGGTTATACGGTGCTCATGAATAGTGTTATCGACTTTCTCTCTTCCAAACAAGCCACATTATCCGATTCTTCTGGCGAATCATGCGAAGTGACATCATATCACCTCGAAAATAGCGAATACTTTCAAGCGATAAGCACAAGCTTTTAGAACAGAATGGTATTTCGGTTGACCTTAGTCTAATACAACTGAATTATTATTTTTTTCACTATATGCACCCATCACTGCATTTAGCGCCTTTAGCGAGCAAAATGTGGATCGGATCAGCAACATGCTTCAAAGTCATTTGGTTCACAGAGTGCTAGTTCGCAATCTGCAATCGAATTTAGGATTGTACTTGTACCTATGACTTATCATATGCAATTCGGGATTGCCCTTGATCATTACTTGCACGACATCTACAATCGTACCGCGAGCTTTTTTCACCCACAAAATCAAGAAATTCATGGACTAATCATCGTTAAACTCATGAATTGCGAAAACCATTTGTTCTCACTACACCTTGTTCATTTCACAAGCAAAACCATCAAATTTACCTGTGTTTTCATTTAAAAAATCGGCCAACTCCCCCCCCCCCCAGATCATTTTTTAAGACTCATCAGTTGATTAAGATCTTTGTTTGCTAATTACTGGATAAATAATAGAGTAAACTAATAACTTAGCAACAGGCCGACTGGCTGAGTTTAACCAACTATGTTCAATTCGTTTTTCTGCAATGGCGTTAATATGTGGCTGGGAATGGTAGTTGCCGAACTTTTTATAACTAATATGCAAGATTTTCTAACTTTTTACTACCTATCCGCCTGGTTATCTTAGCGAAAAGAATAATTCACGCTTTATTTTAATTGTGCAGCAAAATTCATTGTTTCTTGTTGCCATGTGGGGAGTTTGCTAATTTTATCGACCACTCGATATTGATCACGCGAAATAAAACGATTAATTAATGAAACTTAATGGCGAATTAGGTTCGCTACTTTTAACTACTCTAAACATAAGCAGAAACGGTTAATTAAGCTTACATTACTGGACAGTTGCACATGAATAGGATCACCCATGAAAGGATAAACACTCAATTGGACAGGTGATCGAGAGAAGATCAAACATGGCTGGATAATCAAAGCTGCTCCAAGCGCGATCAATGGAAACATTACGGCTATGATTGGTAAATAGCGAACCGTGTATATCTGTTTGATTATATGTACGCTGAAAAGATAATCTTGCTATTACGAACGATCAAAGCAACTTTGGATGCATTACTAAAATGACTGCATATCGAGCATCTTAGCAGAGATATACTCATCTAGTACAGACGCCGACTATAAACTTAACCATGAGTGATCTAATCTGTATGCGAAATTTCAGATCAGTTTGTGGATCAAAAGAACAGTTGTATCCACCCGCTCCCATCCCGCCCGACCCCGTAAATTGGTTAAAAAAGCGTCCAGTTGAAGGCCAACTGCGCTAACAAAAACTTCGGCTGGTTGAGCAGCCGAAAAACAAATCTTTGCTAGATGATCTTTCGAAAGCAGTTTATAGAATGTGGTACTTTAAGATGTAAGTCGTCGAAGTGCAAATTATGCTGGTCTCTTGGTGAGCATTTCAACTTGATAGCTGTTACAAGCGTAAGTAAGTGTACACCCTCGTAATTATTTCTACTCAAAGCAAAACTCGGAGTTCGATTGTGTATCTCAATCTTTCCGCATTCAATACTTTCAATAAAGCCGGAAACGTTAAACTCTCGTTTATCGACAATAAATCTTTTCGTCCTCCTCAGAATGCACTTTCAGGTAAATGAGTCAGGCAAAAATCACCTTTATCCTACATTTATCACAAAATAAGAAAAGCACGATATTTAGAGGCAGGAATACGTCACAAAAAGAACGCATGGTAAGGCCATCATTTTATTCCCGGATCTTATAGGTCTTCTAGGTTATTTTAAGCTGTTGTACAATCGAGGGAGCAATTTATAGTCAGCGCGATCGAGGATTATCACATGTCCTCGTTGCTTATGTTGGACTACTACCGAATACAGTCCTATCCCAAGAATCAAAAACGATTGCTGAGAGTGTCTTTTTTTGATGCTGTCTTATGAAAAAGTGGAATGTGTCCTCAACCACTGGAGAATAGTAGAGGGGGGGTGGGAAGGGAAATATAAATTCCAGCACCTCTAAAAGGAAATATTCGTGGGAAATCCTTCGAGAAAGAGGCAAGGGTTTCATTTTAGTGTTTTCTAATTTACTACGGATTGTTCATAGTTCGATGCCTTACCGAGATCTACGTAACGTTTCCTTAAACGAATCCTGAGGGAATGTT
Organism: Toxocara canis; assembly: GCA_000803305.1. Lineage (NCBI taxonomy): Eukaryota > Metazoa > Nematoda > Chromadorea > Rhabditida > Toxocaridae > Toxocara > Toxocara canis. The sequence goes on from JPKZ01000635.1 coordinate 38,795, forward strand.
TTATAGCATATGAATGACAAAAAAGGAGATTTTGACATACTTGCATATCTGTCCGTAACTAAAAACAATTCCGATTGGAAGGGATATTAAATCGAGGTTGAAAAGGAAAATTAGTAATGTGAAGAGGATTTGCGGCATTATCGATGCCTCTTGTAACAAAGGACCATATGTAAGCAGCTTGACATTGCCGTTTTCAACGGTGAGCCCCTGAAAAATGGCATTCGAAAACGTTGTAATTCTGAAATGCTCTATAAAACGTATATCACTTATCACTTATCACTTATCATCAAATCCAAACATCAAATAAAGCTTATTTCTGCTTCCTTCCACTTTTAAACGTTTAGAGCACCATACCATGAAGCTATTGCTCATAAGTTCTGATACGGCCCGGTTCAGTATTGGCGTTTCGCAGTTGTCCAGTTATACAACATACTAGTATTGATGTTCAAGGCATATTATCTAGTATGCTTTTCCGAGTATATTTTTTACAAAACCTACTGTATTTCGATTATAAGCTGAGGCTAAAATTACTTCTGTTAGCAGCAAAATCTTCTTCGCTCTTCTAATGCACTCTTTTAGCTTTTTCTTTCTCATCACAGTTTCTTCTCAAAAAAGATTGTACCGTCCTTTTGAAATTTACCCTTTCGTTTTATAAGCTTATCTGCAAATTAGTTTAACAACAGTTCGCATAATTGAAATTCCCAAGAAGTTTTTAAGCGATTAAAATTATCTTGATTCAGACAAACGCCATCGTATTTAATTACAGCTCATGAGATTTTGATCTGTTGTGCAAAACGTGTTGAGTATTTCATGTTTCACGTTCATTGAATGTAAAGCGTCATTAAGTTTACCTCACGCTTAGAAAAGACTGTAAACATATCACACGTGTACTACTTCGCTTATGGTTTTTAACCCATTATGTAGACTAATTAGGAAATGAGCGAATGTCTCGTTGTTGTTTGCCAATACTAATAATGGCCAACCTATCGTCACATTTTGATTTATAAACTTTTTTTTTTGAAGATCATCTAACAAAGTGTCAACACGAGAAAAAATTTGAAAAATTTGTTGACATATGTTCAATAAATTTTTTTTTTAAAATATGGAAGCTTTATCGCAAATCTACTAAAGTAACAAGAATAACAACTTGCCAACTGTAAAGAAGTGAAGATGAGTGCCATAAGGAGATCGGCAAATGTGTGTATAGCAATGAATATACGCACTTTACCAATTTCTTTACTTTTTGTCACCAAACATAACCATAGTACCAATAAGTTGACAAATATTCCCAATATCGACGTAAAAATTGCATTGATCATCATTACAATCGAGAAGAGCATCGACATCTTCGAAGGAGACACTTCAACCGTTCGACGCTGTCAATAGAAATGAGAAATTCAACTCATGTAAACGATGACTTCATGAGTCATGAGCATCGAAAGCGCAGGCATTTTCAAGCGATCCAATCTTATAGGTCTTCTAGGTTATTTTAAGCTGTTGTACAATCGAGGGAGCAATTTATAGTCAGCGCGATCGAGGATTATCACATGTCCTCGTTGCTTATGTTGGACTACTACCGAATACAGTCCTATCCCAAGAATCAAAAACGATTGCTGAGAGTGTCTTTTTTTGATGCTGTCTTATGAAAAAGTGGAATGTGTCCTCAACCACTGGAGAATAGTAGAGGGGGGGTGGGAAGGGAAATATAAATTCCAGCACCTCTAAAAGGAAATATTCGTGGGAAATCCTTCGAGAAAGAGGCAAGGGTTTCATTTTAGTGTTTTCTAATTTACTACGGATTGTTCATAGTTCGATGCCTTACCGAGATCTACGTAACGTTTCCTTAAACGAATCCTGAGGGAATGTTTTATAGCATATGAATGACAAAAAAGGAGATTTTGACATACTTGCATATCTGTCCGTAACTAAAAACAATTCCGATTGGAAGGGATATTAAATCGAGGTTGAAAAGGAAAATTAGTAATGTGAAGAGGATTTGCGGCATTATCGATGCCTCTTGTAACAAAGGACCATATATAAGCAGCTTGACATTGCCGTTTTCAACGGTGAGCCCCTGAAAAATGGCATTCGAAAACGTTGTAATTCTGAAATGCTCTATAAAACGTATATCACTTATCACTTATCACTTATCATCAAATCCAAACATCAAATAAAGCTTATTTCTGCTTCCTTCCACTTTTAAACGTTTAGAGCACCATACCATGAAGCTATTGCTCATAAGTTCTGATACGGCCCGGTTCAGTATTGGCGTTTCGCAGTTGTCCAGTTATACAACCTACTAGTATTGATGTTCAAGGCATATTATCTAGTATGCTTTTCCGAGTATATTTTTTACAAAACCTACTGTATTTCGATTATAAGCTGAGGCTAAAATTACTTCTGTTAGCAGCAAAATCTTCTTCGCTCTTCTAATGCACTCTTTTAGCTTTTTCTTTCTCATCACAGTTTCTTCTCAAAAAAGATTGTACCGTCCTTTTGAAATTTACCCTTTCGTTTTATAAGCTTATCTGCAAATTAGTTTAACAACAGTTCGCATAATTGAAATTCCCAAGAAGTTTTTAAGCGATTAAAATTATCTTGATTCAGACAAACGCCATCGTATTTAATTACAGCTCATGAGATTTTGATCTGTTGTGCAAAACGTGTTGAGTATTTCATGTTTCACGTTCATTGAATGTAAAGCGTCATTAAGTTTACCTCACGCTTAGAAAAGACTGTAAACATATCACACGTGTACTACTTCGCTTATGGTTTTTAACCCATTATGTAGACTAATTAGGAAATGAGCGAATGTCTCGTTGTTGTTTGCCAATACTAATAATGGCCAACCTATCGTTACATTTTGATTTATAAACTTTTTTTTGAAGATCATCTAACAAAGTGTCAACACGAGAAAAAATTTGAAAAATTTGTTGACATATGTTCAATAAATTTTTTTTTAAAATATGGAAGCTTTATCGCAAATCTACTAAAGTAACAAGAATAACAACTTGCCAACTGTAAAGAAGTGAAGATGAGTGCCATAAGGAGATCGGCAAATGTGTGTATAGCAATGAATATACGCACTTTACCAATTTCTTTACTTTTTGTCACCAAACATAACCATAGTACCAATAAGTTGACAAATATTCCCAATATCGACGTAAAAATTGCATTGATCATCATTACAATCGAGAAGAGCATCGACATCTTCGAAGGAGACACTTCGACCGTTCGACGCTGTCAATAGAAATGAGAAATTCAACTCATGTAAACGATGACTTCATGAGTCATGAGCATCGAAAGCGCAGGCATTTTCAAGCGATCCAATCTCTTTTTGTCGTCGATCACCATCAAAAAGATGGTAAAATTTGAAATCGAATGGGTTATATGGAATTGTATGGGTAATATACGGCGCGCAAAAAACCAGAAAACGGCCTATAGGTTTTGATCAGTTGCGATCAATTCCAGTTATCTAAAACATCACAAAGTTATCTGTACCTGGAAGAAAATTAAAAATCTCTCCTAAAACTGAATTACATTAAGCTAATTAATTAGAACGATTAAATTTAATTAAGTCGGAGTAAATTATTTTCTTTGGACGATAGAAATAATAGCCCATCATCATATTTATAAAACACTCATTTTAGCACATATAATCGGTATGAAATGAGAACAAGCCATATTACACTTTACTGAACACTTCAGGTGGGTGTGCGTTGTTTTACAGAACGGACCGAAACTCTACAATGAGAATTGTAAGGATGAACGAACCGCCAAAACAATTAACATTGAATAGGCGGAAATATCGGCCGCTTAAATATGTGGGTGCTAACTATCTGCTATAAGACTGCTTGCTGAAAAGCTTACCATTTCTGGACCTTGAAAAGTACGCAAGTAAAATTGAGCGCAACTTATAGCTTCTCATTTTTCACTCTACGCCAACTATAACAACGTGTTTGGGTAGCAAAACATGTAATTGTTTAGAATAATTAAAGGGTATAGCAACGATCACATGGTTAATTTTATGTTAAGCCTCGAGGAATACTCCTGTGAATGATGCACGCCATGAAAAATATCATATCATTCAGAATTATCATATCATTTGGAATTATCATATCGTTTAGAATTATCATTTCATTTAGAATTATCATATCATTTAGAATGTTTCAACAGCGTTATAGAAGGAAAGCCTGAAATGTGTGCCCTTCTTCTGGGTTGGCAATCCAAGCAACTAAAGTGTTTCGAGATGAAGTTAAATATTAAACAAACGAAGCGTGGTAAGATATTCGGGTTGTTCGACGTCATGATGCAGACTAATTAATATTTAGTAACGTATCGTCAACAGTAATTAAAACACAAATCTATAAACGTCGAAAGTTTTTTACACGCCAATTTCGTTTCCTATCCTTTGGGGATTTTCGTTCGTTTAAAGCAATTTTCTAAATCGATTGTGATGATGGTATTTAACGTACTTCATGTGAATAATGTGGATGGACAACATTATAAACTTATCATGCATGAAATCAATTGAAAAGGAAAAAAATCACCAAAAAAATAGCCATCAAATCTCTACTTTTTAAGGTGGCTTAGGAAAAATATTCGTTTTCGTTGCCCGATGCAGCATTGCAAATGAAATTTTTTTTCCCAGGCAATCTTAAACATCGGAGCTTTGATGAACGCATCAATGGCGATTTTTAATGATTTTTTTAAAAAAAATAACGAACCGTTTTCAACAGCATTATATCAAACAAAAATACATTTCAGCAAAAACGCATGAGCGCAATGTTTGAATTGCCAGTTAAAAAAAAAGCTCAGAAGGCTTTCGAGCAGGTGAGATCCTTCTAGGGGAAGCAGTGAGTGCGATTTCATTGAATATTTAATAACTTGCTCAATTGAAAAATGTCAAAAAGTGACTAGATTGAATTAATAATGCAAACGAGGTGGTGAAAGTATTTTTAAAAAAATCGAATTTTTGGGGGATTTTCTAAGCAATATCGATAATTGCAAAAATATAACCAAGACGGATCATAAGAGAGATCAAATCAATTCGTCCAATAATTTTATAGCGATTTTTCGCTTTTATATGCAATCCACAACGATGCACGAATCAATGTGCAATAATTAAACCGTGAAAAATTATCCGTCATGAATATTAGCCCAAAAACATATAAAAATATATAATTATCTAATCAAGTGGCCATCGTTTTTTTTTTGAATATTTTTCTTATGTTTGTAAATTGGTTACCAATTGATATTGAATATAGATTACTTGTATTGTAGTTTTAGTGAATTTACTTGTATTGTTAATATTAATTTTGTTAATTTGTATAAATTGAAATAAATTAATATAAATCTTGAATAATTGAAATAATTTGAATATAAATTGAATATTGAATATCTTAAATTAATTATAAATGGTTACACAATTACATAATCTTTTACGAGTTCGCCAATGCTAATCATATTGGAAAACTGAGTGAATTTATGCGAAATGAAATGATCTCTGTTTCAGCGCTAATTGTTTCTTATTGTCTTCATCGAGTCATTGAATTCTTTTCAGAAAACTTTTTGATGTTTGCAAATTTTTGCAATTGTGCTCATCCGACTTTCACACAGCCAGTTTCTGTTTTCTTTTACTCAAAGACATCGAGCTCTCAAGCCTTTTGAAGTAAGCATGATAAAAAACCCCTCTTCTGCACATTTGATTTCCTGTACTTCGCGGTGATTGCTTCAAACAAGTTGCTTACTTTTTGGCCACCTGAGTATAACATAGGGATATTTTCATTCTACTCCGGGTTTTGTCGCAGTAGGTTACCTTTCTGAAACATTCCCCCCCCCCTCACCCACCATTCTCCCTCTTGATTTCCATACCTTCATTCATTTTCACAACCTAATCGACCAGAACGATTCCCCTACTCCCGCTTCTCTCCTGTTCTACTGAGTCTGTTGCTCACAAATATGTTCTACCTGAGGAACGTTCGAACGCCTAAGTTGGACCATAAGACAATAAGGGAAAAGAAGAATGCTTTATTCACGCTAAAATGAATCTAGTCACTTCGTGAGAAAAGCTGCTTCCACCTCGAAGCGCTCTTTGACAGAGGTACAGGCAATCAAAAGCGTGGCTTGTGTATGTGCGGGTGCCGTACACGTCCGATCCCCTTCACCCTTCCCTCCCCTCCTTCCCCCTCCCCCAGGAGTCCCCATGGAATCAAAAAATTCCGACTTGCATCATACGATCGTTCGAACGGCGCGCATATATGAGTGACGCCAAAGTTAAATGCGCTGTATGCATTAAAATGAGGCATATGCTCACACTTTCCATTTGTTATGCTCCTCGAAGTGCTTTCAAATGTGAGTGAAACGAAACTGCTGGAAGGAAACTTTTATGGACAGCTGTGCTCGTGTTCTACCTCTGTGTCGGGTTTATTGCAAATGTTCCCCACACTGTTCATAAAACACATGTACTTTAGCGTCTCTGTTGAAAGGCAACTTTTGCAAAAACTCTTCTCTTCATATCGCGAAATCCAGTTCTATTCATACCCTGTCTCCAGTGACGAAGGCAGGATTTTTTCAAAAGAGAGCGGGGAAAGGGGGGAGGGGGAGAGGGGAAGGTTGCAGGATAGAGAGCGTCAATGAAAGGTTCGATGTGCGAGTCCGAGCGTAATGCTGATGAACTTCTTACAGGATCGAGGGTACTTTTGCTTCTTCGAATACGCTCTGCGTGAAGAGCACAGCGTATCACCGGATAGAAATCAGCACCTAAAACTTTCAGATTTTCTTTCAGGTTCGATTTCTCCTTTTGTTGACATCTGCCGAATCAATTCCTCATCGAGTTCTCATTTGAGCATGTGAACAATGAATTTGGATGTTGAATTCTTTATTCTGTCAGCATCTTGATATAGACTTCGTCTAGGTTTTGTACTACAGTGGTTCCCATAACAACTTATTAGCTTTAGTTCAGCGCTCAACAAAGTTACTCGAACCTTCCATGCCGCTAAATCCTATATTTTGTCATAAAATCACACCGAATTACAAGTTGAGCACCTAAGAAAGCCTGGGATAAGGGTTTCTAAAATGCTATCACAAAATTCGTCATTGCCTTTGACTTCTGATTTGTCATAAGTAGAAGCTGTTGCGTCGACTGGTTTTTACTGACCAGGAATTGAAATAGCTTCAGCTAAGGAGAAATTGGTAAGGAATATGAGTAATTAACATTTGCTTGTGATGTTGCAAAAATCAAGTTTCGACTTATTAACGATACTTTGTTAAAAGAACGTCAAATTGATCGCCATAACGATGACAATGAATCACTGTCCGAGAAAAAAAAATCGATCACGATGACGATCGATCACATGCAAGCGCATAAGGGACAGCTAGCTGTATACATGCAATCATCGATTTCTTTATTATTATTATTCCCGAATTAGTTTCCATAAATGAGCGCATCGGTGGGGTAATTAATTCCATCTAATTTATCGCTAATAGATAGATGCCTCCTGAATACGTTGAAATATCCCCTCTCAAATCGAGTCTAAATAAATTTTCTTGTACTTAATGACGGCATAGACGTTCGGTGCTCGTTGAAGTCAACAACACCAAACTGTTGATCTTCGTTCAACATTCGCAGTGAATACGAGCTGTCATGGTTTATCGCTCGCTGCTTTTTATAGGTATTTCTCTCTTTAACACTTTTCAACAAACTGTTGTATCGCCGCATCATAAACACACTTTGAATTTTTATAATTTTAATTTGCATTCTTTTTTGAGTTTCCGTTCGTTTCCTCTTTTATTCTCGCCAATTCATGCACTCACTCGTCTTGGTTCAAGGTTGTGTATTACGCGCTGTCGTTACCTACGAATGCGAATTCATCCAATGCATGGATCCTTTGAGTGGCTGTGCATAAGTGATTCAGCTTCATGGTAGATCGAGTATACGGAGAGTATATGTGCGGATATAGCGTACACAGGTACGTCCCACAGAGAAGAAAATCATTTTTGGGGGACGAAATCTGTGAGTACTATCTCTCATTTTAAATCAACGAATTCGATCCAAAATATGACATCAAGAATTTATTTTAATAAATATTCACAGATATTACATACCGCAGTAATCATATCGTGCGAAGATACCATAAACGGTAGCGTTCCTTAATAATCTTAGCAAGAAAAAGAAAATACACGACATATATGGCAATTTGCTCAAAAGGAATAAGCGGAGCAGGGAGGGGGAGGGGGTGGTAGGGGGTGGTATGTGTAAGTGTCGCAGATAAAAATGATATGATAATCGATATCAGATCAAGGGAATGAATGAAACTGCAAGCCATCATCAAACCCAAACGTGGTCGTGTTTTTCTATAACCTATATGCAAAAATCGATTAGAAGCTTTGGCGCAATACATCGTATAAATGATCAATTTTATATACCCACCAAAAAAAAATCGGCTGTAATAGAGATTCCCCTAACGTCTGATGTTTGAATAATGCACGACCCGAAGTTCGTCGAAAGAGATGTCAACATCAACAAACGCAAAGCATATGAACGGCATATGAATCACATATTGTATGATTAGTTATCAACGCCCTTCCGAAACTGTGAAGCCATTTTTTAATGAATTTTGTGTGCGTTTACCGGGGATTTTTAGTCTGTCAGGATGAACTTTAATTGGCATTCTTTTCGGTTTTAACCGCAATATTCTTGATCTTGAATCTTCTTCGGTCGAATCGGTACGACTAAATTTATCACGCCTCGTTAAGATTCTACGTAATGTGCTCGACGAGGTATCCTGTTGTGTGCGCTGAGTTCGCTGAATGTTTTCAGCAGATGCCGTCGTACGTTTTACGCGTAATCGTCTGGCCTCATCAGCACGTAAATTCTGGCCTTGTGACTTCTTTGAAGGCACACTGCACGATTCAAATTGCTGTGAACTGAAAATGCGCCGACGTTGTTGAACTGTTCTTCTGGAGCTTGATTGCGTCTTGCCGAGATCAAGAGCTACTTTAGAAGTTGATTGTTCCATTGGCTGTTGCCACCGACTGGCCATGCTACCCCCGCTTTCTGCAGCCACTTTCTCGCGTCGACTAGGAGGAACACATTTCTTTGCTCCTGAGGTGGTGGCACTTTCTCCGATAGTAGCTTCACTAGTCTTTGTCGTTGTATTCTCCGAACTGTCTACATTTGTCGTTCCGGTCGTTGGCGAATTTTCTGTAGTCGTCTTAGTATCTATATCGATGCGTCGATTTGATATTGTGGCGTCGCCTGAGGTCATTTTCTCCGTTTTTGCCGGCTGCTCCACTGTTGAAGTAATGCTTCTTGCACTGGGTTTTTGGGTGCGATCGGATGTAAATGCCTCCTCTGTCGTTTCCGTGCTGTCCTCCTTAAAAGCTTCCCTATTATTTGTCAGTTCTTTATCCCCCACAACAGCTGGCTCGTTCACACTGACTAGTTGAGTCATTTGGGGTTCGTGAAGTTCTTCCCACATTGAAGAGTCTTCTCCTTCTTTCTCACGCCGACCGTCTTTTCTTTGGACATTTTTTGTTGTTTTCTTGAGTGGAGTATGTTTTAATCGTTTGATTGCGAGCACCTCATCAAGCGTTGGTACTTTTTCGTTTTCAGCTTTTCTTTCTTTCTTAATTTCCAGCGAAATAAGTCCGTTGTTTGTGCTGAATTTATCCGCTTCTTTCACTTTAACTTCTTTTTTCGTTATCTTCAGCTTCCTTCTCTGCTCACTGTTCACATCCTTAACGAATAATCAATTAAACCCTTCAGAATCACCTTAGCAGTTCGCTTACGATGACTATCGACTCACCTTGATATAAAAGTATGAAAAGAAGTATAGGGGAGAGCACATGGAAAAAGAAAAGGAATGAATATAGAGAATATCCGGTGTACGTTTCAAGTACTTTTGCTCTCGTTGTATCACAGCAGCACAAACATATGTTTTTTTGTATATATATATATATATGTTTTTGACGTCAGAAACCATGTCGGAATTGCATTCCCTTCATTACAATCAATTATTTAAGTATTCGTTTAATATTTTAGCATAGAGAAACAGTTGAATGTATAAGTACTGTTCCGAGAGGAATAGTTCCGAAATCTTACGAGTACTTTTAAGAGAATCCGTTCAGTTGATACAATAAAAATTTTCAATGCAAAACAGCCATCTTGAATCAAAACGAGTATGCTCCNGAGAATGAAATATCTTGCGCATTTTTCAGCGCAACTGCGTTCACGAATTTCAATATTTTTGCGAATATTTCGCGCTTCGCCTAGCAAATAAATGTCAGTCTAGTTCAAAAAAAAAGGAAAATAAACGTTTCTTTCTCATCGCTCAAAGAGCAATACAAGGGAGAAATGCCTATACAGAAATAAACAGCACGCCCTAGATCATCTCACTGCATGGTGAGTTAGTCATAGAGCGCATTGTTTTTTCTGACTCATTTTAGCTGATAATTTTTTTTAAAAAAAAGACGAAAAAGAACGCAACAAAGAAAGGCAAAAAATAAAGGCAAAAAATAAAGAACCATACTTGTTCTGCCGAAGACTCTTGTGTGAATGTGGTGTCCGTTCTTCTATCTTCATTGAGAGGAGATTCGAGATTCTTTGGGGTTACTAGCCCAAGTTTTCTGTAAGTTTGCATTTGCTAAGTAGCATAACACGTCATCACTCACGCAAAGTGAACGTTGAAATGCGCCATCAAAAATGCCAAAGTCGTTTGCACATTTATGGCATAACAGGGTCCTTAATACACTGTATACCGGCCAATAAAGCCCCCTCCCCATCGAAATAGTCTGCAACACTGGATAAACCCCTCTCCTCGATTTTTGAGCATGCGAGAAGCAACCTGTATCGATATAACCATTCCCTCCAAAATTGCAAAATTTTTTGTGGTTAAAACATCATTTAGAAAGCTTAGAAAAAATAAACTTCACGCTATGGCCGAGTGAATCACAAAGATACTTTTTTTTTCTATGCACAAAGAACGTGATCGTAGATCAGCGAATGAAGCAAGTATTGTCGTCTACGTACGATATTATACACCACATTATTCACTCGTCCAGGTTAGAGGAACCGCTGGTTTATTAGCGAAACGGGGTCTCTGTCTTAGTCTAGAAAAGATTTACTGCCACAATGTGGAAAAGCTTTGGAGGTTTTCAAAAGGTTTTGGAAAAGGTTTTCACAATGTTTTTTTGAGCGTATGAGAACAATTTAGTTCTAGCAAACCTATTCGTAAAAGTATTCGAAAAATTTTTCTAGCAATCCTTTTTTTCGACTCTGATGGATTACGGAACATGGAATTGAGTAATTAAAATTAGCATCTCATACGCACTTTTCGGTTGGTTTTTTTCGAGCAATTCTACGAGACTGAAAGACGTCTGTACTATCGACGCCAGCGTTCTCTAACGTTCCACTTGCTAACGAATCAGCCGGTATCTCTAGGCTTATCCTGATTGATGGCTCAACCAGTGTTTTCTTCTTTTTTCGCCGCTCTAATCCTAAAAACATAATATAGGACGGGAATTCTTATTTATGATTTTTTTTAATGGTTACGTTACTTGGACACATTACTTATTTGTTACTTACTTATTTATTACTTATTTATGACACATTACTTAGTTATGGTTTTCAACACTCTTTCACTCTTTCGAAGGAAGCCGAGCTAAAAGAAGTCAAAGTTTTCCAGGTTGAGAAAATCATATGTGCTGCGATCTTTAAAAAAAAAAAGAAAACAGCTGCATTGCATTAAATGCTGATCTCATAAGCTTTTATTTTCTACCATCTATTTTCTACTCTGCTGGCCATCTTAAGTGAAAGCAAAAGAATGCTGAATCTTACTGCTGATTACTACCTAATAGAAATTTTTGTATAACGTTGTAAGGTAAGATGACACAGTTATGGTGCTTTATTTGTCCTCCACCGCTACTTAGGGATTATTCGTGAATTTGAATCAATAATTGTAACCGGCTTCGTTTCGTATAAGTTTCGTTTCGTATAAATTTACTTTAAAACCTACTTTTATTAACTAGGCAACTCATTGGCCTACCCTAAGGCATTGTAAAGGGCGCAGTTTTAAATCGAGAATGGCGAACGGCGTCGACTGAAATTGTGCAAATCCCTAAAGAGCAATGGTGAACGGTTAGTGAATGTTATTTGTGGCGCATTTCTTTGTTCAGCAGCTAAATGCTTGAAATATTCTGCTCAATTGATCCATAAGGCCGCAGCTCAATACGGAGTTACCGGCGAACTATGACCCGAACATTGTCAGACAAGAAATTTGTTCAGAAACGCGACGGATAATGCAAGCATATGCCTTAAATTATAAGATCAAAATCAACCTTCCAATTTAATCGGTGGTGGTTGAACTTCGAGTTGTTGGCGACGTCTCCTTGTGCATTCTAACGTTGCATTCAACAACAACACATGAACTAATATAGGGAACGCGACGAAAAGGGCACTCAGAATAATATAAATCTGTAAACGCTCTACGAGATCATTTATGAGCTCCGAAAGTATTTGTCGTCTTATGCGAGTCATAGTGGGTCCTAAAGCAAAACAATTGCTGAACAAAGCTTCCAATGACCTGAATTCTACGCTATGCCCGCCGCATGAGGAGAACGAGGATTGTACGAATCCTCATGTATCAATCCTCATACTCAACTTGATACCCGATCCGAGTGCCTCCCACGATAGTCCCCTATCATGTCCATTTGTCAACCAGAAAGAAGCGCATATGGATTTCACGCGTTCTATTACTTTTTCATCCTATCAGAATAGGTCAGTACTGATGAACGCTAGAATACACTTGAGCTCGATACTTATATACACGTCCGATATTTATTGATTGCTTTGATCACTTGCGATCATGCATGCATAGAGTCATGCGACTATCTGCTTGCATGTATATTTGCCCTACTTAATATGAGAATAAATTTCTAAAAGATTACGGCAAATGAGCAACATGGTTGTTGCATGCTTACATGCTCATACAACTAAGTAGGTGATCGATCGGATGATCAATTATATATAACCCTTACGTTTTGAAACAATTCGTGAAGAGAGTGCGCATGGCACACATCCATGCCTTCCTTGTATTACTCCGTTTAGCACTCGTCGAGAATAAAATAAACGCGGTAAAGAAGAAAAACACAAACGACCGCGCACTTTGATGTCAAAACTATAAATGGCTGATACGGGCAGAAACGTTCACTATATAATTCGTTGAAGAATATTCTAATTTACTATAACTACGGTAGGTTTGCATATTTGGCTTCAATGGATAAGTATGACTGCTTTGGAAGTTTAATTCTGCTGAATGTTCCATGCATCAAATTTACGAAACTTCACTAGCATTCTTTCAGTTTGCTTCTAATTTTTGATGCTTGTTCCTCAAAACATTGGGAATATGTCGCTGAATCGCTAAATCTCTTCTTTAAAAAAATTCATTTGGCATGGCCACCCAATGTCACTGGAGCACATCCTTAGCAGGTTAATTTCTTTATTTGCTCGTCCCTCTGTTTATTTTGTCGATGTATGGATTTCATTTTTAGTTCTCTCGCAAGAGATGAAGGGTTCTTACATTATGCTCCTTCCTATACAAAATTTTGGACGGTTGATCTGGAATCCGCACTGGTAGATGAGGGAGTTGGGGGTCGGAAGGAGGTTCCAAAATTTCTGCAATTCGCTCGTCATCCCACATTATTTCGATGACGGCTGCAACGACTTCTCTAGCTCGGCTTCAAGCATCGAATGGGAAAAAAACTGTCATAACGGAACGTGGAAATATGATGTATGAATTATTGGCTGATCGGTTGTTTAAATGAAAAATTTTTAACGGTATTATTTCCTCGCGATTGAAAGACACTATGTGCCTCAGCAAGTTCCACGAATAATAGATGCTTAATAGTGAAAAATGAGATCGGTGAGGTTATTGATACGAACCCTGGCATGCGGTGACCGTTCGACTTGGATATGCCGTTTTCTTTCGCAGGACATTTTGCATTACGGTTTATACGATATTTCCTGCCATATTTCTTATCACTCAATAGCGCACTATACTCCCCTCAGTTTTTGGTGGGTCCAAGTGGCCGAATCGCTTTCGGTGCTTCCGTTTAAGACACAATACGATATGCTATCAGCAACAAAATTTTTATCTCCATTTAAAGCGCTTCCGCAGCGATCTCTGAAAACGAAACCCGATTGAATAGCCGAACAAAATTAGCACAAGCAAATAGTAATTAACAAATTTACATGCAAACATTTGTGTTATGAAGTCAATTTTAGAATTATGAAAATTTGCTGAAATAAGGATGCAGCAAATTATTCATATTAACTATTAGAATTTTGCGGAATTTGTCTAGGACCTCACTATATAAGAGGCTCAACTCAGGTCGATGTCATTCTCCGATTGTTGCGCCAACGTTAGAGGGTCTTCTGGAGTATGGCAGGTTTTGGACAACAGCCATGGAGCTCTAACCCTTCAATGGATCAGCAATGGGGCGCACATCAGCAACAGTTTGGACCGAGCCAATGGAGCGGTTGGAACCCGAATATGAACTCGTTTGGCGTACAGCAGGGGCTCAATAACAGCACTATGCCGATGGGCTATCCAAACGACATGTGGTCCGGCCAAAATCAAATGGGCATTAATCAGTGGAACAATCAAGGAAATCAATGGGGCCAAACAGGGCACTGGGGCAACATGGCACCAACGATGAACCAGGGTGCATGGGCTTCGCAGCAAGAAAATCAGTGGACTCATCAGCACGCTGATCTTGCCGGACCGGCTGGCTTTGGTGGTACGACGCCATCGGCAGTTGCATCCACCGCAACGGCTAAGCCCGCATCATCGGGCTCGAATCTGGTGCTCGGTAACGGAACGTCTGGAAACTTGTGGGTAAGTCGCTTTCTCGTTGTTAGTTGATTCCCAAAATTTTCTTTAGCTAGGAACTTAGTTTTGCACTGAGCTTACTGGGTGGAATTTAATGTACTCGTTATTTCGAACCTGTGATAACGTGGTTCCTTACCTGCGTGGTTCGCCACAAAGCGACCAAATTAGCTGCACGAGTCAGCCAGTCGGTCCACTGATCCTGTGAAGAATGGTGTTCGCTAGCAAGACCAGACTAATTTTGCAGTTGTCAGCAAGGTACAGCGGTTGCCCCAGTATGAATGGAGAGTATGAGGAATGGCTCTCTGGAATCTCATAACGCCAAACAATTCCTTTTGGTTTTATAGTTTTAAATTATGGAATTCCAGGAGCATGCTAATTGGCCGTCATCATCATACCAACTGGATGCACCACAGTATGCTGGAATGGGTCGTTGAATGCATCTCACTTGACGCTCAAAAGCTGCCTATTAGAATTCGCTCAACATTGTTGTTGTTTTACGAATAAAGACGATTTTTTAATGGGCGACAAACCATTGCGGTAAACCACTTCGCCCTACATATCTGAATATCGACCATACTCCGCATGAGTACAGTCGATATTCGCAAGATATTGCAGACTTCATACAACGATTTTTTAATGGGCGACAAACCATTGCGGTAAACCACTTCGCCCTACATATCTGAATATCGACCATACTCCGCATGAGTACAGTCGATATTCGCAAGATATTGCAGACTTCATACAACGATTTTTTAATGGGCGACAAACCATTGCGGTAAACCACTTCGCCCTACATATCTGAATATCGACCATACTCCGCATGAGTACAGTCGATATTCGCAAGATATTGCAGACTTCATACAGACTACGAATTTACTTCGCAAGATGTTGCAGACTGCCAAGAGTGTGGTCGGTGTTCATTTACAGATTACGATATGTACAGCGCACTATGGCAGACAATATCCTTCGATCACGGGGATCTGATGATGTATTCACATTGTCATTCGTTCAATCATTCACGTTGCCAGCAGAATCACATGTGTTCATCCAGCCATACAGCCTCCCTACAGTTCATTTTTACGGAGCTAGTCGTCTGGATCGGCCCCACAAGTTTTGCAGAACTAAATGCACACCCTAGATTCGAGACGAAACCAACAAATTCCGGCTGTTCCGGCCATTTCGTTCTCCTCAAGTCGAAGAAAACAACGAAGGGAAAAACCCTTTGCGAAACATCCAACTCATTAACGACATACTATCGTCATTAAGTCCCGAACAAAGACGCATTACGCCTTGTACACACGATGTAGCTGTTTAATTTGCGACATAAGCACATATACAATGCCATCTTTATTCGAAGAGTTTCGAGCAGAATGAATTGTGAGGTCAGTGTGCAATTTAATGACATACGAACAAACACTTTGTCTGTCGATGTCTATCTGATACCGAAGTAGCTGGAACGTGTGCCCGACGAACCACCTTCATTACCGATCCCGAAGTATGCTGAAACAGCATTCTCAGCCGAACGTCTGCTTCCACCGTAACCGCCACCACCTTGACCATATGCAGAACCACCGCCAGTGCCACCACTTGGTGCGCAGTAAGCTGAAACTGTGCCGCTTCCTGGCATCGACCCACCTAAAAAGATCAAACTGTTTCTGTCGGTGGAATGAACTTCCATCACTCCTCAGCATACAAGTCTGACAAATTTCGCGTTTGCCCATACATGTTGGGTGCTAAGAGGTGGAGGTAAAAAACGCCAGTTACGATGGTCGTCCACAGCCTCCACCAGAAATAATGACTGTGTACAGGTTTGATTTCGACCCATCCTATGTTGTTACAATTTACTGTCAATTACTTCAGGATCACAGTTTCGACACTCGTGCCGAACTGCGCAACCTAATAAAACCTATTCAAAATTCTTTTTCTTAGCAAAGGAGTACTGGTTGAACTAACAGACTCCATAAATGAATAAATATGCAATCAGAATCATTTGTAATGCTAACTTGTCGAAAACAAAAGAAGGGCTGCATGATTCAAAGCTTCTTAAATATAAATTACCTCCAACGCCGAAATAGCAAGAAGTGGCGCCTCCTCCACCACCACCACCACCACCACCGCTGCTATAACCACCGCCTCTAGAACTAGTATAGCCGCCTCCACCACCACTCGAAGGAGCTAGATATGACGATACGGCACCCGATCCTCCGCCTCCGCCTGAAACTTCGCCCAATAACATCACATTAATACTCGAGGTATTAACCACAAGACAAGGAATTACATAACAGCACCTGGGGAGGGATCCAAAAAACTCCGAAATAGCAAGACGTCGCGCCTCCGCCACCTCCACCGTCGTTACAACTGCTGGGTTGGCTGGGTCTTCGATTTGAAAAATAGCTGTAACTGCCATCCCCGCCTCCTGGAGCCAAATACGCCGAAGTATTACCAGACCTTCCACCACCACCTGAAGCAGCGACGCTCAATTCTCACCCTAAGCATTTTCTCAGCTGTTCCCGTACGCTTCAGTTTGCAGTCGGTATGAATTTGCAAGACCGCAAGATCACCGACGTTCCTGATGTGCAGGTTTTAGCTGACAAATCGTAACACTTCGCGTCGCCTTACACACTTGCAATTCGGCTCTTTGCAAGAAAATTTAAAAGCAGTTTTTGCACGGTGCATTTTTAATTAGAATTCAACATGACGGTAGCTTATTCATTTGTGAGGCTAGCTGGTGGGGAAAAAATTGTTTGAATAGTGAGTGAGTCATACTTTCAGTCGCTATCTGTCATTATTGACAGTTGCCGGATTCACCACCTCCTGCCTCAGAAATAACCATCGAAAAGAAATACCACCAAACCGCACCAACCTCCAACTCCAAAGTAGCACGAGGTGACACCACCTCCACCGCCTCCTCCACCTCCTCCACCATATCCACCACCTCCTCTACTATAGTTAGAAGTGGGGACAGAGCCCGGACCAAAATATGATGAAACCGCACCTCCTCCGCCACCTCCACCTGAAATCGATCAACACGCTCAGTAAGTTGTGTCCTCGTAACTAAATGAGAGTGCGTTTTGCGATAAATCTGCAAACATTCCACGAATTGAAGCTATTGTAGCACAAAGAGAGCCTCTATTTCAATTCAATGCATCTTTGAAATCGCAACTCACGTCGTTGCAACATAAATGAGAAGAGAATTGGCTCTGTGACCACATCAGAAACAGGCATAGATTCAGCTTCGTTGAGCTTCTACAACTTACCTGATTAATTCATAAGGGAAAACAATAGCCAAATCTTCACAGTCATGTAAGAAACTATTATTTAGAAGCTTACCTCCAACCCCGAAATAACATGACCTCACGCCTCCTCCTCCACCTCCTGCACCACCCGATGGACCTTCCATCGTTGGAGCTGCTATTGCCGTCCTGGTAGAGGTGCCTATAAATCAATTCAGTTTAACCGTTGGTATGATATTACGTTTGGAATAAGATGAACGAATTGGAAAATGGACTGAACTTGAAATTCCCGTCCTTTTTTTTTAAAAGAAGGCAATAAAAGGGAGTTTCTTTGAGTTACCAGATGTCGGTTACTCAGTTAATTCTTTCTGGGGAGGGGGGGAGGAATATGTGGAAAGCAGACTACTCTCAAATGATGGCGTGGATTCATGCGCGTCGAATCGAAAGCGCGTCGTAAACTGAAAGGTAGAGGCTGATTTTGAAAAAAAAAAAAGCTAAAATATCCAACGATGATCATCACCTTGTTAGAGTGAGGTACAATTCAGCAAAATCGTCTTAGCTATAGCAGACGTTAAGCTGATGTTCCAGCAATTTTCACTGCTCGTAAATGTAGTCATCTAATCTCACAATGGCGTCCAACTGAACTTCGGAAATCTTTTTCTAGCCCAAAAAAATCCTCACCCAAACCAATCCAACTTGCTACTAGTTTAACATTTCTCAGTTTCAGGAGTGACTCGTCGATCGCCATAAGGTTTCGAGGTTTATGACCTACAGCAAAAGCCTCAGCAGTAGTCCGGAAATTTTCAACAGTTCAGAATCCGTCTGCTAGGTTGCGAAAGCATCATTTTATTCACTTAAAACGACGATTGCTCGTTTCGCTTCTCTCTACAAAAAAGGTGCTGCAGTCAACGACCGACATACGCGAAGTGTACAGGCACATATATACCACTATTCCGCCCCTCGAAAGAACGATAGGGTGGGTGATCCAAAGGGGGAATTGAACGTTGCGTATCGCTTTCTTCATACTTCGTCATTCGATCACGCACTCCTGACACCTTTCAAATATGGTACAAAATATTACTGCTCACCTGTTGGTGCCGCAATCGCCGTTTTGGTCGACAGTCCTGACATATCTGAATTATGATGATCTAACGAAAATGAATCGCGAGTTTTGAAAACTTTCCTTGGGTTCAGTCCTTTATTTTAGGAGAGACAACTAATCATCATTTAGAAAAAACAAATCATAGTTGTTTTAAGCCATCTCTCTGCTTTAACAACTTTCAGCTTTACGAAGAATGAAAATCGTAAAGTATATGGTTCTTTACAAGTAACGGAAAACGACACACTAGGGGGTCAATGAAGAGCAAGCAGACGCCATACATGTTTGTAAACCATTCGATTCCATGGCATTCAATAGCGGAAACAGAATCCATGCCGATCGCCGATGACCGATATGCGTGAATGCCAGACTTTTTCTTTTTTCGACAGACAAAGATTATGCACATGGAAATGTTGTAAAGCACCGCCTGATTTTGTGAAAACGAGCGAATATCATCGTACTGAAAGCACTAATTGCACCCACCGCTTGGAGCTATCGCAGTTTTCACATCATTGGATGGCTCGATTATCTCTTCATTTCCGCCAGTGGCCGGTCCGCTCGGTCTTGAGCCACCGTATCCACCGCCTTGCATTGGTGAAAAGTAGGCCGAAACAGTGCCAGAGCCTGCATCAGAATTGGATAGCCCAAAATACGCAGACACCGTTCCTCCACCTCCTCCTCCACGTCCGTAATTGCCACCGCCTCCTCTGTAGTTACCTCCACCTCCACCACCACCAATACCGAAATACGACGACGTCGTGCCACAACCCATCGCACCAGTATTCACTCCACAATACTGCGATGTCATCGTCTTGCGGAGCTCGCCGATGCCAGACACCGATTAAGAAATTGGAACAGTGACTACGACAAGCATGTTACTGCTTATATATGGCGTCGAGTCTATATCCAAATTTTTGAAGAGGAGTAACCATTACAGCATTTCATGAATATTAACAAATAACATATAAGTGTGCAAATTTATGCCGATGCAGCATTGCATCACCCTTGCACCCCAAACAGGAATATCCTGTTGAATGATACTGCAGCATCGCCCTACTTGAAAATTCGACTTTATTCACTTGCAATAACTAGTCAGCAAATGTTGCAAAAACTACTCTGCAAATATTGCAAATAGCGAACTTTGCAGATCATGACCGCCTCGCCTTACCTAGATAGCGCTATAAACCCATAAGGTCCGTATAGCCATCGTCACTGCTTTCAATTATTTGCAAAAAAACACACGGATATCTAACATATACCGCAACGGTGTTTACATCCTATTCAGATGTCTTTATAAGAACGCGCTCGACTAATTCATAAACGTGCAAAAACTGGCGTCCAACAAAGGTTCCAAAATGGGGGCCGGAGTAGGGGAGGGGGGCGG
The DNA here is from genome assembly GCA_000803305.1 of Toxocara canis. Lineage (NCBI taxonomy): Eukaryota > Metazoa > Nematoda > Chromadorea > Rhabditida > Toxocaridae > Toxocara > Toxocara canis. Next base: position 59,402 of record JPKZ01000635.1, read on the forward strand.
GATGGATGGTAGAAACGGGAAGGCGATGGGATGAACACCACCCAACCGTTCAAAAGCGGCAAATAAAGCCAGTTGATTTGGCAAACAGACGTGCATCAGCTTTGCTAAATTCAGGTGCACCCTTCCCTCCCCACCTCTTCCCAACACTCCCCCTCCCCTTCTATCCCCTAGTCTGTCGGTTTCAGCCAGGTTATCTCTACTCTATGCTCGCTCTGTACCACTTACTTCGCATCCCTTATTTACCATCAAGCCATGTTTATCGCAGATGAAGGCGAGAATTATGTAAAGCAGCGATGTGGCAACCTTCATGCGTATCTTTATTAAAGCGATTTTTTAGACAACATGCGCACAGAAAAACGGAAACAACTGCAAAACAATTTTCACAGAGTGAATCACAGATTCAATGTAAATAGCAGGCATGCAGCCAGCGATTTGAAATAAAAATTAACGACATAGCCAATAAGCATTAATCAAAAAGATGATGTTCAACTATGAATTCATATTTAGACTTCTTCAATTAGGAAAAAAACTTACTGAGTTGGTCGTCGTACGTAACACTTATAAATGACGCCTTAAATAATGCTCGAAAAAGAATTTCTGCTGCTCTCAATAAGGTATCCATTCTCCAAATACCTAAGCAAAATTTGCTTAAACTCGTTGTGGAGTGACTAAAATTTATGAGCCCTCCAGTCTAAATATGCTTGTTTTCCAATTATGATAACTTATTATTAATTTCTCAATTAAAATAACTTATAAATTACCGTAATTGTTTTCCAATTATAATAAGCTATTGGCTTTATTTTTGATGCTTAACGTATTGTGCACATTTCGAGCCGTCGTAAACGAACGATGGCTGCCTAACACCTGCCAACTGGCTTGACTACATGCTGGAAAATAACCAAAATGGAATTAAATAAAAAAGTTTTTGAAAGCGAACATCGGAAAATTTCTTCGCAGCTGCTAACAAACAAAAACTCACATCAATTATTGTTAGCACACTATGGACAATTACAGTCCCATAACTGCTCCAATTTTCAAAAATATCTTCCACAAAAAAAACATGAACAAGCTCCTTATATTGAAGGAATGGAATCACGCCAGCCTTCCGTATTTTGCATGCCACGCAAAATTTTCCGAAAGTTGAGGAGGAGTGGGAAGGCAAGGTAGGAACTATAAGGTAAGCTCTTCAGAACCTCTCCTATGTTAAAAAAAAAAGAAAAAAAAACGAAACAATAACAGTGCTCATGCAAAATAACCTCCTTATTGAACCATGGAGGACAAAAAACGGTTAACAATAAATATCGTAGAAAACGTAAGAAAAAACCTAGTGAGAACAAAAAGCGACCATTGAAATCAATCGACACGCCGGTAAAACAATACGCGTTATCGTAGAAAACGTAAGACGTAAGTAAGACGCTGAATGCGTAGCTGTATCGATCAAAGCACGAATTCTCGCTGATCGCTCATCACTCGTTCAGTAATAAAATTTTAGCAAATATTCTCTTCGCACCGTTCAGCCCGTTCAGCTTCGAAGAACAAAACTGCACAAATGGCATGGACAAAAAAATACAAGTCCCCCCAATGGTATACAAATGTATATTTGATTGCTTAAATGGTATCGACGGCAGAACGGAATCCCAAGGGTGATAACTTTCATGCGAACATTGAAAAACGAATAGCTAGTCAGCCTCAACATTAAAATAATATGAAACAAATAGTTAAAAAATCTACAATTGCTCGCCCTCTCAACCTCTCTCCTCAAAATATTACAATTTCCTAATTGAAAATAATGACCAATTTCATGACCTAAGGCTAAATTGGCTGCTTGATACATGAATTAGTGAAAAACTTGATAAACGAAAACAAAACGATCATGAAGGCTGACGGCATGTAAAATACGTTCGGCAGACAAGTAAAGAAAGCATGGCACTTCTATCGAAAACAAAATAAGTCAGGAGTGAGAAAGAAATAAAAAGATTACACGATTGGCTGATCCTACAAAATGTCTCACTTCTAATCACTTCTCCCCACTCTCTCAAAGAAAAAAAACCTTTCGACTTGTTTTGGTCATGATAAGCCAGGAAAATTACAGTAAAATACTCATATAGATCGGATGTGGGGATTGTATGGGGACTGCTCATGATCCGGACCACCTTGACATGGATTTGCAAAGGCCTTCGATGGACGACATTCCCCGACCTCTTCCCCATGTGACGCCCTCGGGCTCTTCAACGCAGTATGTTGCCATATAAGCCGAAAAAATATTTCTCGCTCATCTAGCCCGCAATGCGAAAAAGTTATTGGATCCACCTGCTCAGTAGAATACATATGTCACGAGTGAATGGGGGTACGGGTGGATCGGGGGGAGGGGGGTGTGGTGGAAGGAAATTTTACCTCATTTTGTTTCAGAATTTTCAACTACGACAACTGAGACATCTTTCAGAAGCCACAGAAAAACTAATTCAAAGTGGTTTTCAATCAATCCGCAATAGATCTTAAACAAACAAAAAGTCCTCAGATTTGTGGCTTCATGCAGTCAGCACTAATCTGTGTCACAACGAGACACTGAACTGCAGGGGCCAACCTAGAGTGCCTGAACGTAATTGCCAGGGAACAGCCCGGTGCATCCATTCAGCACACCTTCAAACCAGCCATCGTCGTTTTTCCTCAGCACATATACCACACAGTTCTCCCTCAGTGTCAACTCGTCCGGTTTCTCTGCATCATAGTCATAAAGGGCGACCGCTGTAAGCATATGACCATAAAGACAGCGCTAAGCCTAGTGCGTCATGCGGCAACATTTCTGACGGCAATGATTTTAGAGATGAGTGGGACTGTAAAGTGGCACAGTTCTACTCCTGGAGGATAATAAATAAATTAACAAAACTGTATTCACTCTACCAGAGCTCGAACCATCGCGAAACAATGAAATGCGATGCTCATAGTTAACGGACCATGAAAAATGCTAGCAATAATATTTAGAGAATCAAATCAGAGACAGAGCTGGGATGAGCCCAACAACGCATGCTAAGTAATGCTAACGAAACCACTGAAACATTACAAAACAATTTTATATGCTCCCTACAAGATAAAATCATAGACTATTCATTTTCTAAACCTATCGCCGAAATGTGCCATACGCAAGAACTTTGGGATCCATGTCAACAGTAAAGTTGTTACAAACTAAATGAAGTACCTTTTTCGATGTAAACTTTGGGTATCCAATCAACCGACCGTTCGAATGGACCACCTGCATTCGACACCAACGGGTCGACAATGCTAACGCCCATCGGTGGAGGAGGATAAGAGCCCGCGGAAGGCGTAGTCGATTCATAACTGGGTGTACCTGTAGGAATCGATGGCGGAGGGGGCGGCAGTGGCTCCTCATCCAATAAAAACTTTGGGTATCCAATCAACCGACCGTTCGAATGGACCACCTGCATTCGACACCAACGGGTCGACAATGCTAACGCCCATCGGTGGAGGAGGATAAGAGCCCGCGGAAGGCGTAGTCGATTCATAACTGGGTGTACCTGTAGGAATCGATGGCGGAGGGGGCGGCAGTGGCTCCTCATCCAATAAAAACTTTGGGTATCCAATCAACCGACCGTTCGAATGGACCACCTGCATTCGACACCAACGGGTCGACAATGCTAACGCCCATCGGTGGAGGAGGATAAGAGCCCGCGGAAGGCGTAGTCGATTCATAACTGGGTGTACCTGTAGGAATCGATGGCGGAGGGGGCGGCAGTGGCTCCTCATCCAATAAAAACTTTGGGTATCCAATCAACCGACCGTTCGAATGGACCACCTGCATTCGACACCAACGGGTCGACAATGCTAACGCCCATCGGTGGAGGAGGATAAGAGCCCGCGGAAGGCGTAGTCGATTCATAACTGGGTGTACCTGTAGGAATCGATGGCGGAGGGGGCGGCAGTGGCTCCTCATCCAATAAAAACTTTGGGTATCCAATCAACCGACCGTTCGAATGGACCACCTGCATTCGACACCAACGGGTCGACAATGCTAACGCCCATCGGTGGAGGAGGATAAGAGCCCGCGGAAGGCGTAGTCGATTCATAACTGGGTGTACCTGTAGGAATCGATGGCGGAGGGGGCGGCAGTGGCTCCTCATCCAATAAAAACTTTGGGTATCCAATCAACCGACCGTTCGAATGGACCACCTGCATTCGACACCAACGGGTCGACAATGCTAACGCCCATCGGTGGAGGAGGATAAGAGCCCGCGGAAGGCGTAGTCGATTCATAACTGGGTGTACCTGTAGGAATCGATGGCGGAGGGGGCGGCAGTGGCTCCTCATCCAATAAAAACTTTGGGTATCCAATCAACCGACCGTTCGAATGGACCACCTGCATTCGACACCAACGGGTCGACAATGCTAACGCCCATCGGTGGAGGAGGATAAGAGCCCGCGGAAGGCGTAGTCGATTCATAACTGGGTGTACCTGTAGGAATCGATGGCGGAGGGGGCGGCAGTGGCTCCTCATCCAATAAAAACTTTGGGTATCCAATCAACCGACCGTTCGAATGGACCACCTGCATTCGACACCAACGGGTCGACAATGCTAACGCCCATCGGTGGAGGAGGATAAGAGCCCGCGGAAGGCGTAGTCGATTCATAACTGGGTGTACCTGTAGGAATCGATGGCGGAGGGGGCGGCAGTGGCTCCTCATCCAATAAAAACTTTGGGTATCCAATCAACCGACCGTTCGAATGGACCACCTGCATTCGACACCAACGGGTCGACAATGCTAACGCCCATCGGTGGAGGAGGATAAGAGCCCGCGGAAGGCGTAGTCGATTCATAACTGGGTGTACCTGTAGGAATCGATGGCGGAGGGGGCGGCAGTGGCTCCTCATCCAATAAAAACTTTGGGTATCCAATCAACCGACCGTTCGAATGGACCACCTGCATTCGACACCAACGGGTCGACAATGCTAACGCCCATCGGTGGAGGAGGATAAGAGCCCGCGGAAGGCGTAGTCGATTCATAACTGGGTGTACCTGTAGGAATCGATGGCGGAGGGGGCGGCAGTGGCTCCTCATCCAATAAAAGTGAGTTTGGTGGTGGTGGCAATCCATCTAAACCGAGTGCAATCCTCACAATCCCTTATATAGTTCAGTGATATCACTGTAAAAAGCAGTTACGAAAGAGACATCGACCAAGCAAATCGATCAACACACACCAATTACTTTCTAGGTTACCGTTAGCAAAACGTAAAAAAGTGAGAGCTTCGATATTATAGATTTTTTTCTCAACCTTATTTTAGAAGTATGAAAAACTAAACTCCTTCCGCCAAATAAGGAAGCACCGATAAGTGAGCTGTATGCTTTTCATGAGTGACAAACAACTAAACAAAAACAAATAATGACGTTATGAAAGTTGGCCTTCACAGAAGACCGATATCGAAACAGATAAATGAAATTAGAAAACCGATCCGATATGATAGTTTGAAGGACCCACCAAGACTGTTCGTCGACAACCTATATTGTGCTACAGAAGCGAGTTGAGGAGGCGGCAAAGGCACCATTTCCCGAGGAGTAGTGACACTCGAATAGTTCGAGCCCGCTTGTAGAGTGCTGTAGTTGGATGATGGTGTCGTCTGTACCGTACTATAGTTGGAAGATGGCGTTTGCACTGTACCATAGCCAGTGGTACTACCTTGCACACTACCGTACACTGTACCCTGGGTGAGCGTCGAAAGACGTTGGGCGTCTATTACTGGTGTTGAAGCCACTTGCGGTGTTCGATAATGATCGCTACGTGTCGTAGAAGAGCGTGTCAACTGCAAAATTATGTACTTCTATGGGAACGCACTGAAAAACATAAAAGAATAAAAAATAAATTAATGATAGTGCATTGAAGTTACGTGTTACCGACGACTAGTAGATTGTACAGAAAAGATGACTCCGAATACTATACATAAAATGTTAAGACCAAGCATCCCACGAATAAGGTCATGCAATAAGCGCTTCACGAAGTGAAATCCGCCACCCTATTTTGACTGATTCAAACAACATACCGCCTCACTTCCCCCCCTCTCCTCACTTCTACCAAACAATATGGAAAAACTTTTCCCGACATCTCTTACGTAGTGTAAATGAATGAAATAGCACCTTAGTTCCCACGTCTCCTGTCATATTGCCAATTGAACAGAAACAGCACAACTGGCATGAACAAAACAGAACAGGGTAAACATATACTCACTAATGTGATGAAATGCAAACAATTATTAGTGACTCAAACCGCAATATCTCCGTAATCAAACTGTTTTGCGTCCTACCTATGACACTTAATGAAATGATATTTCAGTAAATTTCTGAGTTCAGTACTCGTTACCTTTCCGACTTGCTGTGCCCCTGACTTTCAATTACATCCGTTTGGACTTCGTCTTCTTTTTATTAGGATTTTCTCTAATTTTCCACCTCATTTCCCTACTTCCTTTTATTTTGCACTATCTTTTTCCCGACCGAAATACCCCAATTCGAAATTCGACTGCGATTTGCAATTAACACTCCTCAACTAGGTGCCAGCAACAGGAGATGATGAGCTCATTTATGAATTAAATTACCGTAGCCGTGAGATTAGCTTTAGGTAGCAGTTGCTCATAATTCGGGAATACGGGATAATGAGCTCCAGCGCTGCTCCCTGATACTGTTGACGCTGTGCGCGAGATCAACGTCCTTGCAAGTGGCTCAACAGGTTTCGCACCATGCCCCAAACCATCCAAAATTGAATAGTCAATCGCAGTACGCTGATAACGTTGAGGTCGCTCCTAAATTAATATTCGCAAATATTCCTTAAAAAGTCCTGAAGCAGCAAAGAAAACAAGGAAACAGCTGTCGCGTAATAAAAACGTCACTGTTCGCATTACGTGTTTAGTAACTGATGTTTCGGCTGCTCTACTCTAACTTAAAATAAATCTCACCTCCTCTACTATATTCTCGGCCAATTCCAGCACATTTCAATTATTTGACTTTATATATATTAAAAAAGACACCGAAGAGTAACAACAGAGTTAGTGCAAACAGTAAGCGAAAATCGCCCATCTTCCCCAAAGTAAAAAATATCCAGTAATGAAAAGAACAGATACTCCCAAGTGTCAACTACTCCGCCCTCGTCCCCACTTTTCCTCCTTTCCCTCACTCTCGTATGCTTTTAATAATAAAAAGCACAAGGATTCACTACTACAAAAGCGAGTAAATGCAAATCGTTCACCTTCATCAAGCATGTTTTAAATTGGCAGACAAAAGCTAAAGGCAATAAAACTGCGGTGAGACCTGTGAAAGCGGAGTGACGATCTTGGCTTGTTTTTGTACGCATTTGTTCGCCGTTAATACACCAATCTCTCTGCGAGCAACCTTCTCTTTATGGATTGCCACTATCTCTCCAACATTATGCACCTTAATTTGGCCAATGTTGACAGCAAAAATAATTCATCGATGAACTCTATAGCCAACCCGGATAATGTACTAGAACGCAAAAAGCTGTTCGATGTAAATTTTTTGCGAAACTCGGTCGGCTCAGCAGAATGTTCTACACGAATGATCGAAGCGAGGATTTGGCGAAAACAATGAATCGATCAAACGACTATTCAGAAATCGTTTCAGAAAGTTTTGCTCCAATAAAGAAATCGATTTTTCACCATTTAAATGATATATTAAAATGCTTCCTAAATATGCAAAAAGGGATGGATGGAATTCGTTTTGCATATTATGCGATATTCGGCAAAATCATTTCACAGCGAAAACTTGACTCTATCAACAAGTTTATATCATAAGAAACCATAGTAAAAATCAACATTCAATTCTTCCCTGGGCTTACAGAAAATGAAAGAAAATTTTTAGAAGAGAAAAAAGCAAGTGTAGGCGCAAAGAAATGTATTCAAACCTGGGTTGCCATATTGGCAATCTTCTCCGTCTGCAAATCCAGTGTCTGCAGAAGAGCACATGCCAGCGTGTTCACTTGGTAAGCAACACTTGCTAGACTTTGTACGGTGAAACGTTTCGTCTCTTCGAACGCCGCCTTTCGATCCGCAGCCTAAATTCGATAACGAGAAAGTAAAGTGATGAACGACTAAGCATGCACCTAACACATATCAGTATTCAGTTCAGTCTTACAATGAGCTTGTTTGTCAACAAGAAGTTAGAACATTACAACGATCAACGTTATGAATAATGGTCCGATTATGCAGGTTGTGATTTTTAGGAGCAAAGTTCTGGCGAATGAGTTCAGGATGGCAGAATAGACGTTCTGTTAAAATAGTGAACACGCTTAAATGATTAACAGGACGGCAGCGCCTGTCTCTTGTCCTGAAATCTGACTTCACAACAACCAACAGTGGTGCAGTAGACTCGAGTCCCTGATCACTTGATGACTCGCAGTTACTCGCAAGAAATAGTTATAACTTGACAAGTTAAGTATGCTGTCATAGTACAACCGGTGACCTTCATTAGCACAGCTGGCCGAATACAAGGTAGAAAAATTACTTGAGCATAGTTGGCTTCACAGTAAGCAGCCACTCGTTCCAAGTTCGCATAGCTGTTCTCAAGGCTGGCTCGACCTTCCGGAATTTCGGTCTCGATTAGACCTCTTAGAGTTGCCGCTGCGTCTCCGTCGATCATGCTGCAAAAAGCACGTTCGCTGATGACGTCAAACCATGCGACCTGAAAGATAGTAAATGTGTAAATTTGTCAAGAAGCCCGTATTATTATTCAGAATGGCATCCTCGATTCGATCCTTTATCGTCATCCTAGCATAAGTCACTTACTCTGGCAATTAACGAAAAAATCCCTCACTTACTACTCTGATACCCCGATACTTACAAACTTCTATAACAAGTATAACGAGACGTGTAAAACAATCAGTACAATTAACTGCAACAAATCTACACTTCCAACCATCAAGTACATCCGATACGATAAAACAACCAAACGTAATAAATGCGTAATGAGCGAACGCGTCACCAGGCTATTGGTCGTTTGCCAAAAATTGATGCCACTTACAGCCGAAAGAATCATTGAAAGTTTTGTAGCGAAATTATTCTCAACGGTTTTGGGGAAGGGACCTGTGATATTCCCAGACAAGGTGGATAAGAGATACTGGGTAAAGGTAGGGATTCAGGGCGAAGGGGGACAAAGGGGGATATCGCTAATGTTTTGTTTGCTGTGTTATTGCTGTTTGGAATGGGCGCTGTGAATCACATGAGTAAAACAGAAATCAGAACATTGTGCAGGAAGGTCGAAATCTGCTTTCGTATCTATGCTTTCGTATCATTTTTTCTTTTACAAAGTTTGCATCACGCTCGAGGTTTCACCCTCTCTTCTTCTTGTAGTGAGTACATTGTATGCTAATCTCACCGAACCACAGATGATTTGACAAGGTGAGGAGATGGAACGATTTCGACTTGTGATTGGGACAAAAACTGCACGGACAGACGATCGTGCGAAACTAATTTATAGCTGAAGAATGGAGTTCTTGCTGAGGTTCTGATAAGCGCAATCATATCAATCATGTTTAGCGATATGACGGTCAAAGAAACGGTAGGAATTACCACTACGTTGATGGAATATCATTTGCGGAAATTTACATATGTTTGGGCGAAGAATCAAGGTAAATATCTAGAAGAGATCAACCATTTGTTGCATTTTGATCGACACAACACGGTTCGTTGAAATCACAGAGGCATCCCGACGAATCTAGCCGAGAGTGGCTGCTAAGCCAAATGTCGTACGCCCATTTCCCGAGGTTCATTTCCGTGCGTTTTGCCAACTTTGCATTTGCAAAGCGCATTCTTATGATGTCATCTTTGGTGCATCTATGTGCGTATTTATTGTATATGTCCGTCTGTGCAACAGTTCAGACTTGGGAACCCTTGCTGCTAGAGTCATGAGACTTGGTATATAAATATGTACTTAAGGATGACCTCATACCTAATTTGAAATCGACTGTAGGCTTTAAAATATTCTTTAAAAATTGCATTAATTTTGCGGTAGGGTTTTCGTACTTTCCATCGGTCATGTCTCATCGGATCAGTTAAAATATGAATTTTACTGAACTCAACTTTGCTAGTGCAATCCGAATCATTGGCACATATGCCAACTTACTGTTTAGTTCAAGCACTGCGTAGTCAGAAGTGAAGGGCGACGACCTAATTCGCACTGTTCTGGAAGCTGTTCGATCGATTCAGATCCAGCCGATCGTTAAAAAAACGCATTTTAGCATTTAAAGAATAGTGAAGCGGCCTACTGTATCGCCCCAAATTAATTTTCAAATGGATTTCTAAATGAGTCTGGATCCGAATTAACCCCTTTGATGTATAAACAGCTTCAATGATGATAGCTCATATCATTACTCTTATCATTATATCTATCATCTACATCATTATTTATAGTTCGCATCATTATCATAAGCTATTTGTCTATTGAGAGGCAAAGCTAAGATCTAAGCCTAAAAAGGTTTCTTTGTTTTTTTTAATTTTTTTTGTTTTTTTTTCAAGTTCCATTTTCTCTACCAAAATATGTTTTTGGCTCATTGTGGCCAATAAGCCCTCTTTTCTTCACAGCTGTACATCGGAAGGCGATAGTAACTGAAAAAGTAAGACGCTCACTCTAAAGTTATGCATACAAATCGCAAAATAAATTATTACATAAGTCACCCTCATATAAACATGTACGCACCCTACATCGACCAGTTAGTTGTTCATCAGATGCGTTCATTATAGAACATTCATGCAGATGGCACCAGTGCCGTTGGATCGCAATTTTAACGTCGACAAAATGAATATCTGTTCTTTCAACTGCGACGGCAATCTCGCAGATATCCTCTTTATGCCCTGTGGGCATCGGGTCGTGTGCTCGAAGTGTGTGCTCAATACGTCATTGCATCGGTGCCCCAAGTGTTATCAGCATATCTTATCGGCTATTAACCCAAGTAATAAGGACATATTTGTATCTCTACATTTTATGTAAATGTTCTATTGGTAGTGTAGTTTTCGACTACAGAAAACCCATCTTATGAAGCATCTGCTATAAGCTGCAACCAGCTTTACATGAGTAAGTAAAGGTTCTATCATATCTTACTTCTTCTTACTTCGATTGGCGAGGAAGGATGAAGTAGTTAGATATAAGCCGTACTCTCATAGATGCTGTCATTGAAAAAAAAAAAATTGAAAGAACCCTTTGTACTGCACATCTTCAAGAACAGGATGTTACTGGATATACTACGCTGTCATTGCTTCTATTCATTGCATATTTTGAAGAGTTCTGTTGAGCGTAGAAACTCAGTAACCTAACAGCTTCGATTTTATTGAGAAAAAAAAGTGTCATTCCTTCGGTGATGTGATGGACAACACTCCAATCATTAAAAGCTTTATAACCTCATTCGCTGTTTTTCGGCAACTTGTATTTACCTACTTACTGGTCAGTTCAACCGCTACACTTAACGTTTAACGATCGAATTTTATAATTGGAACGAAATTTTTCATCTTTTTTTTTCAATTTCGCTGCAAATACAATTTTGCCGAAATTTTGAATGAACTATTTTTTTCTCTGAGATGTAACGTCCATTAAATTTCGATCTTCGAAGGTTGGTGAAGAAAGATTATAGGGCGCCATTTTTTAAAGATATCGAGCCCCACAATAATAGAAAGCAATCTCTTTTCCAAGTTTTATTGAGTGGAGTTATTCCTCGAATGATGGAAGGAGCAGTATACGAGTCCAAGGCTACGTTGAAGGGGCAGGGGTATTCTTTTTCAGATTGTACTGAGTGGCGCTGTTAGTACATAATTCTGGAGAATTCTGTAAGTGCATAATTCTGCAAGTGCATAATTCTGGAGAAAAGACTGCGTTGTGGAGGGAAG
>JPKZ01000635.1:72441-87821 GCA_000803305.1 Toxocara canis
CACTTGGGGCGAGAACTCCGTTTAGCCGAGATAACTGTCTCCGTCCACTTGAGATAGTTTGAAGTCATGCGATTAATCATTAAGCTAATGTGGTGTCATGCGCGTCATTTAATGTTCATATAGTCATCGTTTCGTCACCGTTATTTAAGGCATTGCGCATGAAGTAAAATCAACTTCCGGTCGCCGACGTATTTCAGAAAAGAACGAGCTAATTCGCGAACTGCAAATGAAGTTGGAGCAACTTGAACTTGAGGTATACTGTGCAATCTGTATGGAGCAACGTTGTTCGGTTCTATTCCAATGTGGTCACAAGGCATGTACCGAATGTTCGAATGCTGCTCGTCTCAAACTTTGCCATATCTGCCGAGAACCAATAACACGGCGTACGCGTATCTTCACTTAAGCTATATGCCCGCATCTATTTTTCTTGTCATCTATGCCAAAAGCAACTGCACTTTATTAGGGTTGAAATATTATTGCTTGCCAACTTTTCCGTCCATTGTCTTTGCGTATTGCTCACATAGAATTTGTCACTCATGCACTGTACGATGAATATTCTTCTAATGTAGCGACTCTTTTGTTTTACTGGTTGACATTTTAAAAATAACAAGCTCAGTTTTTTCCTTATACCCTCTTAAGCCTTGCTCCGAATTTCACTTTTTCTTTCTTTATTTTACAAAGGAATGAACTTTCACCGTTTTCAGCAGTATCTGTTTTATTGCGCTTTAATCTTGTTCCAGAGATATTTGAACGTATAGTTCTTAGTATAGTTAGCTATTGTTAGCTATTAGTATAGTTAGCTATTGAACGTATAGTTAGCTATTCCCAATACTTTTAAATTTCTGCACAATGCTATTACCTCAAAATTTGACATGGCGAGAACGGGACGGCGGGGGGAGGGGGGGAGGCTGAGGAGGAGTGGAATGAGGAGTTATAGTAGTCTTAATCAGATTCCCCCCCCCCTCCTCCATCCCATACATCACGATCAACAACATGACCAGTTCTCTGGGAATGCTACTTAATGTATGACTTGACGTGTAGTGCAGCGCTATTTCCGATTAAAGCTAACTATATTTTGATTGCGGTTTCGGTTGCACAGTGCTAATGCTAGACCTTCTTTCCATTAGGTCTCTTAATGCAGCACAAAATCTGTGGTTTATATTACGTTATAGAGATTCGAGCAATTGCAACTGTACTTCGATTCGCAATCACAGAATATTGAACTTCCATCACCTAAAAATCATGTATCGCCCATATGTCTATCGCTTTGATGTTCTCAGCTAATTCTCATTTTATCCGGTCATATTTCAATTCAACCACAATACCGTATCGTGCTTAGTGAATAATCTATGAGACGACGGCTTACTAAGCCAATGAAGAACGGCAAGAAGATAGATAGATACCACCTGCTGCTGCGGCTAAATGTCAACAGCTTTGTATGTAACAGCTAAACACTTATAAGACGCATAAGATCATCTCGTAATTTAGAGTTGCAACCGAAAAGGACGAACGCAGTGTTTGTTCTCTAATATACTAAAGCGTTATAAATTTCAGAATTTTGGCCGCAGCAGGTAACACTTATTTCGTTCAAGTGGGTGTCATTTCATATAGTACCCGTAGATTATACGAATTCTCATTTGTGTCTCATGTGGCCAAAATGACAAATTTTTTGTGACAGTACGCATTGTGACAAATATGCGCGTGTTGATGTGAGTGGCCGACAGTTTTGGCATTGTGCGTATGCGATGCGTTCGTTATTGCACTTTTATTATAGGAATGAATTTTTATTAAAACAATGCATGTTTTCACAAATGGATGTTTCCATTGAAGGCAGTTGTTGTGAAGAAGTGACATAGCCCCCTAAGAGGATGATAATGGAAGCAACTGCATTGTTGGACGCTGGAAAAAAAATTCGTTTCGGAAAATCCGAGCAGTTATGTGTGCATGATTACCTACTTACTACAAAACGAGATTTGTCACGGAAATTTTTTAAGCGAATCGCCCGAAACAAATGATACTTTGCGAATGATCTTCTAAGGATGAGAGTCCAAAAAATTTTATGTCACTCCCATAAACATACCAGCTTTAGGAACATACACGTTCTCTTTCAATGCATGACCCAGAGATTACGATAGCGAGGCGATCTAAGCATTTCTATAGAGTTATCGGCCGATCCAGCGATGAAGACCACTGCCACACCGATTAACAACAACAACAGCCCATGATATTCATTACGATCGAACCTAAAAGATATCTTGATTACTTTTTTCTCATGAAAACAAGACCCTCCTGTTAGTTGTTAACGTTCATGAGCCACAGAAACTCAAGTAAATCCCTCTTCCCCACCTCCCACTTCCCACACCCTATCCCCCCTCTCAAGACCCATATTCAAAGTAATATTGGTAAAAATAATTGTATCCGCTGGGAAGAAACGTGGAAGTTTTAGTAGAGTGGTTAAGACAACATTTCATCGACGCGATAACGGTTCGATTTCGGGATTGGGTTTTCGTTCTTGCACTTGAGCAGATTTGAGTGATATGGCGCCCACAAAGTATGGCGTAACCGTGGTGACAGCCACTAGGGAATTTTCAAAAATATTTCTCCTCGAATTTTTGAACGAGAGCGCCTGTAGTCGATCAGACTTGCTCTGAAACACTGAAATCTACCTTCATTACACTTTTTCTGCGATGCTTTACTTTTCTACTCATGACCACCTTAGCACCACTTGAATTTTCCGCCTCCCCCCCCCTCAACTCCACCGCCGACAGCCAATCTTGATTACGGACCTGATTGCTAGGACAACACCGTACACAGGTCTAGGGGTGTCAGAACAGACACACTGCCATGAAGACGACAGCAGTTTCATTTTGTTCTATACGATTTGGTTCATGAATTCCGTTTGTGTACCAAGATCATAATGAAATCGCAGCTGTTTGCCTATCTAGTAGCCAAAATCTAGTGGATTTTATACAAAAATCTACTAGAATGAGCGGTTTTAACGAAAGTGCCTCTGCAATTCTCGATGTTTATCTATCTGCTTACGAAAAGTACTTAAGTGATAACCTTCATAGCTTCTTTAAGAAACTAGCAACTCACTGCCAAATTTTTACTCTGTGGAATCGAATTCAAATCAGTTAAAGAAATAAAGAACAAAACCATTTAACGCTTAACTTATATATCGTTAGAGGAAATAAAAATAGAGTAAACTTACCGCATGTCGACCCACAACCAGACGAATAGTAATTGTAGCCTAAAAATTCGTTAAGACAATTAATACAGAGTAACATAAACTCATCAAACGACAAGCGACCCTATACTAGTTTCAGCTTTTTTCATAAACAGAGAGCTACTTAACGGCCGGAGCGACTATGGAGAATGCTGTGGCTATACGATCTTACTTGTAACCAATCTACTGTGATCCCTGATGCCATAGCGACCCATCACAATTTGAAAGAAAAACAAAACTGAATCCGTAAAAATTAGTGTTAGAAATGAGAATAACAATAACCTACTGCAAAAAAAGTTGACAGTATTGGAAGAAGTAATCAAAAATTTGCGAGACTCCCATCAATTAAATGAATTTCCTAATTGTCGGCAAATCACATGACAGGCAAGCCGAAAAGTTGTTTCTACCAGTTGCGTATGGACGTATGATAAGGAAGATCGAGTCCGGTTGGATAATTTCAGGTAGGACAGCATCAAGCGTAACCAGTGTTTTAAAAAAAAAAAACTAGGTAAAAGGACATCAATCCTATACGTAAAGCATTTCAATCCTGACTGCAACAGTTGGCCCTAGCCAGTAATTTTTCCACGTAAGGTGATCATTACACGCAACAACTACACATATTAAAGCAAATGTCAATGGAATAATTGAAACAATACCATATGTGTACATGGGGACACCGCCTGACATCGATGAACAGCCGAAAGAAAGACAAATTGTCTGAAAAAAATTTACACTTTTCATGATTTTTCTTCTGTCGACTTTTGATTTCCCTTGATGTTAGCAAACTTGAAAAAGCAAAAGTCTAGAAGCAAAAAAAAACCGCGATCGATCTATTTGATTTTTCATCTGATCTTTTGAAATCAATATTCGTCTAGTTGGGCGGGCAGTAGCTCAGTGGTAGAACCACCGCTTCGTACGCGGGAAGATCTGGGTTCGATTCCTGGCTGCCAACCCGACGGATCGCCAGCAGGCCAACCACCAAGCGTTCCGGAACTGGTCAAAACACTCATGCGTAGGCATGGTAGCCAGCTGCATCGATACGGGGATCGATGAAATTACAGCTGCCTTTGCATCCCCTTGAATTCGTCTAAGTAAGGCAACAAATTGCATGTTGTATGAGTACTTCAATTTTTCCCTCTGTATCATTGCTTCAGAAAAGTCTCCATATGTTCAAAGCTTTTTTTTTTACTTTCTGACATATTTGAACTACAATCGGATGAAATCTGGCTTTAAAAAAACAAGGCAAAGAGTAACGTTAAAGAGTAAACATATACTTTCGAAATTTGCGTATTGTGCCTATGGCAATCGAACTGATCACATAGAACTTAAAAGTCACGGTCCCACGAGTCATAATCTTTCAGTATTCCTCTCAAATAATTGATTTCAATAGTCTGCTGCACATGAAGAGATTCTTAATGCAGAAAGTCGCAACAATATTTATTCGTTGTTGAAGGGCATAAAATTTAAACCTATTTTTTGCATGGCTTGAATAATTTCAGTCTACCTATTTGAACCAAAAATATCTAAATCAATAACAACTCGTCCTCTCTGTTTAGAAATCTAAATAGTTTTAGCGACTTTTATCTTTGCATCTTACTAAGAAATGCACAAACTGAATTGAAGTTTACATTCATTTCCGCTCTATATTCGTCATATTTTCATATGGGTATACCAGAATAGTAATAAATTGTTTTTTTGGTATGTTCGATTACTTGTAAGAACTCGAGAATGTTCAATGGCATACCTGGGTTAATGCGGGGACTGTGAGGCACAACGCAAGCACTGCAGAAATACTGAAAAAACACATTTCAAAAATAATTGTGATTAAATGCAAATGTGCGAGTCAGCGGACAAATTAAGCTTGCTTAGTACCGCATGGAACTATTCGATACATGATCAAATGCCATTATATATGGTCGTGTTAATGCCGTTTTTGGCAAAATATCTTTACCGTATTTTTGGATTAAAGCCCCTAGCTTCATTTGCATGAAAGATTCGAAAGCAGGTTTTGTTCGACGAGAGGGCTATCTCTATTTAATGAAAGGGCCTTCTTTTCACGACATGCAGAGACGGAACTTTTATATGAGGTTCGGTCGAGTGAGAGTTTTGATGAAAGAGAAATATTTATCAAGCATGATACTCGCCGAGGAATGGGTTCTATGGGTTCTATTCCTCAAACCATGAATTGCATTTCTTACGAGTTGACAACAGATAGCTGCTCTATTCATGGACGGCAAGCTTCCATTCGAGACAGCAAATCTGTTGCATGGAGGATAGTATTGGTTGGCTTCGTGAAAAAGTGTTCAAGATAATTAACTATTAAAGGGTGATCGCCATCGGTGTTGCCTAATACATTCATAATAAACTTTGATATGTAACATGCAATTCACTTCCGATACTTGGGTACTTAAAGCGATCGGAATTGAAATTGTTTTAATAGATAGTATGGTTTGTTCATCCTCGTCGACGATTTTGTACGGCAAAATCTTTCGCTTATTTTATGCGCACTTTTCAACTCTCGCAAAACGTTAGCAACTCGTTTTGCTATTCCACTTCCCATGTATCAGCAAGGGTAAAGAAACGTTACAGTCGATAAGGAAACGTTACAGTCGAAAGACCATGAGTTGTACATAGGGTACAGCCGGGTAAGTTATACTTCATGATTTGTATGTATGGTAGTAATATGAAGGTGGAAAACTAGGATGAAATATAGCCTATCGAGCAGAATTGCACTGTCTACTGAAAAGTGTTCTAGCGAGACTACAGACAGATGTAAATTGCGCAAGTAGTTCACCTGAGGAAGGCCATGTTAGAAGTGGGGTCGGATGTGATGTAAAGCGGAAGGACTGCACGACGGACTGTGTGAGTAAAGCACACATGAAGCATACTTTATACTCATCTTAGACTCCTCAACGCTTAAGCTTGTCTGTGCTCTCTCATACACTTACACGCTGCAGTTGTTTACTTTTTGCTCGGATGTAGAGTCAAGAAAAAAAAAGAAGGAAAACTCAATAGGATAACTTCACTTGCAGGATGAACTTCACCAAGAATAAACAAATTGTGGAAACTCAGTTTTCGGTTGAACTTCCTTTCTTTGAAAAAAAGCCGTCTGCACCTTGCAGCGCTTACTAGAAGCATCCAGCCTGTCGACTAGGAGTGAATTATTTCAAATGCTCTAATTAAGCCTTAATTAAATTCGTAAAGCTCAACCAAGAGACTGTTAACTGCGAAAGGTATTAAAGGAACTTAAAATTTGGTTTGATAGATATAGTGTACAAACGCGACACCTCGATATGCAACAGCTATTATCTGCGCGGTAGAAAAAATCCGACGAGACGTAACAAAACTCAGAAGTTGATCTAAGCTGCTTTCACTAGATGATTTTTCGCCTTTGGTTCTCTATTGTTGTTTGTTTCGGCTAATTCGTATTTTGCATAATGGCGGCATCATGCATGTGCATGTTTATTCATGTTTTCCAACCCACGGGGTTGTTTCAACATCTTAGGGTAACCGCCTATGCCGATTTTCAACACTCTTCAAGAAATGCTGGAGGAAGTTAAAAAGCAGTTAAAGATATTAAAGAATTTGTAATCATTCTGCCATGAGAGGGTTGCTTTTCGTCATCGGTCGAAATACAACATAGCGATTGTTTAGTTGAAGATTAGTCGATCTGATCAGTTAAACATAAATACTGATTATTCGTTAACACGATATAAAACCGATAGATCCGTTTGGTGGGTTTGCCAAAGCGCATTTCCTGCCAACTTTCATCTTCTGCAAATTCCACTTGTTGAACGCGGATGAAGAATTATTAACAGTTCAGTTTGTTGCAAATTTCATTTTTAAATTAATTGTTGTTGAAATTTGCATTTGATGTTAGAATGCACAAACTTTAATCATGTTACCATTACGGTCAGTTAGGTTGGCAACTTAATGAGTATTTCATTCGAAAAAATAATTAGCTGCACAGATTAGACGCAAATAGGGAAATGATGGACTTGTTTGGCCTCAATGAATATTTCAGAATTGACTGCATCCAATCGGAACATTAAAATGATAGCCGTTGTTCGCTTGGAAAATTTTCAATCTCAGCAATTTCATTCAGTTTTGGTTCGCCTCATTTTAGGCCAACAAACTAAAATCTGTATCATTGTTTCGAGTAAAGCGTATTGCTCGCCGATAGAACCACAGTACATATAGCAGACTATCGTTTTTCGATTGTGCTCATTGACAACAAATTTAGAATAAGTCAGCGGTAATTAATATGGTTCTCTGTTAGCGTACGTTCGTCGTTTGCAAACTTTCTGGTTTGGGCTACACTTCATCCCTTTTAAAGATCAAATGAAGGGCGATTGAAACGCTATACGCGAAATTCGGTTAGGTGGCTTACATAGCTCGTAGGGAAACATTTAAGGGATTATGGAAGCTCAGATTTAAACCTGGGAGATTGTACCATTGTACTTTGTTGAAGATGAAAGTTTGGAGAATGAGTAATTAACTTAAGGGATAAATAAATTGGCGAGAAATACGTTTTGCGTGATGCTGCTTCTCTAAGGAGGAATGGTCGAGGAGATGAGAAGGGGAAGGGGTGAGTGATAGACTTAGTTCAAAAAGGATGATAGCTGTATCCACGAAAAATTTGTATGGAATACCATATTCGAGAGTGGCATTAAATTTCAGAGGCATCTTGTGAGAATTTCCATCCCCATAAAGGGAGAATAAAGTTTCACATGCCAATAAATATTTTATCGTTTGCACTTTGCAACAATTAATTATACTCATAGCCATTATTGAAAAAAAATCATCCGTTTTACCCCTCTACGAGTTTAGTATTCCGATAGAGTGCCAAAAAGTTTTTTTTCATTTTTCTAACTCCTTATTGTGATTCCCTTAAAATGGAACATTTCTGTACTTGAAATTTCGTCAGTCCGCTAACATATCCGAAAACGATCATAGCAAGTGAGAAAACGAAAAGCGACAAGAACTGTTCGTTTTCATGTGCTTTCGCAAAATTACAATTTGTAAAGCGCATTATATCGACATTGTTGCGATGCTTTTAATCGTCGGTCTGTCCGTGCACTAGTCTTACATCGGCAAAGCTGAAGCTGGAAGTTTTTGACGTTCGAATAGTACGTTCAAATTTTGAAATAAAGAACTAACTTATTGCTAACCTATTTGAAAATGGTATTCTCACTAGTGAATTGATAACCTACTGATAACCTATTTTCAAACAATCTTATCAATAGGTTATCAATAGGTTATTTTGATAACCAAAAGTTGAAATGAATAAGGAAAATATTAGCGCCATATATGATAAGATGCAGGTGCTCACGCATATGTATTTCGTTAATAGACGATTTCATTCGTTTTTCTACCGTTAACAATAAACGTAAACAAACTTTTTAATCTGCGTCATCGTTTATTTTCATTCAAATTGGAGAGACGAATTAATTATGCCGAAAATTAAACCGATTGTATTCTCGTAAATATCATAACACAAATGTTCATTATATTCTACCGTATGATGAGAGTATTCGAAATGAATATCTTTTTGTTTACATGTGAGCATTATCGTTACGTTCTTTTTCGTCATATTAAGCTTTTGATTTTCAATCGTTTACATCTCACATATATAGTAAACACATTTCTTATATCGCTCTAAAAAATGTGAGTGAATAAAAACGTTTTGTGGTATAATTTTGATAATGAATATCCGATTATTGAACGAATAAATGAAAGTAAATTTTGAAATAGAATTTAAGCCTTATTACGATTATTGAATAATTGAAAATTGAATAATAAATACCATGATTTAAAAAAAAATAAAAGGAGGACGCCGATAAACTGGAACAGACTTTCGGTCAATCTAAAACAGCTTATCGCATTGCACTGAACCCTCGAAAGCTAGATAGGATCATGCAAAAAGCAAAGCGAATAGTATCGCCTTTGTCGTATAGTCATTAGCGATGAATAGCCGCTTTTCGAAGTCAATGTTATACCAAAATGAGTCACTTTTTCATCCTATAATTAGCTACAGCTATCAGGCGCTAAAACTGAAGCACCTGCTCTCAGAAAAAAAAAATAAAGCAGTGAAATCAAAGACGCTATTCTCTTATTAACCCCTAGAACAATCATCATTTGTATCACATGTGGCCACTCCCGGTTCGCCTCCTTCTTCTATCGTGCATCGAGCACGAACCGCCGATTTGTTGTCGCTTTACGATCAAGAACGATCCCTTCGGCAACGTCACGGCTGAAGCACCTGCTCTCAGAAAAAAAAATAAAGCAGTGAAATCAAGGATGCTATTCTCTTATTAACCCCTAGAACAATCATCATTTGTATCACATGTGGCCACTCCCGGTTCGCCTCCTTCTTCTATCGTGCATCGAGCACGAACCGCCGATTTGTTGTCGCTTTACGATCAAGAACGATCCCTTCGGCAACGTCACGACGATCTGCCATCCCATCCCTTGCAACTCTGCTGTGCTTTTTAGCTTTACTAGCCATCTCTGTTATAAGGACTCAAATTGACTCTAATCTTAGAACTTCACACACGTTCACTCTACGCTCACTCACTTTCTTCACGCTTCATCAGCCTTTGCTAATTTTGGCTTGAATTGTCGCCGGTCACGCCCAGCTCTTCCAAAATTCAAAAAGCGCATTCCGAACTCCGTTCTCGAATGGCCGACACGTTGGAATACGTCGCAAAATAACTTCATCTCGACCAGTGTGTTTCATCTCGCTCTATTATTTTTATGTGTTTTGTTTTGGATTACTCTGAGGCTTGTATAAGCTGAAAATCATGCTAGTGGCTAACTTGAAATACGCTACTCATATTTCTGCTTGAGATGGCAATGTTGCGCATAAGCATTTCTGTTCGATTGACAATCAAGCAATAGCTCTCGATATATAGAATGTAAAATGATAACGATGCGGATTGTTCGAGAGAGCAGAGCATCTCTTGGCGCTCACCTTCACGAAGTTACACATTTACCCATTTCCATCCACTAGGTGGTTATGTTTATTGTGAGCAATAAAGTGCAGTGTTCTAGATCGCGTGAACTCCAACTTCACATGTAGGAATTGAAAGTGACTTAAATTATTGAAACTGACTTAATAAAATCTCTACAATCGACTTTTATGAAGGCGAAAAATCATCTAGAAAAAAATCAAGAATATTGATAAATTATTTTCAATTTGCACCCTCATGCGCAATCGATCCAACTAAGAAAGCGCTATCACTTTCTTTTCAACAAGCATTAAACTGATTTGTGAAAGCATGTCCAAGAAATGTTAGCTCAGAGCAGCCAGCCGATGCACACACGTTAATTAAATATTAGCATGAAATTAATATAAAGCGATGAATGCAGCCTATCGACTGTAGCACTTCATTTCACCTGTTTCTTGCCTCTTTATTTCCTTGCATCATCGAAACAGCTGAGGTACTTCATTTTTATCCAAGGAAATTCTATTCAGAAGTAAGTACTTTATGATACTTGCGTACTAAAAACAAAAGCAGGGAGGGTGTATTGATTCGGAGCATAGTCGTTCCTTTCTTCTTGGCTCCTGACTCTCTGAGGTGCCCCAAGCCGGCGTAAATCGAAAAAGGGTGGTGAGAAGGGGTAGGGGGGGGGTTAGTTATTCTTCCGGTACTCATTCATTTGTAGCATATTTCTTTCTTTTTTTTTCTGCTTCAACTGAAAGTTCTAAAAGAATTTCATTTCACGTTCACTGATGACATTATTTTTCATCGAAATCCCAGCTTGCTTTGAACGTAAAGGTTCTATCCCCGCCGTTACCCCTCCCTCTCTCACCTCCCCGCTCCACCCTCCTTTCAAATCTCTCCCATTATTCCACACCTATAAGGTAAGCGTTCGTTGCACACCAGTGATTTATGGATGGGTGCCGCACACATTGATGTTTTGCAGAACAGATCCAGTGGTGTTCTCAAATTTTGAGGAGAAGGCTAGGATATGGGAATAATTGATGTGAACTTGTACTATACGATCTAATGCTCAACGCCTTTTAGCTGTGCAAATTCCATGATTGATTTTGCTTTTTTCTTAAATTGCAGACCAATGAAGCGGAAAAACACAATGAAAAAGTGCTTGGATCTCAATTGAATTCAAATTGCGTCATTCCATGATTGCTTCAGGGTGAACTCTCTATGGGTGACGTATATCGCTAACAATTTTTTTTTTACTTCAGTACAACATCCGCTTTTTATAAATGGCAAGATCTTTTCAGCGTATATAAGTACAGCTGGCGCTCTCTTTGAAATCTCTTCAAGTTTTTATAATGATATTTGACGTTTATTGAGATGTTCTTCGGCAACTGAAATGAATATCCACATGAGAAATAAATAACTTAGGAGCACAACACCTTACCATAAACTGTACTTAGTTTGGCGCATGATTGTCGTTTTATTGGACCTCGATAAATTACTCTATGCGAGAAGCATTCAAAATGTATGATGTGATCGATATTTGATTGTGACAATTTTCGAGAGCTTTTCACCAGGGCGAAAGGGCGTTATGGACAACTCATGATGCCTGCGCGTGTCTATGTGTATATATGTGCATGTTGATAGTTTTATATGTGTATGCATGTATGTCGGCGGGCAGTAGTTCAGTGGTAGAGCTCCCGTTTCGTATGCGGGAAGACCTGGGTTCGATTCGCGGTTGCTCACCAGATGGATCGACAGCAGGCTGACCACCAGGCGTTCCGAAACTGGTCAAACAATTAGGCGTGGGCATGGTTGTCAGCTGCATCGATGCGGGGTAGATGAAATTACAGCTGCCTTCACATCCTTTGCATTTATGTATGTATATATCTGGTGTGCCATAGTACAGCACACTATACGTGTGTACATGTTCGATTGTTTCAACTCATGAAATGAACCTTCATGATAATCAATGGCGATGTGAGAGCTATCAGAAGCTAAAAATAACTGAAAACGATTAACGAGTTTTTGGAATGAATTATAGCGCATAGATTACAACAACAACAAGTCACGAAAGCAAAGCTCAAAGACTACTAAACCACTCTCAGATTCGATTCATTGAAAAGCATTATGAACTCATGCTATGATGCATAACGTTACATATTACCTCACTGCAATAAAGACTATTCGGAATGCGAAATTCTACAAGGAAAATCTTGTGAGTTTTTGGGAAAGGGAATGAGAAAAATTGTGGAAAATCGATATGAATTTTCTAATATCGTGGACAAATTGCTCCACCACAATTACTTTAAAACGCTCATCAAAAAAAAAGCTGTTCAATCAAGGGATAAGCAGAAAATGTTTTCGTAGACAATCATCCATTACTCATTTCGTTTCAAGGCAATCACAACAATTTCGGAACGGGAAAAGCGAAAAGCACATAACGTTGCGATCTCTTTTGCGAGCTTTGCAACTCGTTCGAGAATAAATTCCCTACCAAATTTATGCAAAGGGATACAAAGGCAGCTGTATATATCATCGATTCTCGTATCGATGCAGCTGATAACCATACCCACCCATGATTGTTTTGACCAGTTTCCGAACGCCTGATGGTCACCTTGCTGGCGACCCTTACCAAACTTAAATATGAACTAATAAGTTGTTCCAACTGTTGAACTACGAATCTCGTCTCGACTATCATTTATGTTCAATTAAGTTTATTTATGCTTATATCATTTCTCCTCACTTTCATGATATTATGATTTGTAAATACTTTTCTCAATGCGGTTAGAAGATCTTACCTAAACGTTTATCTACGACACCGAAACACATAAAATCATTGATAGCAATATTTTATAAGAAGATCCAATTAGCCAAACGGATAACAATATTGCTTAATTCAAATTGAACAATGCAACACATTTGTATTCTTTTTTCCATTCCATTAACGAAACCATTCAACTATTAGTTTTCTGGCCTGTCTCGTCTCCTGTTTGTATTCTATCAAGTTTATTTATGCTCATCCCATTTCCATCATTCAGAGGTATCCGACTCATATTTCAAGTGCTGTGTACACAAAACCTATCGCTGTAACCTTTTTTATGTTCAACGACTGTTCACTACTGAAGTTGGATGATTAATTACTGTTTAAAGTTGATTAGAATTTCCATCTGTCACCTCATAACTTTATAACATCTGTTATAAATATAGAAAATTTAGAAATCATATGATCATTGTTAGTTTCTTTTTGTTTCTCTTAACTAATCGTTTTCATAATCGGTAAATATTTTGCGCATAAATTACAGCTTGATTATTATCAAATTTAAACTGATAGGAAAGATATACGCGATAAAGATAAAGAAAATTACCGGTAATTACTTGAAGTGATAACCTATCGCTTGACAAGTGCGGAAAATCTATGACTTGGATGAAAAATGGATGAGTAACAATAGTAAAATCAGGGAGAGAAAATAAAATTATATATCTTATGAACTATCTTAAAACTATTTTAAACTTAAAAATATCTTAAACTCTATCTTAAAAAATAAGAAAAAAACATAGATGATCGCATTCATCGCTCGAAAAAATGCCGCATATTTATCAATTCTTTAAAGCTTTACAACTATTGTTATGCTCAATGGTTTGTTTGGGTGCTATTTTGAAAAATACCAAATTGTGAAAAAACCTACTGTTGGTAATATACTCTTTTTGGCGTTTACATCATAACGTGTGAAGTAATCGGCAACAGATTTGAAGTGATGAATATATGAGTAGCTAAAATTGGCAAGCTAACTAAAAACATGCTTTCTTGGTTATTACTTCTGGGAAATGATTAGCATAAAACGTCTTTGAACTGGCTCTGGTCATCATTCGACCGTATTTATAGCAGCACTCTTAGCATGTATGATATGTGCGATAACTGATTTTTCCGACAAGGTTATCATTTTTCATTTTTCTACGCCTAATTTTTACAATGAGTTCATTGGTAATTGCTCAATCATAGTTGTGCTTGTCCACGTTTTGCGTTTTCTGTTTGAAGTTAGAAATTTCAGAAAGTTTGAAAATAAGCAAAAAAATTTCAAAAGTAATCGAGTGGCGTATCAATTCACTAAAAATGAGATCGCTAACAAGAAATGTCGCTCCGAAAATGCAACTGAAATTTTGAATGAAATATTCTTCATGAATTTGTGATTCTTGAAATGCGCAGACACTAGCTGCAAATGGGATGAGACTTCAACGAGTCTCATCTTTATTTGAAGTAATGCTAGCGAAACGATCCGATTTTGCACACAAAATGCCCCTCCACCATCTTCAGCACTGGTGGCTTCTCATGCTCTAGTGGTTCTAACTGATTGTCTTGGCACTGGTGGCTAATATATATTATATATATATATATATATAATATATATATATTTTCACATTTTCTATTTGATTTCTTCGTTCGACTTTTTATAGTGTAGAAGCTGTGAAGTCACGCTTATAATAACTGTTTTCAAGCATTTTCGTTATGACTTTCAAAGATGAAAAGTTATTATACATTGCTAACCTTCACCAGCAACTTTACCTTTCTTTTTGCAATTTATATCGTTTCATAATCTTACGTAAGTAAAGAGGACAACTCAAATAAGTCGCCAATCGTTTTGAACAGCGAAAACTAATCATATATATTTTTTGAATTAAAAATCTGAGAGGAGGTTGGTTGGTTTTTTTTGAAGAAAAACGATTACTGAGGAGAGACTTCTGTTTGAGAGTTATATGCTAAGTATTATATATACGATGTCCACATATATAGATAGATATATGCATACGGACATATAGATAGACACGCTGAAATATGTGATCGCTGTAGTGCGATTTGCAAGCTGCAAACTTGCCAAAGGGTCTAACAAGTAGTAGCCGTTGTACGATGAGAGAGTATTCGTCAAAGCGTTTAACAGTAATCCGAGTAGATGCCGTTCCAAGTTCAAAGCGCGATTGCAAACGAAATTTTCAAACATGCATTCCGTAAGTTTACATTTAACGACTTTCTATGTTTGGGACAAACGAATGGCTAATGCGTTTAGTTGTTAAATAAATGAGCTGAGAGGTCTCGTCTCGTCTTTTTGTCGTCTCTCGTTTCATCAGCTTCTTTCGGATTTAAACGAATAAAAAGTTTTGTTACAGGTAAGCAGTACCTGTTACAGGTAATTATGAATATTCCCGTAGCATTA
>JPKZ01000635.1:87919-99707 GCA_000803305.1 Toxocara canis
AGGGGGGGGGAGGGGGGGGGGAGCAGTAGCTCAGCGGTAGAGCCCTGCTTCGTACGCGGGAAAACCTGGGTTCGATTCCCGGCTGCTTACCCGACGGATCGCCAGCAAGATGACCACCAGGCGTTTGGAAACTGGTCAAAACAATCATGCGTGGGCATGGTCGTCAGCTGCATCGATACGAGAATCGATGAAATTACAGCTGCCTTTGCATCCCTTTGCATCCCCGTAGCATTATTCATAGAAGATAAAGTGTTCTAAATAGAGAAATAAAAAAAAATCTTTCCTATATTGCACTGAAAAAGGGAGGAGGTAGTGACAAGAACTCCAGCCGCAAATATTAAGAGTTTTGAAAAACGATTCGCAATTGGAAGATCGACATTGGCGGAGAAGAATACAAACGTCTGAAAAATTTTCAAGACGAATCGCCGAGAAGTGCGAAGTTTCCAGCCTTCCGACGTTCGTGCTACTTGTAGATGTAGAAATTATGTATGTAGCTAGAAATTTTTTTGCCGAGCTTTTTTCCGTATTTCAAGGCTTTTACGATCCGAACGCCTTGATTTGCGAAATTCTGGGCGGAAAGTTCGGTCTAAAATTCGAGATCTTAGTCGATAAATGGTGCGCTGTGAAATTTTTCGTAATAAGAAAAAGGATATACGAAGTAAAAAATAAGACGGTACACAGAAAATATAATAAATAAAGCACTATAGGGAGAAAAATTGATAAAAAAATTAAAAATGATAAAGTGATAAAATATAAGTAAGTGAATAAATAACGAGAAGAAAAAATAAAGTACATAATAAGAAGAGATGAAAATAAAAACGGAAAATTTTCAAGAAGTAATAGAAAATAAAAGTAAATAAAATAATAAAAGGATATATAATAAAAGAAGAGGATACACAGATTACACACAAGCATTTGGCTCTAGCCGATAATAGTGTCGAAGATGACAGTAGATGCACGAAGGGAGTAGCAAAAGTCGGGAAGGAGAATTCGTAAGATTAAACTCCTCAATTCGATCTCGTTCCATGATCATTAGTGACTTGAAGGATCTTGAGCGTAAAAAAACTTTAGGAATTTTCCTCGGCTCTCTTGAGAACTAATATATGATTGACATTCATGGATGTCCTATTAGATTCCGAACGGGTGTTCCTTTTCGGATTAGAGTGACTACGAAGTCGACCTGAAGCCGTCCTGAGGCCGGGATTCCGTAGCACAGCCAAGTGATCCTGGAAGTCAGAGCTGGGCCCAAGGATAGAGCACATTTTTTGGAAGCGGGAACGCAAGCTGGAGTCAGGCTTCACCAACGGACTGAGCCAGAGCAGGTGCCTGAGCCGAGTCACCTCGGAGGCTAGATTTGAAGCCGAAGCCGAAGCCGGAGCCAGATGTTTACAAAAGCATAGCTGAAGCCAAACTTCTCGAATTTGGAAGCCTGATCTGGAGCGAACGAAGTTTTCTTAGAAGAAAGAGTCGGAACTAAACTTTTTGAGGTCGGAAGGTGTCGGAAAGCTCAGCTCCGGCTCCGACTCTTTGCAGCCAGATTCCACGACTCTATCCATATCTCCCTTTAGTTTTATATGGCTCGCCATCATTCGCAAACCTGAGTTTGCGAGTTATTGCGTGGCGAGGGAGGGGAGCGGAGGGAACTGGCAAAGGCTATTAGGAAATTTTCTGAGTGTAATGTTACGATCAAAGCCAGTGGGAAACGAAAAGAATTGGTCGACGACGTTTTCAAGTCGGATTACCATGGCAGCCCCCGCTCCGTCCCCCCCCCCCCCCCTGGAAAGTCTTCCCACTTGCCAATTTTTTTTTTGCTAGCTGGTCGATTACAGCCTGCACCTTTGTTCCGACACTGGAGAAACCATCAATGAACAAATCCGTGAGGCGACTGATGATATCAGAAGCATTGAAGCAAACGCTCAGAAGCTAAAACTCTTCTAAAAAAGATGCCGCACTCATGTTGCTGAAAGTGCTGCGGGACGATGATTTTTTCGAATCGGACTGACCCCAGCTGAAGCAGCGGTGTAACCATCTGAGGCCAGGGCGAAGCCAGCTATTCCTGGAGGTTGCAGCTGCAGCTGGAGTCGAAATCAGATGTTTCCAGAGGTTGGAGATGAAGACAAAGCCAAAGCCATACTCTTCTGGAGACCGGAACCCGCAGCCAGTGCCTGATCAAAATTTTTGGAGATCGAGAACAGCAGCTTGGCTACCATGGAGCCAGAACCCCGTCAGGCTATCATAAAAGCCGGTGTTGAAGCCGGAGCCGAAGCACCTAACTGGAGGCCGAGACGAGAACTGGAGCTAGTTTACATCGCAAGCTAGAGGCAGAGCTAGGATTTGCGCCTTAGCAAAGCCAAACCGATTTTTTTCAGAGCTTTAAGTTACTGATGTCAACCGGCATCTGCCAACCCCCTCTTCGTGCGGAATAATTTATACTGTTTGATGTGTGTAACACAGATTCAAACCGTCGTCATAAGAACCGCATTAGGCATGACACCTCTCACTTACTATCGTTAATCTACCTCCTAGCGAAAATAAAGAGCCGAAGATGATGATGCTCGTAGAGGAATATGAAAAAATATGAAAAATTAATATGATATGAAATTAATATGAAAAATTAATATGAAATTAATATGAAAATTAATACGAAATAAAAACTAATATGAAAAAATCCATGAAATATCTGAGAGAAACACAGCAGATGCAAGTGAACAAGTCAACAGCTGTCATCAGCAAAGAGGGAAAGTAGTTTTTGGCAGTCGACCGAATAAACGATTCGATTCGATTCGACTACAGAAACGATCGATTCGACTACAATAAACGATGCAATTCGATTCGACTACCAATTAAAAAAATTCGGAGCTTTAGAAGATGTATGTGTGTATATATGTACGTGAGCTATGCTGCACATACAAACAGAAGCTAAACACAAAAAAAAGTTCAGTTAGTTAATTCTGGAGTACATGCAAGTGTGATGTTGCGATAACTCTCAGTGCCACTCTTCGACTTCGCTGATTTTGTTGCCATATGCGCCGTGATTGTGTGAGTACCTCTTAGGCAATTTCCATCACCTCTCGCTTGGTACATCTTGCTCACACAAGTTTTCTGGAATAATGTTGAGCTGAAGAACATATGCCATCAAGCATCACATCGTCGTCGATCCACCTGGGGGGTGGGGAGGGGGGGGGGTTGTGCAATGACCTTTTGCAAAAATCAAAAAAAAAATAATGCGTTTATCAACATAACTCTAAAACAAAGGAGGAAAAGAAAAAGAAATTACCAATTGTTGCAAAAATAGGTCATATGTATATTTGTAGCATGAGAATTTCGTAGTTCCCATAGTGCATAGTTAAAACTCAAAAGCCATAACGAATATCATCAAACCCGTCGCTTCATTGAGTGCATACACACTTCACTTATGACATCTCCCAATCTGTCCGAAATTTTTCGTGAAGTAATTTTGTTTTGCTGCTATTTTCAATCCATAAAAATCATTTATTGTAACCGTTCGTAACCGTAATTAACATTCTCCTAATAATGTT
Organism: Toxocara canis; assembly: GCA_000803305.1. Taxonomy (NCBI): domain Eukaryota; kingdom Metazoa; phylum Nematoda; class Chromadorea; order Rhabditida; family Toxocaridae; genus Toxocara; species Toxocara canis. Next base: position 91,459 of record JPKZ01000635.1, read on the forward strand.
TATTTGTTCAAAATGAAATCGTTTCATTCAGTATGTTCAAAATTTTTTTGATGCTATTATCTTTAAGGGTTGAAGAGTTTTACTAATTGCACTTATAGCATCATACTTGAAAAACAAAGTACTTGAAAAATAATTAGACTTGAATTAGCATTAGAAAAAAATTAGCATTGTACTTGAAGAACAATAGTAATTAGTAATTAGCTAGAACATAAGCTTTTAAAGCATTTTTTAGTAAAAGTAAACTTAGCCGTATTGTTTGCCGTAACGAAATGTGTTCGCTCATTCAACGGATTGTCACAACTTACAAAGCACCGGCTGGATAATTGGAAGTGGTGTATATAAAAATTAATATACTCGAATAAAGCTGTACGGAAATGTTGCTTTCGCATAGTGCTTAAAGTGCTATTGAATAAGTGCATTGAAGTGTGTTACTAAATATCCATAAATACCAGCAATCTAGAATCGCTTACACCTTCCTGTCTACCGGTAGGGGAGAGATGTGTGTCGTTAAGTTCTCCGCCCTTTTCTCGTCTACGTACCCTGCTTATGCGTGCTCGAGCTCATCTGACTTCCTTTCATCCTCTATCGCAATCAACGAAACCATTTTGGATTCGCTTCGAGGCATAGGAGTTCAAAAAAAACAACTTTGTGTAGTAGAATTTTTAACACTTTATAGGGATTTAAACCAGGGAATATAAAGTTTCTAGCTGGACATCAATCGCTTACATAACTATTGACTAGCGTTTCGAATACACTTCATAGTCGAAGGATTTACTTGCTTTGGTACCCCCTATGAGTTGTGTTCAGTGAGCACTGAATGGTTGTGACCGAAACTGTTTTTTTTCCTCGTGAAAATCAGTCCCATATTTATTTATGCGCCACTCTTCATGTCTGCTACAATAACAACGGGCATTTGCTCACCGATGCCATACTTACAACTTTCCATTTGTATTTTTTCATCTGTGCGTCCTGTATTGCTTATAACCTCCAACAGAAATAACCCTTATATACGTGCGCCTACACACACCCTTTTTCATGTAGGGAGAAAGCAAAAATGGATAAAAAGCTGAAATGAGCAGGGTTGAAGCCTTAGATTGCTAGCCCTACTGACATAAATGAACCGAAACTGGAGCTACTATTTCCGTTGCTATCATTCTTTTCGGTTTTATAAGAGAAATAGTGCACTGGCCGTAAATGCGCGAATCGAAACCTTGAGAACGAGTTTTTTTCAACTGACCAAAGGGGACTCAATTTGAGTGAAAACAATGGGTGAGGTAAGCAATTGGGCGAAGTGGGTGGGGAGGGGAGAGAGAGGAAGGAGAACGAACTAAACGCGGGCGGTGATCTCGAATCTTGGACGTAGGAGGGGTTGGGAATTTACATTAGGTGGCGAGTTCAAGGCTAGGACTAAGTTGGAGAGAAGAGTCAATGGGGCAGAATATGATCCTTTGAGTCCGAAGTATAAGCTCTAGGGTCGGATGGGTTGAATGAATCCGAAGTGTAAGCTGTACTGGAAGAGAGAATGGATTCGATAGTTTACGGCAGTCTGTTCTGCTCACAGAATTAGAATTTATGCGACGGAAGGTTGACATAGCCTTTTGCAACTTCTTACTTACAGACCAAATTTGTTCGACCCGAACTGAGAACAAGGGTCACTTCCGTAGGTAGAGTGATTTGTTTGCAAATCCGCTATGAACCTGTCAGGCACACGCACACGTGGATGTGTGTGTGGTGTGTGGTGTGTGGTGTTGTGTGGTGTGTGTGGTGGTATGTTATGTGTGTGGTGTGTGTGGTGAAATAACCCTTATATACGTGCGCCTACACACACCCTTTTTCATGTAGGGAGAAAGCAAAAATGGATAAAAAGCTGAAATGAGCAGGGTTGAAGCCTTCGATTGCTAGCGCTCTATCTATGCTCATTCTGCCTACTGACATAAATGAACCGAAACTGGAGCTACTATTTCCGTTGCTATCATTCTTTTCGGTTTTATAAGAGAAATAGTGCACTGGCCGTAAATGCGCGAATCGAAACCTTGAGAACGAGTTTTTTTCAACTGACCAAAGGGGACTCAATTTGAGTGAAAACAATGGGTGAGGTAAGCAATTGGGCGAAGTGGGTGGGGAGGGGAGAGAGAGGAAGGAGAACGAACTAAACGCGGGCGGTGATCTCGAATCTTGGACGTAGGAGGGGTTGGGAATTTACATTAGGTGGCGAGTTCAAGGCTAGGACTAAGTTGGAGAGAAGAGTCAATGGAGCAGAATATGATCCTTTGAGTCCGAAGTATAAGCTCTAGGGTCGGATGGGTTGAATGAATCCGAAGTGTAAGCTGTACTGGAAGAGAGAATGGATTCGATAGTTTACGGCAGTCTTTTCTGCTCACAGAATTAGAATTTATGCGACGGAAGATTGACATAGCCTTTTGCAACTTCTTACTTACAGACCAAATTTGTTCGACCCGAACTGAGAACAAGGGTCACTTCCGTAGGTAGAGTGATTTGTTTGCAAATCCGCTATGAACCTGTCAGGCACACGCACACGTGGATGTGTGTGTGGTGTGTGGTGTGTGGTGTTGTGTGGTGTGTGTGGTGGTATGTTATGTGTGTGGTGTGTGTGGTATGTGTGGTGTGTGAGAGAGAGAGAATCTTTATTTACAATAAAGAAAGCATGTAACAACGCCTCCAGAGAAAAAAAAAGTATACACGAAAGCTATAATATATTCATAAGTATAAACACTGCAAACAAGTCTAAAAATACAACATACATATCTTCTAAGCTGCAACATGAACCAAACTCAAAAAACCATGTGTGGTGGTATGTTATGTGTGTGGTGTGTGTGGTGTGTGTGTGCTCATCTGTCAAGGAAGGCTGAAGTAATTTATGTAATAACTTTTCGTACATTTATGCGTGCTTGAAAGCGGTGAGAAATTACCTGCACTTTGCAACCGGTTTTTTCAGTTACCCGACCTATAGTTTTCAGTACCGATGGGGTTACTGAAAAATGACGCAATAAAATATTTGTGCAAGCCCTTGTTGGATCTGTAAAAGAGTGAATTTTCCCTACTTATGGGCAACTTATGAGATCGTCTGATTTAATGGGTGGAATAACGCCAGCGTAAGTCGTACTTGCCCTTGGAGCGAATTTCCACTTAGTAGTATATATTGTTTCTGTTTAGCGTGAGAATTCAGTGGCGAATGTGCGGATAGGCGATCCTCGTAGAGCATTCACTAGGCCATCCAACAGTGTTGAGAGGAACTTCTAAATTTCGAACAACTGAAATTTCTTGAAGAGAATTCTTGGAGAGTTTTGAAAAATTTTGATGCTCAGAATTTTTTTGCCTCTGTCACTGCAAGTTCCTGTGTGCGACAAAAGTTCTGATCTATAATTTCATAAGGATATAATTGTTTAGGCGTCTGCCTAATCCTGGCAATCTTTATTCATTTTAAAGCTTTTATCGAAACCACTAATCTCATTTTACTACCATTATCCCGGCTAAACAGCGACCGGATCACTTGCCGTCATATGAGACCACTCAACGAGCGCGACGCACACACTCGTAATTTCAAACTTTTCTACGCGCTTATCTTTTCGCATTCTTTCTGACCATATTTGCATATCCGAGAACATAAGCGGTATTAACGATTACACTCGTTCAAGCCAACGGCCAACTGCTACTACCAAGAGGAATGAATGCCAAATTATATCGTTCGCCTGCGGTCCCGAACAATCTGATTGAACGTTACCAATCAATACATTAAATAACTTTTCGAGTTCACCATCTAGGAAGTATACGTCGTACCCTCATGATCAGCAGCAATTTTTGTAGCGAATATGGCTTTTGTAGTGAAGTAGAAGTTTTTTTTTGTCTTTGATGGCATCACAATAAGCCGATATGTTTAATGTGGCCGAAATTGATTATGCACATTTCATGGAGGAAACAAAAGCGTTTTTTTGCATAAAACAAATACTTCGATGGCGACAATTGTGTTCGTTTCATTCTGAGTGCATTACTGGTTCATTTGTTTGTGCACAAATTTTCCCATATACTAAATGGAATTCGGTTGCATTCGGTGATGTCACTAGATATCCGCTGTGCATAACTGTGGTCATTCACTGAGCGCTTCGAATCTAAAAACTGTGCGGACGGTTCTGCTTGGAGCACTTCCGAAATTATTTGCTCATGACAGTCTCCGATTCTATGAAATCATCATCCATCTCACTTGACCTTTGAGCTTAAGGACTGCCCAAGCTTGGAAATGTTTTACGTAAAAGGGAAAGAGAGAGAGAGGGAGGGAGAGAAGGAGAGAGAGACAACGCTGCTTGACATCAGATGACTCGGTTAATAGAAGCACGTAGTGCACAACACACAAAGAAGCTCTTGCTTTCTAGACTCATAAAATTTCTCCTTGTTTTTGGCTTGCTGCAGTTGCGATGAGTGCCCAAAAATTTAGTGAATGAGTGCGCAAGAATAAGAACCGGCTCAAGTCTCGTTAAGTCTTCACCGGTGTACTACTTCACAGCGTTCGGAAAAGCACTGGTTTTCATGCATTCATACAACGACAAGTATAGTCAAGAATTGCGAAAAGCGCTCACCGTGCCTTAACCTAATATTTCCCAACTTGTTATCCTATTATGCATCACAATTAAAAGTGCGTTTTTAAGCGATGTTTGATATCATTCCATTTCCATGATGGTCTTTGCGTTGTTCTCAACGTAAAAATGGAACGCTCAACGTTTTCATCTTTATCTGAATGTGTGTTGTTTTCGCAAATATAAAATCGATTGTCGTTGAACCACCATATAGTAAGTTTTTCGATTGCTTGCGAGTTTTTCTTCCTTCTTCTCATACCTCTATTTCACTAAGGGTTTTGAATTACCTATTTTGACAATCTGATTAAGCTCTACTCGTTGGCGAGTGATTCAATTGGTGAGTGATTCTCAGCAACTTTTCTGCCCTTTTGTTTTCCATCTCTATTTGTTTTGTTATATCTTTTGAGAAATGTTAGCAGCATAAAGATTTAATCAAACCGAATCCCCTCAAATCGAAGATGCCGATACTGAGAATGTATAGATAATAACTGAATATGTAGAATTAAATGAAATTGAATGCGAGCTGCTATCCTCAGTTTCATTTAACAGTGTCAAAATGGCCTGGTATGATGGAAAGCATTGCTACAACAGTATGTATTCAGCTGAATTCCGGTACGAGCATGGGAAATTCTCGAAAATGAGCACTAGCAGAGACATCAGTTGTGATCTCGTCGGTACCCTCCGCTTGTTCATCCAGCTCTTTATATGCTTGGACGAAGCTACTGGTTGATCGCCGATCAACAATATGAGTGTTTATGTATAGCTGATCGTCGCTTAATTAGTTTTCAAAAGTTTATAAAAACAAATTCGACAGCTTTAGGCATAATTGCACCGCGCCAGACGATGGCGCGCTTTCTAATTCGTTATAGAGAAAATGATGGGCGTTCTTATCGTCGATCAACCGTAATACCCGTTTTCGATGATGAACTTCAACTAATTACTTATCATCGAAGCACCGTCTTAAGAATCAACGTTGAATACAACAGACTTGCATCTTTAGTAAGTTCATGATGAAAAGATAAGCGAATATTCACTACCGAAATGGCAACTCAAAAAATAGACCAATGGAACAACTCGTTCTAAATGAACTTTGTTAAACGAGTTAGCACAAATAAAATATCATTAACCGTTTCTAATAAGTTCAACCAACACACACGCATGACTTTATTGATCGCATAAGCTTATTGCCTTTTAAGCTGAGATGAAGTCTGAAAACGGTCTAGTTAAAACGTAGAAAATCGCTTATGGGTTTTTGTGATCCTAATTTCTTTACGTCCTTTCACTTGGTCCTACTGGAACAGATTAGCAAGAATAATTATTAGCAAAGTTAAAAACCATAAGAAGTAACATAGACATAAAGTGGAAGTTCTTCTATAACCGCATGGTTAACGTTTGGTTTATATAGCTCGCAACATTGCCATCTCCATCGCTTTGCGGGGCATTCAAAAACTCTACTAGAGAGTTTTTGTTCCAAATTATATAAGAAGACTCGTAAAATTAGCAATTCTTGATTCGTACGTTTTTTTAGTTTTTATCTTTTGTTTTCTTTTTTTCGCGACCTTTTTCTAATTAATAGTTTTAGCAATTATTAATTATTAGCAACATCTTAACGTAACCAAAACCTTTTTTTCTTCGCAAACAAACAAGCACACACATTCTCCCTCTAGTTTGACTCATATCAAATTTTAAAGTAAAATTTGGACGGTTAAAATTCGCCGACGTCCATACATTTGTGGGTGGATACTATTTCGGTACTAAACGCACTCATAATAGTGTGTGGTGAAAGTTTCTGTAAGAATTAGTAGCGCAATTTGAACAGTTGATATCACTCGGTTCCGATACCTTAATCACTTCTCTCTCTCTCGATATTTTGTTGAAAATCGGACCTTGTGAATTAGGTTGCAGATGTAAGCAATGATCGGTGCTAATGTACGCAGCTATGTTTAACGATCGATCTGAAGCTTAAATGACCTATGTTGTAGTTGATAAACACATTGGTTAGCATGTAATTCACGTTTAGCGTGCAATCGAGAAATTACTGCTGTAAGCTCATTAGCAACCCCATAATTAGTGATGCTGCTTCAAGTGGTTGATTTTGCGCTTATTGAATCCTAAATGTTTATAATCCACGAAAGAAGTCGAGTAATGACGCAAGTTTTTGCTAAAATTTTTGAGTTAAGACGAAATACTATTTCAAAAAATCATTGGATAAAAAATTACTAACATTGAGGAAACAGCTAGGGACTTGCGATTGACCACATCCATGATTTTCATCAGTTATTCATTATTGATTGTAACCGCTTATTGGATAGACGTGCCATATACGCATAAACAACACCTTCATTTAAATGAAAGTTGTTTTTCGTCTTTCCGCCCGCCATTTGATTCAAACAATCCAGCGTTGACTTGCCCACAAATGGTTTTCTTTACTTTTAAAATATACAAAAAAACCAGTGCAAGAAATGGATTGTCTAGTGATTGATGATAACTTACTCCATTACCTCATCCGGCTATCAGCAATATACTGTCACGACGGGCGAAGTCGTCCAACTTTCCGTTTCCATCTCTCTTTGTTCGTGGCAAGCCGCTGCCATAGAGGTCATTCCGCTTTCCGTATCTCGTCAGTCCATCTCATTGGAGGTCATCCTGGTGGTCGCTTAATATTACGCGGATATATACGCTTAATACATACGCAACAACTTGCTTCATTATGAGGCACTTTAAAAAAATACCCGAAGAACGTCGTATCGTATCGTTGACCGTGATTGCCGAACTGCTTCTGTCGAATTTTCCCGTCTCTTATGATGCTTATAACTTGACGGACGACTAAGTTAACGATGTGATCCAAGAAACGAATTGCTTTTTCAGTAGCTAAATGTAGTAAATAATTCTTTCATTGCTTAAGTAATATTTCTCACCCCCTCCATTTGATATGTATGAACGACAGAAAAGCTTTGGCCGCATTAAGAAAATAAGCTATTCGTAACACTTTTTTTTTGTTGCGAGCTAGCAATCCTACGTTTGGAACGATCTTTCTCAATATGGATAAAGTCCCTTTCCTTTTCGTAAGTTCTTTTAATGATCGCTTAACGTTGATAAAAATTTTGGCTATCTTTTCAATAAATCGAAACATATCTTAGCGTGCACAAATTGCTGCTACATCTCATGATACTACTATTCAACAGTTTGTTTTTTTTTTTAATTTTTCAATTTTTTAATTTTCAATTTTTATTTTTCAAATCAAAATTATCGACTATAAATAGATCATAAATGATATTTTGTGTCGATAGAGTGGTGATCTTAAAGTGTCCTTATAACGTCAGTGTCATTTGTTGAACGATAAAATGATTAGCACATTAAAGCGTATACTTTTTATAATTTCTATTCGGAAAATTGCTTTAAAATTCTCGCTGATCATTTAATATATTTTTCTCCTATATTTGCGTCGATTATGAAGGTGAATATTCATCAATGGCTGAAGATTTGTTTTTTGAAACGATTGCATGATTTAAACAAAAACCGTAATAGAGGATCAGAAAAGAAATTTTCGCTCATCACATTCGACAACAATATGTTATACCATGAATGAGTTTTCTAGGAATCGGTATGATGAGTATGATGGGACACTACAGCAAAGAGTAGTGCTTCACAAAACAGAGA
>JPKZ01000635.1:120678-150351 GCA_000803305.1 Toxocara canis
GGGGGGGAGGAGGGGGGGAAGGGAGGAGGAGAAACGACTTGCATCCGTCCGCCGCTTCCTACATAAGCCACGGACTGCGCTGAATTACAAACAATGTAGACTGTAGACTGTAGTGTTACACGAAAATCAAAACATCATTCTTTCACTCGTTTGTTTTTTTGCCCTCGAAATCGGGCGATCATTAGCCGCTCATGTTTACATTTTAGTGCTCAGCGATCCTCTTATAAAGCTCTTCTGGAGCATTTGGTACATGCACACTCGTACCTTGTCGACTCCCTCCCCCCTATCCTGCTCCCCATACCACCGCGCACTAACAATAAGAGAATGCAACTGTAAGCACTGCACTGGTCGTATGAAGTTCAAGCAAATGAACTTTTTAGGCAGCTTGTCCGTTTTATGGGTGTTCATCCTACTCGAACGGAATTCCATCTTACGGTATGTTCAATTTCGCTACGCTCAGTCGTGCGTTCTATCAAACTCACATCCATATGTAAGAAACCATTCTCGCATAAATATTGGTAGTCCAAAAGTAATGCTGCGGTCAATAGTGCGATCAGGGAGGGAGGGGTTTCGGTTGTATTCAGTTCGTTGTAGATGCGGAATATGGGCATTATACCGTTTATGGATAGAAAGCTGGAGAGCAAAGCTGACATATGTAGATATCGTTTTCATATGGGCCAACCAGTAGCTTTCCATTGAGGCACCAACTGCTGCTATAGTTTCAACAAATCATTCATTCCAGGGTAAAACTAGATTGTATGGACTTGCAAATGTAAGTATAAATCACTTATAGGACGAACAATGTAAAGTACAAGTGCTGTGATATAAATTTTTATCGGGAAGGTATGTGGCATTATCGCCTTTATAGCCTTCAATTAACCAATAGGTGGCTTCTTAATAATGGTTATCTGTACTTATCGACTACTGTTCGGTTTTTTCATAGAACAACTTTTTTATTCTCTCAATGTAACTTTTTTTTCATAAAATTTCACTTATTCTGTTCCGTTTTAAAAGTTATTCTAAAAATAAATTCCGGAAGCTTCGAATAATCCCGAAGGGTTTCCGTAATCTTCATTTGTCGTTCAAGAGCCTGTGGAATGTGCCAGCCCCCAACATAGTGAGCTAGCTATTCTTAATAAATTTGCTTGTTATTTAAATGATAAACATGTTTCTCATTTAATCATTTGATTAGACATCGTGTTTATCATTTATCAGTTAAATGATATTCAAATGGTAAATGAGAAACATGATGCCTAATCAAGAAGTTTTGTTTTCAAAATAGCACTTTTTCGTTTAGAGCTAACGCCTAATTTGGAACTTAAATGATTGTGGGCAATTTTTTTTTCAATGCCAGGGAGCAATTAAAAGGAGCTAACAATTAAAATGAACAATGCGCCAGTGATAATATATTTGATGAATATAACAAGTTGATTTTGTTGTTTTAGATATTAACACAAATCAAAATGGCCAACAGCAAGGAGTTGTTGGCTCAAATCTACAACAGTATGGTGTTTGGAACAGTTCTGCCGCTTTCTCTTCTTCGAGAAATTCGGCCACATCTTTCCAAAATGTGCCCTTGACGTCTAATGGGGCTGAAGCTGTTAGTGCTTCTCAAGGATCCGTTCAGTCCCAAGCATGGCAACGAAATGGCTCGATGAATTTCCTGAACTCTCAAACAGGAACTACGCTTCCACCGGGACAGCCAGGCTATCTTCCTATATATGCTGGTGATAAGCATACATATACGGGACGGATTCAGGACGTTCAGTCTATGGACGCACCATTCTATGAATCCATTGGTCGCCCATACGTTTAAAAATGTACAGCGTGATTTTTTTTTTCTTGTTTTGAAAGACTGAATCAGGAGACGTTGACAAATTCGACAAAAAAATAACACACTGGACCGTCAACTCACTCTTTCGTATTCCATACGTTTAAAAATGTACAGCGTGATTTTTTTTCTTGTTTTGAAAGACTGAATCAGGAGACGTTGACAAATTCGACAAAAAAATAACACACTGGACCGTCAACTCACTCTTTCGTATGTTGCTGCTCCAAGATGCCTGATTTTGGAATATCTGCTTAAACGTTCTCGTATCGTCCACTAACAGAAAATGTATAATCAATCGCTGAGTATGTATATAAATACTGTAACGAAAGTATATAAATAAATAAAAGTGTCATGAATTTACATGGCAAACGCTCATTTCGTACTCACCGTTCAACAGTATCAGTGCGTAGCACTCAGTCACTATCCTAGAAGCTTAGGAAGATAATGACTGATAATGATAAGAAGTCTCAGAAGATAATGATTGATAATGATAAGAAGCCTCAGAAGATAAAGATTACTGAATCGACAGGTGGCCATCGTTGCACGTCGGTTATCGCAATTCAGCAATAACAAATTTGATTGTTCGTTGAAAAGATTTAGTTTCTTGCTATCAAAATTCATGCGGTAAACTGACACAACGATATGGAGCCGTAAGTTTTTATCGATTTGGCAACAGCTTCATATGTCCTCTACGCCGTATCTTTAAGCCGCTTAAAAGTTCACTCATCTGTGCGCACCATTCACTGTACTTTACTTTTGCACTAATCGCTATCAACGAACTAGGAAAGTAGTTCTTAGCATTATAACCCCTCCCTACCCCCCTACCCCGCCTCCCTCCTGATTCCAACAATTTTTCATTCAAACCATCAAAATTACCAGACAAGGTGTAGTTGAACGGAAGTGAACCTATCATGAATACACTTTTTTTGTAGAATGTTTTCAGAGGCATACATTCAACGCCTATTGACTAGCTTGTCCTCATTTTACTGGACTTACTTATCATGAACGATCTCTTTACATTTCTCACAGTAAATGCAATCAGCGTTTTATCACTTCAGCATTGTTGGTTTACCAGCTGTCCGTAGCGTTACGCAAGCCGTGAAATTATGCTGTTTCAGTAACCTTTTCCTAAGAGGCGCACATTCGATATTGCTCTTCACGAAACTACTGAAACGTGGTTCTCCCCAGAACGCCGCAGGTCGTATACGGGCGGTATATAGGCGAACCGTATAATTCATGCGGTGGTCAGCAAGCTGCTGGTATATGTTGTCGGTAGAGTTCACGCCGTTGCTATGCGTTGTTCATGAAGTTCATACAGGTGCTAGTGATCTTATATGGGCGGTATCGGTCGGATAAAAATAGCTGTAAACATAATGCGCACGCGTTTCGCAAAAAATTTAGTATCTTAACTGCATCTTGAAGCTCTATCAGCAAAGATATCTTCCAGCATTTCCGTTGCTTAAGTTTGATATGCTTTAAAATATAACTCAACAATGAAACTTTTAAAACCATTGGATATAGGACATAGCCTCAAAGAATGCTTACTGTGCAAAGCTTTAATTACGCTTCTCAAGCCGAAACTGCTCGGTGATTGAAGTCTGACAACGTTAATTTTTGCTCGGTTTAGCAAGTTTGCATATACTTTATAAATTCGAAAGTGTGCATATGCATGTATTTAGTTGTAAGAAATTTAAGAAAATTGTTACTTTGATGAATGGAGTTACCAAAGCTCATATATGCCAGCCATTTTAGTCTTATTCTCGCTCGTTTCAATCGCAAATTCTGGATGCTTGAATTTATTTGCAAAAATCCTACATTTGCTAATATGATTTCATCTTTACTATAACAGTCGTCCTTTCCGTTTTCTTCAGGACGTTTCATAAGGCTATCAACGTTTCGCTTCCTTTTTCTATTTGACGAGTCTGCGGCCAAAATAGAACGCTAAAGTGTCTCGTGACAAAAATGCCAATGCGTCTGTACCAATGGGCTCTCGATGAAATGACAATTGCAAGAGAAGATGCTTTATCGGCAATAGCTCGGAAGTCGATAAAAATAAAAACTGTGCAAATTGACGGAAGCAAACAAAGCTGCACACAATGCGTGGAGTGTTGATCGTTTTTACGTATGCTGACACATTCAAACTGTTACACATTGAAGCTTTACTTTACAGTTTTACTTACTATTATTACCTTACACTAAAGTTAACAGTATTAACAGTTAACAGTTAATAGTTTTACTGAAGCTACTATAGTACCAGTTTTGCTTACACTGAGGCTTACAGTTTTACTTAAAGCTTTACATTAGTATGATTTACGGTTTTACTAAGCTTTACTTACGATGATCTGAACAAAGAGTATGTTTTCTACAATTCATGCTTCTAGCAAGACACATTTGCTCAAATTCTCTAAACAGTAGATATTTTACAATTCAATGCTTTGTTCACATTCTAACGTTTTCTCGGAATCTTCCAATTGCATCCGTAACGTTTTTTCTAATAAGCATTTCGGTAAGCTAATGCTGTTAGCTGCTAGAAATCGACTATAGAAGATGAGCGAGGCTTTTTCGGGCGTAGGTTGAAGTGTATACGAATGGAGAGTTAAGTAAATAGAGACGGTTCGTCTCATATTTTTGTTCCATGAAGATGACTGGCTATAAATATGTTCTGCTAACGAATCACTCATCCAGTTTCCGCACAACCCCGAGTTGGTTAATCAGCGACTTCAATCCGTCATAAAATTCAACCGATCTTCAACATCATGTCATCAAGGTAGGAAGTGGAAATTGTCGTGTATCTTTGTCCTTACTATATTTTCTTGTTCCATTCTCAAAAGCAGTTCTTCCGAGGCATAAGTGATATCTTTTACTGCATAACATAATCTATAAAACTGTACTCTTCATTTCGTTTATAATTACCAAAAGAGAAAAAAGAATATTATTTATTCGCAACACATGACAAAAATAATTCATAAAGTGATCGCTAGGCAAAATAAATAAGTAATCGAGGATGGAAAAAATAGACGAGTTCTGAGGCGCGTTCAACTCATTATAATTTACATTTGCATTAGCGTTTATTTCCAACATTTCAAAGCTACAATGAGGCATTTTCACTGATAAAGATCGCTACAAGTATTCTATCGATCCAATTTGCATGACTATATAAATATAATTTAACTGAACTGAAAAGAACGAATAGTATTTTATGCACACGGATATAATACATGATTTTCAAATGCATTTGCACAGAGCTTTATGCAAATGCAAAAAGAGATTTTCAAATGCATTTGCACAAAGCTCTATGCAAATGCAAAAAGCTTTTTGTTTTAAACTTGAAGTAAGTCTTTTTCTTTCTGTTGCAGTATATTCGCAATAGTTTTGGTTGCACATTTTGCGGCTTCAGCATTCGCCCAGGTGATATTTATTTCCTTAAATATAATTAAAGACAGCTTTAAACGTTACTAGTAAAAGAAGAAAATGAGAAATTTGGAACTCATAAAAAGCGTTTTTTTGAAATTTTCGTTTTTGCAATTGTCTATTGCGTAATGATTAAACAACAATTACTTATTGTTACCAAAGTCTTGAATCGATAATATATTTAAAGAAATTGTTTTCGATTTATAATTAATTAAATGAATGAGCTTATTGCAATTTTCAAGGTTAAGAAAATGGGTCGCTAATATTTGGAAAAAAAAGAAACGTTTCTCGAGAGCGAACATTTTCGAAACAAAAAAATGCAAACCATTGCATATGCAACGATTCGATGCTGCTCGATAATAGAAACAAATTTTCCTAAGTTAAGATTAACCAAAGACGGATAATTTATGGCTGTAATAAATAAAAACCAACAAAATAAATATCAGCGATTGTACTGAATAGACATTACTGTATGGACAAATTGTAAAGTGTTAGCTTTCTTAAGGTGAAGATTAGATCCGGTTTGTTTTATCTTAGCAAGACTCACTTTACTGCTACATAAACATTTCTGGCCATCATGTCAAGAAACTCAACTATGGTTTTGATTAAACGATTGCTATAAAATGCATTTAATGCTTATGCGAATATTTTAATGACTTAGTTTTAATTTATTAAATTTAATTAAATTTTTATGATTTAATTTTAATTGAATTTCAATGAATTAGTTTTTTATTTAAAATCTCAAAAGAAATTATAGCAAAAAAAATGAAGAGAGAATTTAAAATCAGCAAAAAACTAATCGTTGATTTAAATCTTCAGACAATCTGCATTACATTCGGATGCTCTCCAATGATGGGCTCAATGCCGTCTTATTATGGTACGTAATACGTGTAACGTACGATTTTTAATTCTTTTAATTTACTAATGAATTTTTACCGAAATTTTCAATAATATTATCAATTGCTATCTGAGGTATTGATTGAAAGAATTTGAAAAAAATAATGAAAAAAAAATCATTTCCCCCTTCATCTTAATCATTTATAAAATGAACAAATGAGAAATATTTTCAAATAGTGCATTTCAAGAGGTCCAGGAAAACGAAGAACAAGAGAAGAGCTAACTCTTACAATTGATAGAACATCTCAGAAAAGACGGAAGCTTTACAAAACTTCCACTAACCAGTTATTTGATCTGTCTATCTCTTATTCAGATTTGCTCTAAAGTTTTTCAAAAAAAAAAAATGCTACTCTTCTAAAACAGTCTTTCGTCTGATACTTAAAAATATGAACTAATAATTCCAATTGTTTCATCCCAATTCTTCTCATCTCATTTTTAAAAAAAAACCCCAAATATTCATATGTTGTTCATCTAATAATAATATCCATTCGTTGTAGGAGGCAGCTCTGCTCCATCAACGAGCTATTCATCTGGAGTGAGCTACAGTGCACCATCAGTTTCATACTGTATGTTTTTTTTTCTTTTCTTTACTAACAATAGCTAATTTCGCCTTTAAATTTGTTTCCAGTTTATGAGACGTTCGCATTTGGTATGGTAAGTGAGAAAAATTCGAGTAAAAATTGTTAGACATCACAAACAATTTAATCAATGTAAAAATGTGGCAAACAGTGAGAATCGAAGGAGTATATTTTTCTTTATTTAGGCAGTACAATAAAACCGTATTCCATCCACACTTAACTACTACCTCTACATCCGCTCAACTCAACTATTACTAGTCCAACCGATCATATAGATCAGCTCGATGAAAAAAATATCATATTCAACTGCAAAGCATATTAAGCTTTTCAATATCATATGGTATAGAAGTTTTGAACACGAACGGGATACGTTATCAAAGTGGGCTCGGAAGGTTAGGCTACCGTCTAAATTTAAGTCTAGGTTACGAGTGCCATTTTTAACAGTTTCTTTTTCTCTGCAAATGTTCAGAACGGTCTCACTAGCTAAGCGTTTTTTAGTTCGCGGTCTGCCGAATCTGGTGATAGCTGTTTTTGACTCGTGTATTTTCATCTCTAGTGCTCCTCTTAGATAGATTTCATATCTCTCATAGATTTCATATCTTCTTCTATCAGATTCGCCACCTTTGGTTCTCCACTTTCTTCGCACATGTATAGAAGTTGTAGGTCATCTGCGAAAAGTGCCATTTTCCCATGCGCTCAACTTCGCTTACGCCCGAAAACAAGAAGGCAAAAAGGATAGGAGGAAGTATGCCTCCCTGCGGGATGCCTATAGGAATCTGTTTCGCTTTTGAAATCCAGTTCTCACCCAGTGTTCTTATTTTCCTTTTTAGCAGGTAGCCTTTTAACCGACTGTTTATCACCAACGTATTGCGTGATCGACTGTTTCACTTAAACTAGCATAATATACGATAATCTCTGAGAGCGCTCTCCAATTCTTTTTGATCCGTTGAACCGGATTATGCTCGAAAGTAGTTCAAAATCTGATAAAATCGGAAGTGTTTCAAAATCGTTGCATTGCAGTATTCAGTAAACATAATCGCGGTATTCACTCCTCGTGCTTCGTCGCAATTTTTGCTTTGCATCGAGTGATGCACGAGATGCGAAGCCCAATCACATGGAAACGATGAAAGCATCTTTTTATTTTTATTTTCTATTTTTAGTACTTTTTTTTTCGTCATTTACTGCATTCAGCCTTCCCACTTAGCGCTGCAGCCTTCCGTACAATACTCACAACCTTCTGTGCAGTATTCACAACCGATGGTTCAGTATTCACAGCCATCGTCCGGTATGAATGAGTTAAATTCTCCACCTTCCCTGCCCCCTCATAGAACGCTTAGAGAAGATAATAAGAGAATATCTTTGAAGAATAATGCTTAACAATTTGAAGGTGCAAACCGCGAATTAAAGCAAACCTTGACTGTCGTACTTCTTTTTTGTATCCGGCATGAAAATCAACTAAAATCTATCACAACATAACTTCCCTAAATGAATACAGTCTTTCCCGGGTAGGGATGACGAGAAAAAAAAACGAAAAGCAGTATTTTTTTCTGATTACAGATTATGACAGGCCACTGGACGTAGATAATCCTCAGCCGCTAAAAATTCATCAAAAACTATCAACACCTCCCAATTCCGTGATTCGCATTTGCGTTTGCTACTATGGTGCATCTCATAACTTTTTCTAGTATTACTCTGACAGGATAGTTTGAGTTCAGAGTACTTGATATAACGAGTCAAAACATCCAAGCTCAGAGACTCCGGAGCTAGTGTGAGATTCCGTATCAAAATCACACTTAGAGTGGAATTTTCGAACCTGATTCATACATGAAGCAACATTAGCGTGCATATGGAATCCCTTCGTTCAATCGTTTCTCGCCCCCCTTAACTGACAATCAATAAGAGTTGCCATTTTCGCCAATATATTACTTATTCATTCTGGCATCATAAAATTTCATTTCAGGTTATCAATACTCATCCGGTTGTGCATCGAGCTGTGGTTAGTTTTCAAACAAAAAAAAACAAACAACAACCGTTTCTTAACATATCGTCCATGTTCTGATGCCTTCCGAAAAAAACGAAAAAGGAAAATCGATTAAAACAACGGAAAAGCGGTAGTAATCGAAGCGCAATTTGTTTGACTATGCGGAAATTGCATGAAAAAGTTGCATAATTATTTCTTTGCATAATTATTACTTCATAATTATTCTTTTGCATAATTATTATTTGCAAAATTGCATAATTTTGCAAATAATGCATAACAAAGTACTTATTCAGCATCATAAAATTTCATTTCAGGTTATCAATACTCATCCGGTTGTGCATCGAGCTGTGGTTAGTTTTCAAACAAAAAAAAACAAACAACAACCGTTTCTTAACATATCGTCCATGTTCTGATGCCTTCCGAAAAAAACAAAAACGAAAATCGATTAAAACAACGGAAAAGCGGTAGTAATCGAAGCGCAATTTGTTTGACTATGCGGAAATTGCATGAAAAAGTTGCATAATTATTTCTTTGCATAATTATTACTTCATAATTATTCTTTTGCATAATTATTATTTGCAAAATTGCATAATTTTGCAAATAATGCATAACAAAGAAATTGCACAATTATTTTTCCCGGAAATCTTCAACAGTTCTTAAGAACAAAAATAGCTTAGTGAACAATGATGCTGAGACATCTACGAGGAATGTTTTCTTCTTTTTTTTTTCAGTCGTTAACTATACAGGGATGATTTTTAAAATCTTTTTTTTTCCCTCATTAACTTTAAAAGGTATTTTCGCTAGTAAGAGGACATAGTTGTATTTAAGAAGGCAACTTTTTTGCTTGTAAAAACTTTTGCGACGACAATTAGCATTCTGTTTCATGCTTCTTTAAGTGCTTACAATTGCAATTTGAGGTACATCTCTGTCAAGGATTCTCATTTCGTGTTGCTGATCGACTCACCGCCTACTATGCTACACTCTCGTCCACTGCCCTTCAACTTATTGCTACAGTGATTAGTTGTTCCCTGATCGATCGCATTATCGTACTGCCTATTACAATTAGATCACATTTATAGTATATACTGAAATCATTTTAAGCCTTAAAACTTATTCTGGAACAGTCTCGGCCTTTAAAGATTACAATTACAATGAACCAAAGCAAAAAAATTGGAATGACACTGACGCTCGTTGAGCATACTCGCATGCAGTACAATGCGATATCCGAATGTTATTTTTTTTTGCACTATTTTGATTTTCAAAACGAGATTTTTGCTTACTGTATTTGCTTGACTTCTAAAGCTCACACATCCACATCAGTTTTTGTATATTGAACATTCGAGCGAAACGCCTGTTAAACATCACCATAATGAATTCTCATTTCATCTATGCTAGGCAATTAGATATGTTTTGGTTTATAATTTCCGAATTTAACCCTAAAAGCCTGAGATCATCTCCCTTTACGAAACCACTCAAACAAAATACGTTGATGACCCTAACAAAAAAGTTGGTCTTTCATTAATTTCTTTTCAATCTTTCACGTGACTTCCTACAATTTCTTTTAAACATTCATATGGTCAGATAACACAGAAAACTATTAAAATAACATAGTTTTCTTTTAAGGATAACGCCCAACTATGGGCTTTCAATAACCTGAAGTCAAGCACATAGCATTAGCGATGTTTCCCATTTTGATATTGTCCTGTTAGCTCAGCGAACTGCCATCGCTATTGGCCGCCGACTAATAAAGTGCTGCTTTTGATAAATAGCCATTCATACACTGAAAACATTCTAGTCGACATCTCTCTTAAGGCTGCGAAAATGATGGTGAAAAAACCAAGGGAACGTGAGTACCCTACGGAGGTGGCATAATGATTACCTAAATTGATGTTAGGTAAATTTTTAAACAATCGGAATTTATATGGCATAAAGTTTCTCTCGGAACCAAAAAACTATTCTAGTCCGAAACCCGTCAATTCGATATGCTTAGAGAGTGTTTTCGAAGATTACTAAGCGATTTCCTTTACCTACCGCACATATACAATATACAATCGTTCACCTGTACCATCAACACAGTTTGTACCCCGTATCTGTACCATCCGTACAGTGTATAGTCATTCATCTATACATATGCAGTCGTTTTCGTGCGATAGCGGGTTTGAAAAAAAGCAGTTTTTCTCGGTCAATTATATACTGTTTTTCACCGGAAAGTGAATGTAGGTTTTATGCATATCATGCGAACAATCACTTAGCACCTTAAATACCGAGACCGTTACAATTATAAGGGGGTCACATAAAGCACACAGTATTTTCACGACAAGCGCACAGACACACAAGCATGTTAAGCTACTTCCGGTTGAATGTTGTTCACATAGGCAGTTCTTTTCCTTTTTTTGGTTTTGTACTTCCACCAGAAGTCACTTTGGCGAGCAGCGCAAGCATGGCTTTCCATATACCTTCAAATAACCTCCGCAAGAACAAAGAACGCACAAGTTCATTTTTCTCGTTGTCTGCTGAGGAAGATGCTGTTTACATCTGAAGTAAATCGTTTTCGAACGTGCATGGATGAAAATTTTTGTGAGATGCGGAACGGGTGGGGGAAGAGGGGCAGAAGTCGTGAAGTTTCCCCCCTCCCTCCTCTGCATTGCTTTTCAAGTGAAGCCAATTTCTTCGTATTTCAGGTTATATCTCTCATGCGCGAAAAGTTCCATCCTGTATTTTAAAAAAATCATCGTCTCACAGCCATTCGCATACAAATGGAGTTAAGTAAAACGAGTTGGAAAATGTTCCACAGGAATGGCACGATATGCGCCTTTGGTAATCCAAACTAAAACAATGTAATAAACGTTCGATAACAAAATCGGAAGTCATCACTATGAACATACATTTCCGTTCGGCTAGCCATTAAACACGTGGTAGAGAGAAATGCTTGCGATTAGAACAGCTATCTCGACGCACGCTATAAACTGATGGTGATCGACCGATTTTTTCACAAGATTAGAACTGCTAACACTGGCTGCTGATGCCCATTGTCTAGTAATTTTCGGCCCCTTAAATTTTAAATTTTAAGTGTTCGGCCCCGTAGTTTTTTTTTAAATTTTCCATTTCACGTTAAGGGATAGAGACTGCGAACTGTGTTTTACGGTCTCTTTAATCTGCAAACTTCTGCATCATATAAGCCTGAAATTTGCTCAAAGAAAATATGCAAACAAGTTAAAATATGCCAAAATTACAAGTTTTTGGCATATTTTTGACTTTAAAAAAATCTTATGAGCCCATGAAAGCGATTTGCATTTCATCGACCAAAAATTCCCAAAAAATGCATATCGGCGTTGCTTTGCTGGCGTGCCTTTTCACTTGCCTTGGCGATTGTGAGTAGTGCCCGTAAGCACTTAGTTAGTTTGAACGATTTGTGGATTTGCAAACGGCTGTATGCGAGCACGATGACGACACTCACCGTAGTGCCCCCAAGTGGGAAGTTTGCAGCAAGTGGTGGCACAGCCAAATTTGCGATTTCCAACGTTACTGACGGACGTTTGGCTTTTAAGGTTAGTATGAAACGATATGCCTAACCTGGCGTTACTTTTTACTGATTTCACGGGTAAGTTTGTCACTAAAACAAGTAGTGTTCCGTGGGAAAAATGGCGTTTTGCAGGGCGATTCTCGATTTTGCGCATACAGCTAATCGCCTAGTAGGCGCACAGTGCACACCGCACGTCGCATGATGAAATGTATAGCATTCCGAAGCGAGCGAGTGATCTTTAGCAACTTACGTCACTTACATCAAAGAATTAAAAGTTGAAATTTTGGAATGCTAGAAACTTCACAAATCGCCGACCACTAACAGATTCTTCGACAGTTTCCAGCGCTGATAAAAATTCTTAACCAAACCCCAGAATTCGTGAAAAATTTCCGACATAAGGGAGGAGAGGAAAGGGTGATGGCCGCTCTCACACCGTCTATTCTCTTCTCCCTTCTTTTTTGTAGGCGCGTCCCATCTGTTAATTGTATGAAGCTTATCCCAGCCTCCCTTCTCAACTCACTGAGCTACTTCCCATCTACCGATTATCGAAAACTACCTGCTTGAATATCAGCTCATTTTGAGTTGTAGCCTATGCTGAAGCTTGCTGAAAAGTGCGAACCATCCCTTCCTTCTCCTTCTCCTCCTCCTTCTCCTCCTCCTCCTCCTCCCCCTCCCCCCTTCCCACCAACACAATTCGCTCTAAACATAACCTCAACCAGTTTAAAGGGTCTGCACTCTAGGATATCCCATCTGCGCACTTAAATGTGTAAAGAGAGTAAAGTCACACTCGCTTTTTCACTTTTGTCCATCAAACCGACTGCTTTCAAGAATCGCCTTTAAGCAATGATACGCGTACATCAGTGCATTTATATTCCATTGATTCTCAAGCGGTTTTGTAAATCCCGAGCAATATGCTAACTACGAGTGAATGCTTTGCAGGTGAAGACAACGAACGTAGTTCATTATCGTGTACAGCCGGTGTATGGTTTTATCGAAAAACGAGGCACGACCGACCTCACAATCTTGCGACTTTCTGGACCACCTAAGGAAGACAAATTCTTCATTCAGTGGGCGGACGCTCAACCTGAAGATACAGAACCTAGCGAACCATTCAAAGCTGGTGCACAAGTTGGAGAAGTCGTCTTAATCAGCAAGGCTGCATAATTATTGTCCTCTTTTCGGTGCTGTTTGTGAATACCTTTGCTTTTTCTTGTCCACGATTATGACGCTTTATGAATTCTTGAGTCACAATCTTGTATACTCAACGGTTCCGTCCGCCGGATTGCCGCAGTCGTGATCGCTTGAATGAGCAGGAAGGCTTTGATATTCGATAAGTTGACTTCCTCCAAAACAATTCCACGTACCAGAAGCATCTCAAGGTAAGGAGTATGAGTTAGAGAAGCGTGTAAGCAAGGAGGTGAAGCCTGAACAAATGTTTTGTTAAAGCTGTTAACGCGGTATTCTTTTTATGGATCCGCACTACGTTTGGAAATTCCATCCGGATAAACTGTTGCCGATGTCAACGATATTTTCAGTAATGGAGAAACTGGCTAGAATTTTCCTAAAACTCGGTGGAATTCTGCTCCGACTGACGCCTTGGAATTATGGAGATGATAGATTTTCCTTGTAGAACTGGCGAATTTTGAATGGATTGTCTGTCTTTGGTGTCGAACTCTTTGGCGGTTCAACATTGAAATTACACATTCAAAATACGAGTGCCTTCACAAACTAACTGCTTATAGAAAACACGTGAAATATCTCATACAACACGTCGCGTTGTATTCCACCGTTTGGCAATGCACTTAACGTCGATACACTTTTTGATGCCTTCTTTACTTATGAACCTGATAGGCTCAATGCGGAGCACTGTAATTCTCCTCAAAAGCCTCATAACTGCGCACCATGAGCTTTACGATGCATGAAGTCGTCAGGATCATGCATTACCTAGAGATACGTTGCTTTCTTACGATTAATTTACTCTCCGAACAAATAAGTACATCGAATGTGGTGCACTCGCCAACTGCTGACTGAGAACACTCAGAATGTGTAACAAAAAACGACATGCAAAGGGCACAAAATGTGATAAAACTACTAGCCCCGGATGCCTGCATAGAGCAAATCATCACCCCTCCCCCTCCTTTCCATTCCGACGTCACACATAAACTCCTTTCCGAAGATCCCTAGGAAAAGGAAGGCAATTCCGATCTTTATATATCTGTCAGTCAAACAGGTCAATGCAAAGTTACCGATGGTACCACTCATAGCATTTGCCTAGCAACCAAAAAGACCAACCGGACCTCTACTAATGCTGAAACATCAACCGGGTCTTCTATATTTTAAAAGAAAATACATGCAACCTTCAGACGTCCTGCTTAAAATGCACAAAACGCTTCCGTTGTCCCAAAAGTGAAAGTACGTTCCGCTTAGAAACACTTCAATTCTTCAACTAATAAATAAAGCGACTAAAAAACCAAACAACGACATTGCAGTTTCCCCAAAAATTGATTCTTCATGGCGAGATGGATTCAGTTTAGAAATATAAGGGGCAGGTGTTGAGAGCAGGAAACGAGGCTTTTAAAACGAATATGACAGCGCGCTAGTTGATGAAATATGAGAAAAAAAGAACATTGGAGAACAAGTACAGCAACAATATTACTACAGTAAACAAAAAGGCTTGCCGCCCTCAAACGCACATATCACGCCTCAAGGCTGTATAGCACAGCCTCCAAAACCTTCCGACAACATCGTTTAAACTGCATCGCTCTGCGAAATGATGCCCACACATCCCCTACAAGCTCTCTTTCAAATTCCCATTTTTGGTTGTCACACACTGCAAAAGCACATCCGCATATTAACAGAAGTCATACAATGAGGCCATATAATGTAGTGTAAAAAATGTTTGCAAAATCTAATAATCAGTAAACAAAACGTTTAAGCGAAACGAAGCATCATCGAATGGTAAAACAAATCAATGTACATATTTTAGAATTTTGGGCGAACAGCAAAACACCGAAGCACATAAGTACAGTGGAAAAGAAAATCGAAAAAAAAAAATTATAAAACTGATGCGTAGGGCAAAAATTTAGATAAAAGACATAACAGATCAGCTATACAACAGCAATAACCGAATAATATTTCTGCGACCCCCACAAATGCTAAATAATTATGATAAATGAAACAACCAGTGCTTTTCAAGACCATCTCGGCCCTCTCCCCTTTCCCCCATCGATAATACTGATATAAAGTAAGCTGACATATAGAATAATCGTAATGCGGCAAAATTACTGGATATCCGCTTTCAAGTGTCGTTACTAAGTGGAAAAGAAAATCGAAAAAAAAAATTATAAAACTGATGCGTAGGACAAAAATTTAGGTAAAAGACATAACAGATCAGCTATACAACAGCAATAACCGAATAATATTTCTGCGACCCCCACAAATGCTAAATAATTATGATAAATGAAACAACCAGTGCTTTTCAAGACCATCTCGGCCCTCTCCCCTTTCCCCCATCGATAATACTGATATAAAGTAAGCTGACATATAGAATAATCGTAATGCGACAAAATTACTGGATATCCGCTTTCAAGTGTCGTTACTAAGTTCATGATTAGCGATCCTCTTCCTTTCTGCTAATACCAGAACAGAACTCCACCTTCATAGCACGATAACCCTCCCTCTTCATTGCCTCTCCCTTCCACATAAGACCTAGAAACACCTCCTCCTTGCCGATATCCAGTTCTCCGTTAGCTACCAACTAGTGGACGATAAGCTGTACAAGCCTTAGTATTCCTCGTAGTATTCGTCATCATCGTCATCCAGCAGATAGATATTCTGAAGATCGGTGTTGGGACGCAATGGCACATGCCTGTAGTATACAGTATCTTCGTCGTAATCTTCCGTATCGTAGAACTGCCTCTGCCGACGGCGGTTTGCGAACTAAACATCACATTCATGTAAATTGTAATTTCAATTAGAAGTCGTCTAGCAGTGAAGAAGTATCCGAGCTGTAACCTACTCAGTCACCCACTCAGAAGATAGCATACGTGCGTGACTCTAATGTTCTTCAATTTTTGAACCTTCGCTGCAGCTAGAATATGCACTAGCTGTATGGAGACGAAAAGTGACGTTGAAAGGTGGAAGTCCCAGCTAGATACGGCGGTCCTAGCAAGTAATTCCTGAGATCGTAGCTGTTGTCTTTTGGGGAGGGCCAAGTTTACATTTGCTTTTTCCTATACAACAAGGGCTATAAAGAAGCGAAACAGTTCGCCTGGCTCACAATGAAAAGCCAAACATTAAGTCAAGTGAATATAGGCGAACACAAAAATATCTTCCACTTGACAAATGAGCTCACAGACGCTACCCATTTCATTTAAAAAAAAAAAACGCTTTTTAACCAATTATGAGAATTTGTTCCAAGGAAAACATCAGGAGACGAACCGCTCTAAGTAGCACTTCCATTGTGCTGTCATCAAGTCGATATAGCTGTTCGGAGACATTGTCGAAAAGGAATGAGCATAGGCGATCGATATTTTTCATACGGATATCGATTTCCTCAGCTTTCGGATGTACTGGTCCGAATTCCATCTCCAGCCTCTCCTCCTCCTCTAGGCGCCGCAGTTCCTCTTCTTCTTCGTCCTCCTAGAACAACTCAACGTTTAGTAACGGCTTTGCGTATCTTGTGTCTTTTTTTCTTGCCAACAGCCTGTAGCAACCAAATATGCAAAATCTGGCTCACAATGAAAAGCCAAACATTAAGTCAAGTGAATATAGGCGAACACAAAAATATCTTCCACTTGACAAATGAGCTCACAGACGCTACCCATTTCATTTAAGAAAAAAAAAACGCTTTTTAACCAATTATGAGAATTTGCTCCAAGGAAAACATCAGGAGACGAACCGCTCTAAGTAGCACTTCCATTGTGCTGTCATCAAGTCGATATAGCTGTTCGGAGACATTGTCGAAAAGGAATGAGCATAGGCGATCGATATTTTTCATACGGATATCGATTTCCTCAGCTTTCGGATGTACTGGTCCGAATTCCATCTCCAGCCTCTCCTCCTCCTCTAGGCGCCGCAGTTCCTCTTCTTCTTCGTCCTCCTAGAACAACTCAACGTTTAGTAACGGCTTTGCGTATCTTGTGTCTTTTTTTCTTGCCAACAGCCTGTAGCAACCAAATATGCAAAATATAGTAGATGTGCTTACGACTTCCACGAAAGCTACGGTTGCTTAGGGGAGACTAGGGATAATCTTCTACTTGCAAAATAGTCTTCTAGTCGTACATTCCATGTGCACCCCTCTCCAACGCTCATGCGCGTTCCTTTTCCACTGTGAGCTAATTTTACACAAAAGCACACTTTCATCTTGCTTTCACTGATTTTGTTTTCGATCGCTTGCAAGTTCCTTCTGGATTTACAGCTATAGGATGCCTTTAATCAAGTCAACTGGCAGCGTTGGGAGAGCGCATTTACACTCATAACTGAACAGCCGTGCTATTAAAACTTTTTTTCAGTGCTTATTTCCGCCCTCCGAGTAGGTGTACGCCAACCGATCAGCATGGCCAGAGTTATGCTTAAACGATCTTACACATCAAAATTTTTTCAAAGCACGCTATTAAATGCTTAATTCGTTGCCCGTCTGCGTAACCAACTCAACCCATTAGTTAACCATCCGTAGGTGTACGCCAACCGATCAGCATGCCAGAGTTACGCTTAAACGATCTTACACATCAAAATTTTTTCAGAGCACGCTATTAAATGCTTAATTCGTTGCCCGTCTGCGTAACCAGCTGATTTTGGAACTGAAATGATGAGAGGAAAGTATATTACATAACGAAAGAGATTGCTCCTTCTCAATACTTTCCAACAATTATTAATTAAAGCGGACTAATTTCGAAAAAATTATTATTAGAAAAAGAACTCATCTCCCCGCATGACGGGAAAGTAATACATGAAAGGACGTGGCTAAATAATCGAACGTTTAGTCAATAGAGACCCTTAAGCACGGAATACCTATAAAAAATCAGCAATCCCATGCTCATCCATTCTTTTTTAGGCGTAGAAAAACCATTCCTAATCAAAGGCAAAATTCCTTTTCGCTCTAATGCTGATATTGAAAGTGCGCTAAACAGTAATGAATCCTAACCCGTCATCGCATTCCGTGTAGAACATATGAGCGGGACACATCGCACCGATTTTGGCTGAGCTGATCCTTGGCCGATTCCTTATCGTTTCATCACTCGCAACCCTTAAAATTATATATTTGTGTGCCAATTCACAAATTATACTTTCTCCTCTCCTCTCACAAAAAGAAAACCAATTCACATTTTAAAAATCTGTTCAGCAAAGACTACTGCCGTATAAAAATCTCGAAAGGCAGTTTTTGTGCGAACGAGAAGTAACGAAATCTCCATAGCAGCGCATATTGCACCGCTCGGATGCCCAAGTTGCTCATTTCTTGTTTCTCACCCTTATAGAGGTTACAAACCTGTCCGAAACAGTTGCTTCATTTTCGTCCATTATTTGTGTGGAAAAAAGCTATATGCATGGCTCAGTGAAATCTAGATGGACGTCATACGTGCGAGCTGTGAACTTCACATATGCGTGGAGGACGGCAAACAAGAGAAGAGTCAAACTATGCGAACCTCTTTGCACCCGATCGATTGCAGTAAAGTTGTCGCTTGTTTGCGGATTTACGGTGCCTCACAAAAGCCATATTCTGAGTGGCTGCCAAATCGTCCAAGTATGTCTGTAAATATTATCCCTCTTATTCAACCAACTCATCGGAACTCAGCCAGTGGGTTGACCGAACTTCAATTACCTCCTAACTCTTCTGCGAGGAGGAATAAAATAATGAAATTTACAAGTTCGGCGGTCAAAGTTACTGCAGTTGCCTTACGCGCAAACTGGAACAAAACGAAAGAGACAAGCGTCCATAAGGATATACTCCCTCGAATGAATAAAGGGGATTTCGAAAACTGCCTACAATACTGACATGGCTAACTTCAAAAAAACCCTCCACTTTCTTCAAAATATATTACGCAACCACAGGCTGACATTCGCATGCCGAAAAAATGGATAGGCACAAAATAACATATCAAAATAGCAACAGCGTGAAACGAGCAGATCAGAAGCACGCAAAACCCCGACACCAAAGTACGTGAAAGATTCTGGTTGTAATAATACACCCCTCTCCCCTCTCTGCCCAAAACACTAAAGCTTTTGTTGGTGTAGGTTAACCCATCTCATTATCAGTAGTGACTAAAACGGAATTTTCACCAGATTCAAAATCTGGTCCAGTAGAGGACACCTCCTACCTCTACTCATTAAGGTCTGCAGCCACAAAATCTCTAACAGTAAGTGACCTGAAACTCGTTGGTGCTGTTGAATTTTCGATGCACAAACTGTAACTTCAGCCCATGCACTTCTGCGCAGTGATCGTTGAGCGTATGAATCGTCGTCGCTCTGTGCTCACATCCGGGACACTTCACGGACGCCTCAAAAATGGTGCACTTACCACATACCATTGAACGCAACCACAAGGGTTTATGAAGCAAACATTAAAGTAAAACTTTTATGATCAAATAATTCCTGAAATTTAATGGAGATTGATACGGCACACACTAATAAAAACTGCAGAAAGGGTTCATTCGAAGACATTCATGAAGCCCTAGCAAAAAAACAGACTTAAAAGATGAAAAACAAACCAAGAAAAGTGAGTCAAAAGACGTGCTATCCCCTCTTCTCCTTCCACTTCAATGCTCACTAATCCAATCTCTACGTTGGTTGGACAGCATGTATTCGATTCAGAACATCAGACTAACTCTTAATATCGTGATTCGTAAGAGTATGAACGAACTCAACATTATACCAACTGCACATTAACATGCATAGGTTAGATGCAGTCGTCGTCGAATAACAGCTCTTAAATGATAATTCAAGTCCAGCAATATGCTACTTTTAGCAAACATTCTTTACAATTTTTTTCCACTACATTAAAAAATCTGATCTGCTGCGTGCCCGAAATGCGTTATCTGTCCGTTCACTTCCACCGATCTTGAAGTTACAAAAAATTACCACATTTTAATAAGCAATCATGTGAACACGAACAAGATAGGATTGAAGTGGAACTGAAGTGATAGGAACTGAAGTGATGAGAGGAAAGTATATTACATAACGAAAGAGATTCCTCCTTCTCAATACTTTCCAACAATTATTAATTAAAGCGGACTAATTTCGAAAAAATTATTATTAGAAAAAGAACTCATCTCCCCGCATGACGGGAAAGTAATACATGAAAGGACGTGGCTAAATAATCGAACGTTTAGTCAATAGAGACCCTTAAGCACGGAATACCTATAAAAAATCAGCAATCCCATGCTCATCCATTCTTTTTTAGGCGTAGAAAAACCATTCCTAATCAAAGGCAAAATTCCTTTTCGCTCTAATGCTGATATTGAAAGTGCGCTAAACAGTAATGAATCCTAACCCGTCATCGCATTCCGTGTAGAACATATGAGCGGGACACATCGCACCGATTTTGGCTGATCCTTTGCGAGGCCGATTCCTTATCGTTTCATCACTCGCAACCCTTAAAATTATATATTTGTGTGCCAATTCACAAATTATACTTTCTCCTCCGCAGTCACAAAACGAAAACCAATTCACATTTTAAAAATCTGTTGACCAAAGACTACTGCCGTATAAAAATCTCGAAAGGCAATTTTTGTGCGAACGAGAAGTAACGAAATCTCCATAGCAGCGCATATTGCACCGCTCGGATGCCCAAGTTGCTCATTTCTTGTTTCTCACCCTTATAGAGGTTACAAACCTGTCCGAAACAGTTGCTTAATTTTCGTCCATTATTTGTGTGGAAAAAAGCTATATGCATGGCTCAGTGAAATCTAGATGGACGTAATACGTGCCAGCTGTGAACTTCACATATGCGTGGAGGACGGCAAACAAGAGAAGAGTCAAACTATGCGAACCTCTTTGCACCCGATCGATTGCAGTAAAGTTGTCGCTTGTTTGCGGATTTACGGTGCCTCACAAAAGCCATATTCTGAGTGGCTGCCAAATCGTCCAAGTATGTCTGTAAATATTATCCCTCTTATTCAACCAACTCATCGGAACTCAGCCAGTGGGTTGACCGAACTTCAATTACCTCCTAACTCTTCTGCGAGGAGGAATAAAATAATGAAATTTACAAGTTCGGCGGTCAAAGTTACTGCAGTTGCCTTACGCGCAAACTGGAACAAAACGAAAGAGACAAGCGTCCATAAGGATATACTCCCTCGAATGAATAAAGGGGATTTCGAAAACTGCCTACAATACTGACATGGCTAACTTCAAAAAAACCCTCCACTTTCTTCAAAATATATTACGCAACCACAGGCTGACATTCGCATGCCGAAAAAATGGATAGGCACAAAATAACATATCAAGATAGCAACAGCGTGAAACGAACAGATCAGAAGCATGCAAAACCCCGACACCAAAGTACGTGAAAGATTCTGGTTGTAATAATACACCCCTCTCCCCTCGCTGCCCAAAACACTAAAGCTTTTGTTGGTGTAGGTTAACCCATCTCATTATCAGTAGTGACTAAAACGGAATTTTCACCAGATTCAAAATCTGGTCCAGTAGAGGACACCTCCTACCTCTACTCATTAAGGTCTGCAGCCACAAAATCTCTAACAGTAAGTGACCTGAAACTCGTTGGTGCTGTTGAATTTTCGATGCACAAACTGTAACTTCAGCCCATGCACTTCTGCGCAGTGATCGTTGAGCGTATGAATCGTCGTCGCTCTGTGCTCACATCCGGGACACTTCACGGACGCCTCAAAAATGGTGCACTTACCACATACCATTGAACGCAACCACAAGGGTTTATGAAGCAAACATTAAAGTAAAACTTTTATGATCAAATAATTCCTGAAATTTAATGGAGATTGATACGGCACACACTAATAAAAACTGCAGAAAGGGTTCATTCGAAGACATTCATGAAGCCCTAGCAAAAAAACAGACTTAAAAGATGAAAAACAAACCAAGAAAAGTGAGTCAAAAGACGTGCTATCCCCTCTTCTCCTTCCACTTCAATGCTCACTAATCCAATCTCTACGTTGGTTGGACAGCATGTATTCGATTCAGAACATCAGACTAACTCTTAATATCGTGATTCGTAAGAGTATGAACGAACTCAACATTATACCAACTGCACATTAACATGCATAGGTTAGATGCAGTCGTCGTCGAATAACAGCTCTTAAATGATAATTCAAGTCCAGCAATATGCTACTTTTAGCAAACATTCTTTACAATTTTTTTCCACTACATTAAAAAATCTGATCTGCTGCGGAAGATGGCGGGCAATAAATGCGCTTTCCAATGCAGAAGGACGTTAGCAGAAAAAAAAAACTTTCTTGCCAAAGAATATAAAGAGAATGGGAATGGAAAGTACGATTTAAAACAGAAACCTCTCCAAGAATTCTCCTAAGTCATAAATTACATTTTAAAAAAGAGAAGATAATAAACGGCATAGAACACTTACTCTGATGACGATATGGTGCACCTTGAAACGATGAGCGTTCATGCTATTTTGATTGGCGAAAAATCGATGACACTGCTCGCACAGCAGTTTACCCTTGGCTAGTTCTCGTGCCACAAAATCTTCGTATTCTTTGCCTTGTAGTTTTACAACATCCTCTGACCCCTAAAAAAAATCTAACATTTCGCCCGGTCTGATTATTTTACAAATTTCCCGCAAAGGACCAACTTTTTCTCGATTCCGAATAGATAACTACCGGCTGGAATATATGCAAATTTTTATACTGCCTTTAAGATGACTAAAGTTTCCAGCCTAACGGAAAGGCTTGAGTACATATTCGTCGCCAAAACGCATTTTACATATGACGAGTTCGCTGTAGCGCATAAAAAGCACATGAAGTGTGGAATACGTAGCAAAAATAAACGTCCTAAGATTTTGCCAAAAAGTTTCAAGCACAGCAAATGGCATTTTGAGTAAAGGAATGGGAGAATTCTCGGATGTCCATATTTTCAGAACCACGATTCAGAATACGATAAATAATTATGACACATTACGCGGTGACAGCTTTCACTAGAAGAACCACCCAACTAAATGCCACTTTAGTTTACAGAGAACCTTCCACCTTGGACCTGAAGTTCTCGACCTTCGGTTATATATGCCGAAAGCCGGCAGCTCATCAGTGAACAGAAGTCTGTTACAA
This sequence comes from Toxocara canis, assembly GCA_000803305.1. NCBI lineage: Eukaryota > Metazoa > Nematoda > Chromadorea > Rhabditida > Toxocaridae > Toxocara > Toxocara canis. Next base: position 144,149 of record JPKZ01000635.1, read on the forward strand.
ACGCCACGAACGCCTATCAGCTGATAAAGGGAGAGGTGGGGGGGGGGGGGGGGGGGGGGGGGCGTAGGCCGCCCATGTACGTCTCTCATTGAACAAAGAAAATGGACAATGAGTTATCGAGTGATCGAGAAAACGCGACAGCGAAAAAACTGAAAAAACGAACTTCTTCGCCTTCTTCTTCGCCCGCACCCTCCGCCTGTTCGCCTTGCTCGGCTGCCTCTTCTTCCTCTTCTTCTTCGTAGTCCTCATCATCATAATCTTCTTCATTGACCACATCCGCTGTTACGCTCTTCTAAAATTATTCCTTGGAAACAACTGAAGAGAAGAACAAACATCTAAGTAGAAAATAATCCTTCTATCAAGCAAGGTCGGACTCCGGATCGCAAACGCTCTCAGTTTTGCGCTTGGAAGAATTTCAAGAAAACCGCCTAATAATATCAGTGTTTTCAACCTTAGAAACCCTGCCTAACGCCATCTGAGATTTTTATGAACAGCAGACCAGCACCGAGCTAATTCGCATGCTTACCAACAGTTTCCCAAATTCGTTGTCTGCAATTAACAGTTCGATATGTGGAACTGCAACTTGTCTGAAATAGAAACAACTTGACTTTAAAACCTTAGTCGAATCACAAAAGGATATGCGGAAATAGCCACATTTTCGCTCAAGTATTTTTGGTCCCTATTAAATTAGACTGCTGCGGTAGTCAGTCAACTGACCTTGGCATGAGCAGATGAAGTTCGCTTATTTGGAGGCGATTGTACCTCTGATTCATCTTCTTCAGCCTCAGGTTCAAGTCCGCTGATTGGAATCGTTGCCGGGTCACGCAACGCCACTGGCTCTTCATAATAATCTCCGAATCGCTTCGGTGCTTTATGTGTTCGCTTCGGCCGTCCTGCGCTTGTTAGCTGTTCTTGGGGCTGTTCTTCTTCTCTTTCACCTAGGAATGTACTGGTTTTTTCCAGCAAAAATAATGCCAATTTTTTCACTACCTCCTTCCCCTCGCAGTCCCCCTCCCCTCACTCCAAACTACATCAATGCGAATCTGCTGAGTCACCCGCCTACACTTACTTCCGCTATCTGCAGCTGTTGATGGCATTTCAACACATCTCTATACAAGAACAAAAAATTTCTGCTTCAACCTTTTCTTTCAACTGATTGCGAACGAATATTTGCACAATTCATTGACGAAGCTCCCTTCTTGCCAAGTTGATCTATGCAGCACTACAACCCACAAATTACACGTTAAATGAATGAACCCTCTCATTGGCCGCTGGATAGCAATTCTCAAAAAGCTCGTGTTTTAGAAGGGATGCGCAAAGCTGTCGGGAACTTGGCGAGGGAGTTGCCCGGCAAAAACCAGCGTAGTATGTAATCTCGCGTCAAGAATTTCCTGCCAACAGAAAATCCCTTTAAAATTTTGTAAGGTCTGTAACGCTGCAGCGACTTTCGCTAGTGACCACGAGTTCAGGAAGCATATTAGTGCGGAACAGACCAAAGGCAAACAAAGCATTATCACCTTCTTCAGCAGGAGGCTCTGTTTTGGGCTTCTTCAATGCCGCACCATGCAGCGTATCAACTGCACTCTTACGAGGACGACCACGCCGACTTGGTGTCTTTTTGTCATCCTCAAATCAACTTATTATTTATCATAGGAAGCGTCTATAAGATCATCGAATTTTAGATTGTTACAATTACAGAAACAGAGGAAATTATTAAGTTTAACGTAACAGCTCATAGCAAAATTACGAACCGTGAAATGTTATCAAAGCCATTCTTAAAGAATAAGGAATGGAAATGGCGAGTGTTGTGATCGACGCTACCTCATGGTCTCTGACATAAAGTAGATCGCAAAAATCACTCGCAACTCCCTTTTGCTTCTCACAAACGACGCTTTTGAATATGAACTATAAGGCTGAATGCAGTAATTTTTTACTGCTTTATGTGACGCATGTGTATTATGTCACAATTCCCTCTTGTCGGCATGTTTTTCCAGTTTTTCGTTTGTCTGTTACTTTTTATTCAGGCAAATCTGCTTAACCTAACGATGCAAGCTTTTCCGTTTTTGTTTTAAGTGCAACAGCACATGTACAGAACCTGAGCAACATAATTCAGTAGGCCAAGTTACGCAGGTGGAACTAATAAAGCAATTTATCTAGCAGATGCTAAGTGGTGTACCTTCCAATATGGTCGTGTGCGTCTGTCATGTCTGCTAAAGGTCGACTCCCTCTCTCTCTCTCTCTACTCTTTGCCCCTCCCAGGTTGACATCACAAGCAAAACTTATATTTTTTGTGTGTTTGATTGCACTGAATAATGCAGCTGCGTAAACAAAAAAGCGACATTCGAATGCAGCTAAAATATGAAAGCTGAGCAAAGCTCCGTAACGTGGCGATGAACTGAATGGACCTAAATTGCTATGAATAGGAAGACACATATTAAAAAACTCTAACGTGCACAAAAACCAATTTGGTTTCTCGCAAACCCAGCACATGCGGTAAAGTACTCAGATGCGAATCAACAAGTACGGCAATCAGTTCTGAAACACATGCATACCGTACGTCGGCAAGGACACTATACATTCCCTCTCCGCTGCTTGCATGACGGGCCTGAGGAAAGGAAGCAGCATCCGACACGGCAAAACTATGTAAATAACAATGAGAGGAGCCGCATTTGAGGGACTCCAAGCAATCGTTAATCCAAGGCTTGCGTGCGGACAGATCTTTCGCGTGACTCGAGGATTTTTACATCCTCCCCCACCCCCACCCCCATTTCAGGACGTTTGATGCACATCGAATAAGCTTGGATCGGAAAGGTTTTAAGGCAGAAACAAAAAATTCAAATCCCGGCGCTCTCCAATACGTCGTTCTAAGATTCTGAAATCAACCTTCAAAAAGCACCAGAAGTGCCACGAAGCCTACAGGCTCCTCACTCAAAGGAACTGTCAAACAGAAGAGTTAACTAATAAAAAAGAGTGAAGAGTAAAATAAGAACGATGAGGAAAAGAAGCTAACGTGATCTTTCTTAATGATTGGTGGTATCATTCGACGTTTTCGCTTCGGTGCCTGGGATGCGCCATCTCCGCTCTTGCGTGCCGTAGTTAACGCGCGTGCAAACTCAGCACGTACGCTACGCGAGGTGACTGGTGCTACAGGTTCCAGCTTAACGAATGTTGGCTTCCCACCCGATGCATTTGACTTCATCAACACAACCACTTTCGCGTCTGATGCAACCGCACCGCCGGGTGGTGCGAACCTTTTACGTGTGATGCTCGATTGCGATTGAAGCTCCGCAGCAGCTCCGCTCTGCTCCAAAGCTGACTGTCCTAAATAATGCAAGAGAAGTAGTGATACTATCGTATCAGCCACGCATTTTCTTAAAAGAAGTTACCAACCCTAACCTCACTCCATTCCCATTCCCCACACCCTCCCCCCCTTCCACTTAGTAAGGAATGGCAGCCGGAAACTGCACTCCAGTTTCGAAATGAGATTTCAGGTCGCTCGAAAAACATCGATAAAAAGTGAGAAAACAGAAAACAAAGGAAAGAGAAAGTCAAAAAATATTTTAAAGTGGAAGTAAGAAATAATCGGAGTAAGCAGCTTGGAAGTAATCGTAAATCAATACATAAGTGGAAGGTGATAAGTTGATCGATACAACTTCCTTTTGCTCTTCAAAGAAAAATTCACTGAAATGTCCATATCTCAGCGTATCAAATGTTGCAGCGAAAAAGAGAAGGCATAATTGAGAAGAACATTACAGTTCTCGATCGGATCAGCGTCTCCCCCTTTGAAAAACCCAAAAAATTTCCCATATAATCATTCATTTATTGTTGTCTCGCGAAAGCCGAGATTTCGTTTGCCAAAAACTTCCACGCAAAAGCAATGTTGAACGAATATGCGACTACTCATGAAATTTTTAAACGAGGACAGACCAATTCGATCCGCACAGTCGATAACTTCTCAACTAATCTTGCATTTTCTTGCTGCGACGATCGACATTCAAAAGACGATTATTCATATGGAAGTTATCTGCTCCATACTGTATGTGGCAAATGCGGAAATGCGTATGGGAACTAGGCGTACTAGGAAGTTCAAATTTTCATTTCTTCACAACTACAAATGCATTCACTATAGTGGAAATTCTAAAAGGAAGCAGCATCCGACACGGCAAAACTATGTAAACAACAATGAGAGGAGCCGCATTTGAGGGACTCCAAGCAATCGTTAATCCAAGGCTTGCGTGCGGACAGATCTTTCGCGTGACTCGAGGATTTTTACATCCTCCCCCACCCCCACCCCCATTTCAGGACGTTTGATGCACATCGAATAAGCTTGGATCGGAAAGGTTTTAAGGCAGAAACAAAAAATTCAAATCCCGGCGCTCTCCAATACGTCGTTCTAAGATTCTGAAATCAACCTTCAAAAAGCACCAGAAGTGCCACGAAGCCTACAGGCTCCTCACTCAAAGGAACTGTCAAACAGAAGAGTTAACTAATAAAAAAGAGTGAAGAGTAAAATAAGAACGATGAGGAAAAGAAGCTAACGTGATCTTTCTTAATGATTGGTGGTATCATTCGACGTTTTCGCTTCGGTGCCTGGGATGCGCCATCTCCGCTCTTGCGTGCCGTAGTTAACGCGCGTGCAAACTCAGCACGTACGCTACGCGAGGTGACTGGTGCTACAGGTTCCAGCTTAACGAATGTTGGCTTCCCACCCGATGCATTTGACTTCATCAACACAACCACTTTCGCGTCTGATGCAACCGCACCGCCGGGTGGTGCGAACCTTTTACGTGTGATGCTCGATTGCGATTGAAGCTCCGCAGCAGCTCCGCTCTGCTCCAAAGCTGACTGTCCTAAATAATGCAAGAGAAGTAGTGATACTATCGTATCAGCCACGCATTTTCTTAAAAGAAGTTACCAACCCTAACCTCACTCCATTCCCATTCCCCACACCCTCCCCCCCTTCCACTTAGTAAGGAATGGCAGCCGGAAACTGCACTCCAGTTTCGAAATGAGATTTCAGGTCGCTCGAAAAACATCGATAAAAAGTGAGAAAACAGAAAACAAAGGAAAGAGAAAGTCAAAAAATATTTTAAAGTGGAAGTAAGAAATAATCGGAGTAAGCAGCTTGGAAGTAATCGTAAATCAATACATAAGTGGAAGGTGATAAGTTGATCGATACAACTTCCTTTTGCTCTTCAAAGAAAAATTCACTGAAATGTCCATATCTCAGCGTATCAAATGTTGCAGCGAAAAAGAGAAGGCATAATTGAGAAGAACATTACAGTTCTCGATCGGATCAGCGTCTCCCCCTTTGAAAAACCCAAAAAATTTCCCATATAATCATTCATTTATTGTTGTCTCGCGAAAGCCGAGATTTCGTTTGCCAAAAACTTCCACGCAAAAGCAATGTTGAACGAATATGCGACTACTCATGAAATTTTTAAACGAGGACAGACCAATTCGATCCGCACAGTCGATAACTTCTCAACTAATCTTGCATTTTCTTGCTGCGACGATCGACATTCAAAAGACGATTATTCATATGGAAGTTATCTGCTCCATACTGTACGTGGCAAATGCGGAAATGCGTATGGGAACTAGGCGTACTAGGAAGTTCAAATTTTCATTTCTTCACAACTACAAATGCATTCACTATAGTGGAAATTCTAAAAACGCATCACTCAGCCAATGACCATCACATACCTATCCATACTTCACCCCTCCTCTCTCCCTCCCTCCCCCCCCCCTCCCGAATAAAAAGGAAACTTCCATTTTCAAAAAAATAAACAAACTTGTTACTGGACGTCCCGGTTCATATGTAGTCGTTGCGGGTACCTCTTCATAATGTGCGTCCATCGATGGATGTGACTGATTGCTTTGCTGATACCGTACCCCATCATGCTGATCGCTATCATGCTCTTCTTCATGTTCCACTACAATTTCTTCCATGTGCTCGTTCTGTGTCGCCACATTTTCCTCTTGTTCCAAACCTTGCATCAACTCCTCTTCAGTTACCACCTGCTCCATCTCGAGTACCAGCTCCTCCTCAAACGCCTCCGCTTCGGCATTCGATACTGGTGGTTCTGATGTGGCCATCTAAAACACAAGAAAAACGGTTGTTGGAAATACGAATTCATTCTCTATCCAACGAAGCAAGCAACTCAGAGATTCTGCGTAGCCTGAAGATAGAACCACGTCTCTCT